>JAMRXY010000099.1:0-303449 GCA_024447195.1 Panagrolaimus sp. LJ2414 | reverse complement strand
TAGTTTTTAAGATACACAAAAGCTGATAAAATTTGTAACAACCTTCTCGAAGCCTTCTGCCAACGACTTCAACGACAAAAAACACATGAAAGCAAGTTTTTGTTTGCAGTTGGGGAAGTTTAGTATCCTTGATGACACTAGTAAATAATTTTTCAAAACTTTTTGAAGTTTTTAAATAATGTCTGTTGCAGTTTTTTACTTGAATCTTAAATGTAAAGTTATAGTTTTAAATTTAAATTAATATCATAGCGAAACTTCACGTCGACCACAGTTTTTTTTAATTTATGGTAATAGTTTTTGTTTCTCAATTTTAAAGGAAGAATTTAATTCAAAGGAAGAAGGGAATCGAATTTATCAAATCAAGTTTACCAAAAATGGGGTTGTCGAGATATTACGCCATCAGGGAGGCAGAGGTAAATGACCAAGCCGCCTTTGATGTGAGGCAAAAATTGCTTTGATGTATAGGGATAAAGCTGAATATGGTGATGACGTAATATTTGGACAGCAGCAATGAGACTAAAACCCTGATAACCAAAAATAACTGCGACAAACTGGAGCACGGCAGATTTAAAGCGGAAAAAAGCGGTTTACAAAGAAGTTTTCGTAAATCAAATATTGAAAAAATGGAATTCATGCTTCAAATGTTCAGTTTCAACATTTTTAATGAATCGCCAAATTTGAGACAAAGATATTTATTTAACTCAATGGAAATGATGAAACCCTTTGAGGTTACCCACACTATTGCATTCTGCTTTTAATAATATCAACGACCCATGGTCATCATAGTTCATGAAATATATGAAATTTGAATGAATACCTAACACTTCATTACTTCGTCAGTTAACAACTAGACAGAAAATTTTTAAGAATTTTTAGAAGAAAGAGAACAGTTTATAATTTTTTTTAAATTTACACTTTGTTACTAATCTAACGAGAAAATCGATTTTTCAATTTGTCATTTGTTAAAAAAGTTACTTTTGTTTTATAAGAAATTGCTTTGTTTTTTTTGATTTGCAGTTTATTAAAGGGCGAGACCCACTTCATATAAATTTTTTAACAGAGGGAGCAGAGAAAAAGAGACATCTCTGTCAGTCAGAGAAAAGAAAAGAGTGCATCTTTTCTCTTCTTCTTCCCTGATTTTCAGTACCGGTTAACAAAAAAGATTTATATGAAGGGGGTCTCGCCCTTTAAACATCTCGATAAAAAAACTTAACACTACTGCAACTTATTAACAATTATTTTTTTATCAGACATTTTTTATTGAAATTCACAAACTTTCTACTCTTTTCAACCGTATTTAAAAAATGAATCCACTAATTTTTAACCATTACTCCAGAGAAAATATTGTTTATCGTATCATAGCTATTTTATAATTTTTTTAAAATCCCACTACAAAGTTAGTTTCCCGAGGAGTAAATTCGCATTCAATGGCAACGATGTTGATAAAATAATCCCGTTAAAGTTGAATCACAACAACCAAAATACGCATATTCCAGTTTTAAAATTTTTTAAGTGATATTTTTTGGCTTGTTTAAATTAATTCTTTAGTTGAACATTACTTTAAATCTATCAGTTTTTTATAATAATTTTATATAAATAATTGATACCATCGCAATAATACTAAAAACGCAGCGTAACAGAAAAATTTTTTCCTTACGAAAAAGATAATCAATAATTAGAAGAATTCATTGAAAGAGGCAAAAAATAAAGATTTAATTTTGTTATAAATTTCTTTGATGTTTTTTGATATTGGCAAATCAGTTTTTGAAAATTATTTATTGCTTAATTAGTATCGGGACAGTTTAATACTTAAATAATTTTAAACTTTGTGAATAAGTTTTTTATAAATAACCCAATTTCTTTATCGCCCGTTTTTTTGTTTTATTATTGTATAATAAATAAAATTTTTTCAGTTTAATGAACTACCTACAATATTTTCAAAAATAGAAGTTGTAATTTTCTAATTCAATTAAATTGATTCAAATTTACTCATCAGTTTTTGTATTTTGATATTTGCTTCTTTTCTAACAGTTTTTGAACTAATAAGGGGTATCATTTATTGTGCCGTCTGTCTGTAGTCCAGTTTTTCTCCCTGTTACAAACTCTCTGAACTTCGTTAAAAACGATTTGATTTTTCTCTTTTTTGCCAAATTTTATTTTTTTAAATTTTAAAATACAGTTATCATACTTTTCCCTGCAATGGTTGAAATTCAATGGCTCTTAAAATATTTAGATAATATCTAAAAGAATTAGTATTGAAAAATAAATTCGTCATTTCAGTTTTAATTTAAATAGTTCCCCCTTATTTTTATAAGGATAACCAAAAATTTGCTAATTGATAACGCCTCAAATGCAAAACTTCAAAAGATGTGTTGTTATTTGTGACAAATTAGTTAAAAATTAATTTCAAGTTTTTTTGCTGTTGTTTTCCTTGCCGCAGTTATAAAAAAATAAGTTTGTTTTAATCTTTGTTTCTACAGATATCAGTTTTACCAAAAACCCAGAAAATATTTGTAATGAATTACCGTTATGGTGTATGATACTCGACGCCAGTACTGCTACACCACCAGTTACTTCACATGAATTTCGTTTCGTTGCAAATATTTCTGTGTTAATTTTTAACAGTTCAGAATTTTATTGAAATTATAATTTCGAGATTTTGCGTCGCGAAATTGCGATGTTTTTATTTTGTTATCTTTTGTTCGATCAAACAAGAAAGCTTTCTCTTGTATGAACGTTTCACTTGTAAAAACTGTAATCCGTGCGATCGGCCGATCTGCTCACCGGATAAAATATTAAAGTTAAAATAAAGTACTTAACTTCATACCACTTTGACATCTTTTATTATTGACACATAACTTGCAAAAAAATGTTACAAATAAAGCATATTCTTTTCAGTTTTTTTGATGTGTCGAAACCCATCTCATTTGTATCAAACATTAAAATTTCCCTTAAAATGCTTTCGTTATAAAATTCTTAAATATTTTCTTTGGGAAAAAAATCTGAAATTCGCTAAATTTAATTATGGAAAAATTAACACTTTTTAGACAGTTTAAAATTAATTTCAACAAAACAGAAGGAACTTTCCTTTAATTTTAGATTAAAACAAACATTACCTTTAACCTTTAATAGAAAAATTGGCCGAAAAGATTCCCAACTTTTCAGATATTAAATTTTTAAACATTATTTTATTAAAAAAATAATGCATTATTAAAATCAATTTTCTAGAAAAAATTAAATTAAAAGTGTTAGTTATTGGAAATAAATAATCGTCTTACAATTACAACTCCAGTTTGTTATTTTTTTGTGGCCATAAAATGTCCATTATAATGGCCATTATTGCTAAACATCAATTTAATGCAATTTTTTCATTTATTTTTTATGAACGCGAATCTTTTAAAAAATTTAGTTTTCTCACAATCTCCTTGGTGAGGTCAACAATACATGTCCTTTTAGTTTTACATTCATTTTCAAATTACATAATTCACCGTTATGAAGCAGTTATTCATTTTTTAAATAAAAAAATTATTATAAAGTCGTATAAACATTATTATATAATGAGAGGGATGAATGTCTTTTGTATAAAACTCATATCGTTTTTTTATCAAAGAATTGATTGCCAAATTTCAAAATAATGCTGGAGAAGAGACAGTTATTTGAAAAAAATTTAATAATATTTCTGTTTTGTAACTACAAAAAAATGAGAATAAAGATTTAAAAAACTTATCAAGAATTCAGATTAATCGTTCGACAACAGATTAATTGACAGAATCAAGAGTTTACTAAAATAAATACAACTGTTCAATTCAATAATTAGATATTATTTATCATAAATAATCTATGTACTCAGATTTTCACTTTATTCAGTTTTATGTTTTTTTTCAATCGAAGCTTCAGTAATTTAGTTCGAAATTTTCGCTAGCTAAAAATTCTTGAACTTCATAAAGAATTGTGCAACATCGTTAAAAACCCCAAAAAGGCATCATCTTGATACTTGGTTGTGGGCCCGATCCTGTCCATTATATATGATGAGGAACGTTTTGGGATGTGAAAAAATTCATTGTTCGAAGATTAACTTTGATCATACGGATTGTCCATAGTATTAAAAAAATTTGCAGTTTGTTCTTCGGGGCTGTCTAGACAGAATGTAATACGAAGAAAAAAACATTTGACAACAGCGATGTGCAATACTGAAATTTAAAAAAAAAGCTAAAGTCCTGATATGATATTTGAGTGTCGTAGGGTTCTGTTAAAACAAGGTGAAAAGCAAAATTTTATTTCGAATAAACATTTGAATAACAGTGTAATAGTTAAGGAATGAAAAGGATTTTTGCGATGCCACAGTTGTTGGTAAAGTTTGATAAATTAAAAAATATTATTTTTTGTCTTATAAAAAAGTTTCATAAAATTTACAAATTATGCTTTGGGCATCAGTTTAAAAGTATTCCTACGTCAAAAAAACAGCATCAAAATCAGTTTCAAAAAACAAAAATACAGTTTCAACTTAATTTTATTATCATTTAATTACATATACATTAACAGTTTTTTTAGCAATTATCATCCGTGATCGGATATTAATGATTGAGTTTAAATGCTGCCACAACGAGGTTTCACAAAAAACGTAACATTATCAAAAATATATTTTTTAAAATTTTCAAACATTTCTATATTTGTTGGCATGTCTAATTCAACTCCAGTTTTATATACATAAAAGTTTTTATACTACCGTAATAAACAGTTGATGGTTTAAAGGTGTCAAAAAATTGATTAAACAAATTATCAAAAAATACGACCTATATTAAAAATACTGTAAATTATGAGTTTGGGGATGTTAATTTTGTGAAAAAAACCAATTTTTAAAATAATGAAGCAACTTCTTGATAAACAAAAATTGTTTATCTTGAGTAAATCATAAAAAAATATTTAACTTCATTTTATACGTTTTGTAAATCAATTACATATCTGAAAAACATTAACAAAATATTTAAATCGAAAAGAAACAAGAAGAATAAAAGGGTAAAGAATTGCTTGAATGCGTCAGTTCCTTTGAAATTGTTGTTGTTGAATGAAAAAAATGAGAAAAAATGAATCAATATTTTTTTGCTTGTTAATCATAAAAAAACAACACCCTTTTTGATTTCTTTCTTCTCCTTTTTTGGTTCTTCGCTTTTTTGTTATGTTGAAATTAAATGTAAAAAACTTTGTTTGAAGATTTTTCAGTTGAAAAAATTATGTTTAGTACAAATTTTTCAACGATGCTTTTTATTTGAAAATTTGAGAATTATTTTTGGCTGTTGTATTTAACTTTTTTATCTTTTTTTCAGGTAAATTCATTTGCAGGAAAATGTTACTTTCCCAAATGTTATACTTGGAGCCACCATTAAAAATTAAAAATTAGTTATTTTTTTGTCTCTGTAAAAAATTTCATAAAATTTATAAACTCTGCTTTGGGCATCAGTTTAAAGATATTCCTTCTTCAAAAGGAAAAAACATCAAAATCAGTTTTACTAAAAATAATCAAAAAAGAGAGAGGCATTTCTAAATCAATAATTCATAATAAATTTGAAACACAAAAGCTCAGTTTATTATCTTGCATCTCTGTTAAAACCATTCATTCACTCTTTGTCAACTTTTTGATAAGTTTATGATCAAATTTTCATTTCTTTTCTTTTCAAGAAAACGCTTTCTCTCTTTTTCTTGAATGTAATATTTCTTTCTTCAACAATTTTTAAAAAAATTTGTTATAGTTTTCTCACTGCGTTCTAACTCAACAGTTATAAAAAAACTACAAATGCTATTACTTAATTATTAGTGTTTTAAAAAGTCATTTCATCTAGTTCTATTTAAAGGAGGTGGTTGGTTATTTTGCCAGCTTCTAAAAACATAGTTGTAAAATTTGTTGGTGCAAAAAATAGAAATTTCTCATAACAAGTTAATCGCAGTTTAAAATCAATAATAATTAGAATTCACATGTTTAAGATCCGAGATATATCAAAGGCAATATTTTTCTACATTACACATAATCATGTAGCATTATATTCATCAATTACAACATCATATTTGACCGTTGTTAAACTTTTTTAGTTTTTCCTTTTTCAGAATTCCATCCGTCTGTGTTACTTTTACAGCTTTCAAACCACCTTTTAGATTAATTTTTTGGAATTTTTTTTGCAATTAGAAACTTCATAAAACATATTTCAGCATTTTTAAACTTATTAAATTATAATTTTTACTGTAGCTTTCCTTCCTACTGTATCAACAGTTTTAAAAAGTGGGTAATCATGCAGGGTACAAAATTTAAGCTATTATTATTTTTTATTAAATAGAAAAGTCTTAATAAAAATTGTCAGCGAAAAATCAAGTTTAAAAATATACAAAATAAGAAAGAATGGCATTTTTCATGCTTTGATATGGCATAAAATAAATTATTACGTGAGCCGAATGAGAAAATCAAATCCAAAAAATTAAATACTGGTGAAACGGCAGATTTAAAAAAATTTCGATTCAGTTTTAGAAAATAGAACGTCGTTTAAAATATTTCTTCAAAAATTCAGTTATCAAACGAAAATTAATAATTTAAAAAAAAGTTAAACAAAAAATTTTTATAAAATTCTAACAGTTTTCTTTTTTGCCACAGTAAAAAATTTTTGTAATTAGCTTTTTTGGTTATTTCATTCAGATTTGTTTATGGTATAAAATTTAAAAAGATTTCTAACAAAAAAGTGATAATCAGAATCAAAAAGAGTTTAACACTATTGCTGTTGTTGTGATTTTTAGACAATCGCCCAAAAAAATCAAAGTTTTTCAGTTATAATAACAAATATTTTGTTTTTGCCACAAGAAGAATAAAAAATTAAAATTTAAACAGAGATTAGAGATCAATTGACAAAAAGGCTTTTTTCCGTTAAAAGTGTTTTGTTTGAACTATTTAAATACAGTTTTATTTATCGATTATATTATCGAAATTAGCATCATGCAGGTTCACTTAAAAAATTTCGGTTTAAAAAAGTTGTTTAAATCGAACAGCAACGTATGTGATATACACGCTGCTGTGCCAGTTTCATAGAAATTTTTTATAAAATTCGTTCACTGTAAAAAATGGGTGTCGCATTTCGGTTACGTTTTTGCCCGTTTTTTCAAGGTTAGGTTACGGTTATTGCTTTAAACATCACTTAATTGGTAATACAACCAAAACGACACCAAAAATGTAACCCTCGGTTACGCTTTGGTTACGGTTAGGTTACGGTTATTTTTTGGTTATGTTTTGGTGTCGAAAAGTGGCACCCCCCGATAATTTTTTTTAAAAAGTATAAAATTTGCATATTGATTAATTTTATCAGTTTAATAACGATTTAAAATTTAAAAAAGTAAAAATTCTTCGTCAGAAAAAGATAAGGGAATACTTTTTCCTTTTCTTTTTTGTACAAAAAAGAATGCATAGATGTATTTTTTGAATGGCTATCCGATGGTACTAAATTTATGAATGCAACTCAATGCATCAAAATGTTTTCCTGTAATAACCACTGAAATTGCAAATTTTGGGTATTTTTCCTAGAAAAAACTTATCATATTCGGAATCAACGTAAAAAAATATGTCTGGTAGGTCAGATTATTAATCTTAAAAAAAAGTTGTGCAAATTTCATTTTTCGTTACTGTAACGAAGAAAAAAAGGAAAAAGGAAAGGAAAAAGTGTTCCCTGTTTCTCCCTATTAAAAGCCTTACAAGTTTCAGTAAATGGGAAGTTTTAAAGTTGGCAGAATACCTCCATTTCTGGCGGAAGCAGGCATAAGTTTAGAAATTGAAATCGGAATCAAATTTCGCAAATTTTTTTAGGGAAAATTGTTTTCAGTAATTTTGTTTCGCCAAAATTTTTTTGAAAAGATTGCTTTTTATGCATAAACATGTAAAAGGAAGTCGCGTTGTGCTAAAATCTGTTTTTATAAGAAATTGAAAATTATCGAGAAAAAAACCATTCTTTTTCTTCCTGGTACAGATTTTTTTGTGCTGAATTTTTTAACAAAGTTGCACAAAGTTCAACTCCTCTTAGGTTACGGTATCCAGGAAGAATTAAATAATTTAAAATGTTTTTGTTTGATTAATTTCTAGTACTGTACAAAAGCTAGGTTTTTCTAAAATCAGTGACAAAATGTTTTGAAAATTTTGGAAAAAGTTTTTTCGGCTAGCCAGACACGAGAAATCCACTTCTGTCTTTTTTCAACTAAATTGCCGTGCGACGGGATTTTCGAAATTATACAAATTTTTAAAATAAAATTACAGACTTGATACCAGTCGAAAACCCATGATGAGTTGAATTTAAAATGTTCTACCCTTACTGTAGTAGTGCTAATAAAGTATTATATAAATGATAACCCTAAACCACACATACCGTCACCCCAAGTAACCGTGGTTACTCAGATTCACATGGCTTTGGGATGATATTATATCAGTGCACAAATCCCGAAGAAGTTATTCATTTTAACATCAACTGAAAAAAGGCAATAACAAAATTTTAAATATGGCACATAAAAGAATTAACGTAAATTTTATTTAAATAAACTTATTCAAATCGTGTAAAATAATTTTAAAAAATAAAAAACTGATCACTCAATCCTCCACATTCATTCGGTTCGTTTAAATGTAAGAAGCATTCTAAAAACTATGATAAAATTTTTTTGAAGAAATTGATTAAGAATACATAAAATTTGATCAAAAAACTAAAGTGTTTTAAAAAATGTTAAAAAAAATTCGAAATTGAAAATATTAAATGCAAAGCTATTTTTTCAAACTGATAAGGGGATATCTTATACGTTTTTACAGTATTTAATCAAATATGACATTTGTTAGTTGAGAAAAAAACTGACTCCGGAAAAAATTTTTTGTTTTTTGTGCACGAAGATTTTAAGTTTTTTTAACATTTTAAAAAAGCAGAATGCTTTAACGGTTTAAAACTGAAATGTGATAATATTAAAATATGTGCAACAACAAACTAATTTATATTACACCTTAAATTGAAGTTTTATTTATTTATATATAGACTTATAACTGCATTTTCTCGTGATACCATAACTAGGAAAAACTATAAACAAAATGACAACTTTTGTCTTTGTATAATTTTAATGGTTTGCGAAAATTCGGTGTTTTTACAGTTAACAAAAAACTGCAGACAAGGATATTCATTTTGAAGGGCATGATGTTTTTAGCTATCTCAAAAGTATTTTTTAAAAATTTTTTCTAATAGCATAAATCAGTATTTTATTATTATTTGAACGAAATATTATTCTTCTACTTTTTGTGTTAACAAACTGGGCTCTTGGTGGCAATGAAATTATTGTCATTCTTAAATCCAAAAATTTTAACAAAACGACAAACTGGGATTTGTAAAGCCATGAACTAAATTTTAGAGTTTTGTTTTCATTTTTCATTCGCTAATAATTTAAAGATGATTTCAAAGCGACTTGGCCAAAACATGTGTCTTGAAAATTCGTCAAAAACAAAAACTACCAAAGCCCCTTTCAGGCACTTTTTCTAACATTCTCGGGCACCTATTAAACAGGAAATTGAGGAATTTCATTAAAAACTAAAAATTTTGCTTACCGGCCAAACACTCGCACGAACTTTTCCAATTATGTGATATTTTGTTGTAAAACTGTGTGCATGTTAACGAGTTCACTGTGTTTATTGTTTGATAAGACAACTAAGAATTTAAAACTGAATCTTTGAGATTAAGATTTTTTGGTATACAAGGATCTAAAATGTTAAAATTATTTTAACTTAAACTGTTGTTTATTTCACTTGTTTAGGCTCTCTTTAGTTCAAAAAGTTTTAAAATTTAATTATTTAATTGATTTCGTAACTGTTGCGAATTAAGGCATTTCTATAAACAAAAAGTTTGACTGTTCTGACAAAATACAACTGTTAACGTACAATTACTTTTTCAAGAAGAACTTTACAAAATTTTCGGATTTGAGTACTTGGCGAAAAAAAGTTGGGCCGTGTTGTTGAATGATATATACTCAACATCGGGATACCCAAGAAGTAGTATCAACATTGGAAAAAGCTTGAAATGGATGTGGAAAAACTTAATAATCAGCTAGTTATTTGATATTTTATTCTTTAAATGTTTATTGGCCAAATTTGTCAATTCTATCTATCCTTTTTTGCTTTTTAACGATTTTTGAAAAGTATTAAAAATTTTAAAACAAAACTGGTAGTTGATTACACATTTGTTTGGGAAATGATTAGAGAATCAGATTTTTCCGAATTTGAAACTGCCAACCAATACTGAAGATCTTATTGTTACAAAAAATAGCAAAATTTTGACACTTGAAGTTGCTTAAAATATTTTGTATAATTTTAATTTTTAACTGTTTTCTCGCCTCATTTGAATAAATTTGTATAAATTTTAATTAAAAGTCATAATTGAATGTAAGCTAAGTTTTTAGCTATTATTTGAAATTGACATAGCTTTGGATGTTATAACAAAAAACTGGGCAAACTTTAGTGATACTTTCAAATGAAAAAAAAAAATTATTTAAGTTTGAAACTGTTTAACATAACTGTAACCATTGATAGAAAATTAATGGCAAAATTTAACGATTAGAATTTGCTTAAATTGTTTATCAAATTTGAATTTTATTTTGTGCCCCGCAGCCAGTAAACTGATTGTGGTTATTTTTAAGTATTTTTACGAAAACTGCTTGTGATTATCTTTTGTTCGGAAAATATATAAGGAATGAAATTCCTCGAGTTTAAAACTGTGAATAAAAGAGTTGATACTGGCAATGAAATACTGTAGGTATTGTCATTGTTTTAAAAGAAATTTAAAAACTTTGCACATTTAAAATTTGCAGAAACTTTTTTTTGTAACATATAAAATTTTAACTGAATAACTTTTGTTCGAAGTGGATCTCCTCCTTCAATAAAAAAAATTCAAACTGCTTCAGGTTCTCCTATGAGATTGTCATTTTTTTAAAGTTTATAACTTTCTAATCCTTTATAAAACTAAAAAACTGTAAAATATTTCTCAGCAACAAATTCTAAAATTTAAAGCTATGTTATTTTAAAAATTGGATTCTACATCTTCAACATAGTCAGACTAGTGTTAAAAAATATCTGTTTTATTCTAAATATTTTTAATGCTTATCAATTTGTTTCCTATTTGCTATCATTTTTGAATTGATTATTCGTTAGATTCAAACCTGAAGAATTTGATAAGAGCTTAATTGTTTTATATTAACTGCATAGATTGTACCGTTCCCAGCAATAAAAAAATTTCTAGTTTTAAACTGAGCTTCATTGTTTAACAAACAAACAATCCACAAAAATTGGTGATTTTTCAGGGCGAATATTATTAAATATGGAAAACTCATTTCAACAAAAAGTTTGCCGTTTTTTATTTTTATAAACTGTTCAATTATGCCTTAACTGATGAATCTTAGAAATTTAAAAACCTGTGATCTTCATTGTCCATTTAACGAACGAAACCCTTTCATTTAAAATTTTATTTCTTTTTAACTGTCAATCAATAATTCTTTATATTTTTTAAAAATATCTTTTAAACTTTTTAATGTGGCTCACTAACTTTTTTCTCAAACTGTAAACTTTTGGACTAAGTGGAAACTCGAATATTAGAGAACCAAAAGTGTTGAAGGAGTTAAAGCTGCGTTGTGGTAACTGTAATGAACAAAACGCTGCTTTTACTGAAGTTAAGTTGCTTAACTGTTGATTATTCTATTTACAACTGGCGTAAATTAATTTTCTGGCTGAAGCGTTGTTATTAATAAAATTGTAAAGCGGAGAGTCTGTGCAACAAAACACCCTTTTGAAAAAAATAATTATAAAACTAAAAATTTTTTTCATTCAAAAAATGGAATAAGACAAACAAAACCGCTTAAAAGAATTATCACAAAAAGCATCAGAGATTAAACTTTTAAAGGTTTGTTAAGGTTACTGTAAATTTGAACTCCTTGACGTTGTAGGTATTGAAGTATTCCTCTTCAACCTCTGTGCTCCTTGAATAATAAAGGAACCACGATCTTTCACTTCTATCACTTCAGTCTCTTCCATCAGCAGCAGCAAGCTTGGACAAAGCCAACCGCCTTTTGCGGTTGCCTCTCTTCTCCCTCTTCATCCACTACAATAATTTTATCGACATTTTAACTGTAAATTGTAACTTGATAATTTTATATAAAATATTTTGTTCCATTTATTTTTAAAAAATTTGTTCGTGCAATTTATTTTCCTTTATTGAACGCAATTTAAAAAATATGTCGGCAGAAATGCATTTGATCTCTAATTGACAAAAAAGCCTTTTTTTGGTCAATTTGATTATTTTATTTGTTAATGCAGCACGGTAGCCCTAGAAGGAAATAAATGTATAAACAACTTACTTAATTGCAACGACTCGACTACCTTAATATATTTTAAATGTTTAAAAATAGTTAAATTTACATATATTTTCTAAACTGTAAAGTCAGCTTCTAATGTCTTGATCGGGGGTATTCTTTTTATTTTTGACTGCAGGTGAAAGGTATTTGTATCTGATCTTTTTTTGTTTATTCAACTGTTTTCGAAATACTTTTTTCTAAGGTGTAAACTGTAATAAAATGAAGCATCTGAAACATAAACTGAACTACGGTGGAATGAAGAATGTTTTGAAAAAGATTTTTAAAAGACATTTGTAACATGAAAACACGACTATCAAAGTAAACTTTTAATTCTGAATGATACAATTCAACGTAAGCTATTTTTTAACTGTAAACAGTTTTTGATGTTTTTTTCCTTTTGAAGTAGGAATATCTTTAAACTGATGTCCAAAGTAGAGTAACTATTACACTGTTATTCAAATGTTGAAAATTAAAACTTCTATTTTTGAAAATATTGTAGGTAGTTCATAAAACTGAAAAAATTTTATTAATTATACAATAATAAAACAAAAAAACGGGGGATAAAGAAATTGGGTTAATTGTTAAAAACTTATTCTCAAAATTTAAAATTATTTAAGTATTGAACTTTCTCGATACTAATTAAGCAATAAATAATTTTCAAAAACTGAATTTCCAATTTCAAAAAACATCAAAGAAATTTATAACAAAATTAAATCTTCATTCTTTGCCTCTTTCAATGAATTTTTCTAACTTTTGATTATCTTTTTCATAAGGAAAAATTTTTTCTGTTACGCTGCGTTTTTAGTATTATTGCGATGGTATCAATTATTTATACAAAATTAATATAAAAAACTGATAGATTAAAAGTAATGTTCAACTAAAGAATTAATTTAAACAAGCCAAAAAATATCACTTAAAAAATTTTTAAAACTGGAATATGCGTATTTTGGTTGTTGTGATTCAACTTTAACGGGATTATTTTATCAACATCGTTGCCATTGAATGCGAATTTACTCCTCGGGAAACTAACTTTGTAGTGGGATTTTAAAAAAATTATAAAATAGCTATGATACGATAAACAATATTTTCTCTGGAGTAATGGTTAAAAATTAGTGGATTCATTTTTTAAATACGGTTGAAAAGAGTAGAAAGTTTGTGAATTTCAATAAAAAATGTCTGATAAAAAAATAATTGTTAATAAGTTGCAGTAGTGTTAAGTTTTTTTATCGAGATGTTTAATAAACTGCAAATCAAAAAAAACAAAGCAATTTCTTATAAAACAAAAGTAACTTTTTTAACAAATGACAAATTGAAAAATCGATTTTCTCGTTAGATTAGTAACAAAGTGTAAATTTAAAAAAAATTATAAACTGTTCTCTTTCTTCTAAAAATTCTTAAAAATTTTCTGTCTAGTTGTTAACTGACGAAGTAATGAAGTGTTAGGTATTCATTCAAATCTCATATATTTCATAAACTATGATGACCATGGGTCGTTGATATTATTAAAAGCAAACTGCAATAGTGTGGGTAACCTCAAAGGGTTTCATCACTCCTCCCCAAATAAATAAACTTCTTTGCCTCAAATTTGGCGATTGATTTTTTTTAAATGTTGAAACTGGACAATTGAAGCATGAATTGCATTTTTTCAATATTTGATTTAAGAAAACTAAATATTCTAACACATAATCCACACACAAATTACTACGTAGCCGCCGTGAAGTTAAAGTTGTGAACTATAGTATTTGAAAAATAGATGAAAATGAATAATTAAATTTTTAAAATTTAATGTTATTTTTAAGGTTCTATTGTTAGCAACATAATTCACTGGTTGACCTGGTTACGGTAATACAAGAGAAGATATGCAAAGAAGGAGAACAAGGAGAACAACAGCCTTGTTGACCGTTTCATCTGATGGAGGCTGTTGCTGCTGCTGCTGCTAGAAAAAGCTGGTGTGAGGTGCTATATCGAAGCTGAAACTTCACGGGTAATTAAAAAGCTTATGGATGAAATCTATGAATTTTAAACACTTTTTTAAAAACAAAAACGGATACCGTAATCATGTCAAAGTTTTGAAAAATTTCTACTAAAACTCGTTGGTTCATTTTTTGTGACAATTTCGATCAAAGTTACTTTAAATTTTAACTGAATAAAAATGTGTTGAAGAAAACTTAAAATTTTGACGTTGTTTTATTTTTTTTTAAACTGAATATCGATTAATACCTTGACTATCATGATAATAAACCTTTGAATTTTAAAAACTTTGAACTTAAGAGTTCATCCAATGAACCTTTATTTTAAAATTTTATTTTTATTTAACTGTCAACAACATATTCTTCATTACTTCCAAAAAATATCTTTTTAACGTCTAATATGGCTCAAAAAAGAGTACCTATTAAATTTATTTTTTAAAAACTGAAAAAATCTTTGGACTGAGTGAAAAAAACTAAACTATGAGAGATTCGAGAGTGATGAACGAGGTCCCAAATTATTTTTTATTGACATTCTAATCAATGTTTGTTACAAGCGATTAAACGACAAATTTATTAATATGTAAAACAGTTATAAATTTCTATAAAAGACTGGATCATATAGAAATTTGCCATGATGTGAAGAAAAGTGTTGTCAGATGATAAAGTTAAACAAAGCTGAGTTGCTTTTATCGAACCAACTCACCTAACGTTTGAGTGCTTTTTTGATTCAAAGAAAGAAGGGAATCGAATTTTTCAAATCAAGTTTTCCGAAATGGGGCTGTCTAGATATTACGCCATCAGGGAGGGAGGGGTAAAGGACCAAGCCGCTTTTGATGTGCCGCAAAAAGTGCTTTGATGTAGAGGGGTAAAGCTAAATATGGTGATGACGAAAAATCTGGACATCCCCAATGAGACTAAAAACCTGATAACCAAAAAATAACTGCGACAAACTGGAGAAAACTGGCACCATCGAGAAAAAAGATATTAACAATTAAAGCTAGAACTAAGAAAAAAGAAAAACTGAAAACTAAAAGAAATTGAATGTCAGCTTTAAAAACTTGAAAATTAACACAAAGGGACAAAAAGATGTTGCTTCTTCAGTTTTTGATATGATTCTCAAAACTAATAACTTGGAAGATAAACTGCTGGAATTTATTTGGTTTTCTACCTGCACCGAATTTAGATAAATAAAGTATTGAGCTCTCTCATACATAGAGATAACGAAAAAAAAATGTATTACAAATTTCTACTATAATCTTAATTGCAACCATTTCTAACTGTTCAGGTTCAACTTTTCATAATTTTGGCGTACTTCTAATCTACTTAAAATACACAAAAGATCCACAATTTTAAATCATTGCCCAAAAAAGGTTCTAAAACCTATCACAAATTTATAGCACAAACCTGCAACTAAAAATAAGAATAAACTAATTTTGATTAATGTAAAACACAAGAATGTCTAACAATATTGCTTTAATTTTTTTTAATAAAAAAATTGACTTATTCTGTTGTGAATTTTTAATAAAAGCACCGTTTTGTTTCATCATATTCCAGGGTGGGTATTAGTCTTGGATTTTTTAAAATAGTGTTAATCCTAAATTTCTTTCTTATAGCATTGGATGTTCTGGTGTCTTCATTGGTGGTCAATTTTGTTATGAATTATTCATCAACAATGAATTGATGTGAATAAAACAATAAAAAAAAGCATCCAAAATTTACTTTTTTCTGGCGATAAATTTGGAACTATCATTAAAAAAACTTGAGTTTTTTTACTGTTTCGTGCTTTTTTATAAAACCGTAAATTATAACTATTTTATCTTGAAATCAACATTTTAAAACTTTTTAAGTTATTTTAATTCATGATGGAATAATTAAACTAATATATCTGCATTCATCGATTTCCCTGGATTTACATTTACCTCTTTAGAGAATTAACTGTGTAAACCAATGTTACGAATGTTGTGACAAAAACTGAAAAAGCAAAGTTTCAGATATTTCTTTGTTATTTCAATATTTCCATAAAGATAGTATGAAAAACTGTAAACTCGTTCTTTTAAAAATGAAAAACAAAAACTATTACCATAAATTAAAATAAACTGTGGCCGACATGAAGTTTCGCAATGATATTAGTTTTAATTTAATTTAAGATCCAAGTAAAAAACTGCAACAAACATGGCCATTATTTTAAAACTTTAAAAAATTTAGAAAATTTATTTACTATTGTCATCAAAGATACTAAACTTCCCCAAATGCAAACAAAAACTTTGCTTTCGTTCGTTTTTTGTCGTTGAAGTTGTTGCCAGAAGGCTTCGAGAAGGTTGTTACAAATTTTATCAGCTTTTGTGTATCTTAAAAACTAATTTTCAATGATTTTAGGGACTAAACAAATCTGTGCAACGGAATGTCTGAATAAATTTTTTTACAATTTTTCAAAACTGACTTCAAGTGCATTATGATTAAAGCATAGACGCTGTTCATAAATTGCTGAACATAAATAAACTGTGAAAAGCTTATTATTTTAGAAAAATGTTTTTTGTAGTTTTTTATTGTTTTTTTGATAAACTGTCATGCGATTAAATTTGACAAATCTTTTCTTAATTTTTAACTTCATTTCCTAAATCACATCTTCTAATATAAAATGTAAAATTGCACCCCCAAATGAAGGCATAATAGACATGTTGCTTTGTAAAAGTTTATAAAACTGGATGTATAAGATCAATACTTTGTTATTTTTTTAAACATAAAAAATTTAAAAAAAATCAGAGTAAATGTAAATGTACGAGATGCGTTTATTGTTTTATAAAAAACAGTCAAATCTTGAAAACTGATAAATTGAATTTTATCATGAAGCGTTATCTTTTTTGTGCTGCCTGCTGTTGGTTAATTCGGACATTCATCAACAAAGATAAATAACAAAATTTAAAAAACTGGAATAAAACTAAAAAATTAAAAGAACTAAACATTTCTACATCTGACGAATGGCAAAACTATCTAAGTCTAAGTTAAGTTTTTGGATGGATATTTCTGGGGTTTGATTTTTTAACTTTTTTTAAAACATTAACTGAATTTGTGGCAAAGAAAAAAAGCAAAATTTAATTTTTTAGAGAGACTGTCGGAGGCAGCAGAAAAAAAAACGGACAAACCGTTCTTTCGTCTAATTTTCAACATAAGGCGCAAGTAAGGCGGAAAAAAGGAGTAAGGCAAAAATTAAGGGGAAGGAAGGTGCAAAAATGGAGTAAGAAAGCCCCTTATTAGCGCTTTTCTTTTCTTTTGTCTTTTCATTTATTTTTTGTAGGTCCGGGTATTAAAGAAAAAAACTGCATTAATCTAATTCTTCTTCGGTGTAAAACTGTAAGTGACATTGTTGCCTTCTCCATCCAAGGAATGTTATGTGAAAAACTTGATTTTCACGCGTCATTTAAAAATAAATAAAAAACTGAAGAAAAAAACTCGATCAAAGATTATGAACATGTTTATATTTAAACTATCAGTTTTTGCTACTAAGAAAAGCTAATAAACTGGATCATCAATAAAAATTGTTACTGTAACGTTTTGAAAAATCTTGAAATAAAAATTTTCATATTTTGTGGAATTTATTTAAACCTGGTTCCCAAGTAAATATTTCCATAATCGAATGAAGCATGCATCAAATTTAAAATGAAATGAGCTATCTTATAATAATATAATTTTCATGCTTTGTGTTTATTTAAAACTGGTTCCCAAGTAAATTTTTTTTATAATCAAAACTATTGTTTTGAAAAAAATCTAAAATTAAGTTTTTAGTATTCTTTTTTTATAATTGACTCAATTTTGACGCTGTTCTTAGAATTTAGTTTTATAATTGACTCAATTTTGACGCTGTCGCCACATGAGCAATGTTTAAACTAGATCAAAGCAATTTTACAAAGCGAGAAATAAATTCAAAACATTTTATCCGAGATATTTGTAAAATTTAAAAAACTGTAAAATTTAAAAAAGAAGAAGCTTTTTTAAATTACTTTTTCTTTATCCTAAAGTAATAAAGTAATTTTGTTACCAAACTTTAAAGAATCGGGCAGCATTCAATCTTGTTGTTTTTTTAAAAATTAATTCATATCTCTATCTTGATTATTTTTTGTAAAACTGTGGAAAAGTAATTTTTTACTCCTAAAAAGTAGGAGTAAAATTTAAAGTGTATCAAAGCAGTCGAAAGGCACAAATGTCGCAACGGTCAAAATGGAAAAATCAAAAGTGAAATTTCGTCGCCGCCAAAATCTAAAATATTTTTATACCTAATACGATATCTAAAATAAAGTTGTTATCGTTAACTGTGTATTAAGTAAATTAATTCTGTACCTTTTTTAACTGAATTTTAACAACAAATGCAAATGAATCACCTAAGAAAACATTTTTAACGTTCAAACGAAACTGTAACGAGAAAAAAATGAATATTAAAAAAAATTCTATGAAATTTAAGTTTTTTCGTATTTTCATTAAACTGTGATACAACAAAATTAGGCAAAATAATCTTCGGATGACTTTTTATTCTGAATAATATTGAAACTTGTTGCATTCATTAGTACATTTCATGACATTGAAAATAATTTTTTATTTGAATTTCATCTATAAAAATTTTGCATATTTATAAAAAGTTTAAAAAAAAGAAATTAGATAATTGAAATTCCTGTTCCGGCCTCTTACCCCATCAAGTATTTTTGTTTTTTTTTAAAACTGAATAGGACGAATTTCGTCAAAAATAATAATTTTTGTTATAAAAATTTATATTTTATTTAAAAACTGCATGAGCAAAGGGCTGAGTATTTATTTTTTAATTCAAACTGATTAAGCAAAATCAAATTGATATTAAAGAAGACATTGATTATTCTTCAAAAACATTAATAATTACTGTGAAAAAGTTTTCAAATAAAAAAGAAAAGTGCTGAAACAACACAACTAAATGAAGAGATGGTTCAAATTAAATGTCGGGAACCTCAGCTGATAAGTGAAAGTCAAACGCGTCATCAAAGTGGAAGAAAAAATTATACCCAATGCTCTACAATTGTTTGAATCAGAAGCTGAAAGGTGTGAAAATGTCCAAAAGTGGAACAAAGCAACAAGTTAAGTTTGATTTAAAACTTCATGAAATGTTCAACCAAACAATTTTCGTGAAACTCAAAAGGCTAAGTATCATAAAAAAGTGAAACTGTAGCACAAGGATGATTTATTAGATTAACTGATTATTGTTATAGCAAGATGGGTCATCATATTCTTCAATATTTGATTATTTGAAAAACCTTGAATAATAAGGACAAATAAAGTCCTTTTTATTCAAGGTAGAAAAAGCTTCAAAAAATGGAAAAAAAACTGTGATTTGTTTTATAAAACAATAAATTAAACTGATATACCCATACAAAACGTAAAACTATGGAAAAATCATCATTATTACTTAACTGTTTTTGAAAAGAAAATTTCTCGAGTGAAATTTCTAAAAAACAATATTAGCTCATTAACAATTTTATTCGAACATGTTTTTTTTAAAAATATCAATCCCTATTTACATCGATAGTTCATAAATATTAAAATTACATTCAATTACTTTCAATTAGAAGTTAATTTACTATTTAAACTTTTTTCATTATTTTTTCTTTAAGCACTTTTTCTAGAAAACGGCACTGACCCTTAAAACTTAAACTTTGAATATATAAAAACCGCTCTGGCTCTAAAAAATAAAAACTGGGTAATGCGGCGTACCATTCTATTTTATCCTTCAAAAAGCATTGTGTTCATACTTGTGACATAAAATTTGAGCCAATAATTTACTTCCATAAAACTGAATAAAAAGAAATTTTTGATGAGTTTAAAAAAGTATTTTATTTTATTTTTTGCAACTGTAAAAAGGAATAAAATTTAAACTGAAAATGTTACAAAATGAATAAAGAGTTGAAGAGCTCTTATGTATACTATTTGTTAGTTTTTAAAAATGAGATTCTATTTTTAAAGAAGAAAACCGTTTTTTAAGATATTTAGTAAAACAATTAATTTAATTTTTTATGATATTAAAACTGAATCAAGGAAGTCTTCTTGAAAGTGTTTTTAGCATTTTAAATAAAACAATATACACAAGCGTAAAATTCCACATGCCCTAATTTTTAATTAATGATTAATTAATTGCCCACTTTTTTTCAATTTTAAGTTATTACAATTATTCTAATTTTCATAAAACTGCAAATCCATTTCGTATTTTTATTTTATCTATTTTAAAAAAGTAGTTTACAAAAGATATTGTCATTTAACTTTTTTTAAAAAAGAATTTCAAAACAGAACCAATGCAATGTCAAGAAGCATGTAATGAAACTTGAGTTGATCTCTCATCTAATCTATCTGTTATAATTTTAACTGTGTAATATCCCTTTGCTGCTACATCCAGGTTGCGATTGAAGTTGTTATATAACTTAAAACTGAATGAAAACTGAAGTCCTGCAACTTCACCCAAAACCTGTCGGTTGAGATGACCTTTGCGACCTTTCTGTTTGTGCCCTTAGGGTTCACCTTGCTTAAATACATAACATAACATAAGCACAGAGAAATTGAATACCCCCCCCCACAAATTCATCTATTGATTAAAAATGAAATAAAAGAAAACTGCAGCAGAAGTTTCTTCTAAGTTAAATGTTTTATGAAATTTTTGTTAAAAGCCATGCAACAACGGCAAGCAAAAGCAAACGTTATTCTTAGGATCATATCATTGTTTGATTTGTTCAGGCAATTTTATTTCCCAATTTACAGATGTGTTTTTGTATGAAAATTAACAAATAAAAGAAACTAATATTAATAAGGTGTCATAAAAGTACAATTATGGGATGATTCAATTTTCGAAATCTTCTTCTGTAGCAAAAATACAAATTTTTCACTATGCTTATGCTCTAGTAAATTAAACTACAAATTTTATGGAAATACTTTCTAAAAGTTTTAATTTGATCAAAATATTGAAACTGCCGTATCAAATTACTTTTCATCAATGACGACAAGGTTTTTCAAACTAAAAAAAACATTGATTTGTGGAGATTTTTTAACATGCAGTGCCTTGGAAGGGATAGCTTTCTAATTAATTTCTACTTAAAACTATTTTAATTTTTTGATCATTGAATGTATAAGTAAGACAAGCTAACTAACAAGTTGTAAGAAAAAGTCAAAGAACGAAACTGAATTATTGAACTTCTGAATTACAGGTGGGAAAACTATTAACGGTTATTATTAATAAAACTGTCGATGCAATTTGATTTGTAATTATAAAAATGATAAATCTTTACGCTTTTAATGACAGGAAGCACCTATTAATTTCTTAATCTCTTATTTTTTACTATTTTCGTTTATTTTTACAAACTAACTGACATAATAAAATTTTTTCTTAAAAACCATTGTTTTTTATTCTCAAACGCTCTATTCTAAAAAGTAAGAAGAAAGTATTTTTGTTATTTAACAGTTTCACAGTTTTCGATCAAACATTTATTTATTTGTTTTTCTAATTTTATTGCCGTTTTAGTTTTTTTCTGAAGTAAATTAATTTTATAAAATTAAATAAAAACTGAATTTTCTTTTGAATTGCATTTTCCATTTCCAAAAAGTAAAAAAAGTTTTAACTGTTCTGTTTAATTGTTTAAAAAATTATAATTTTTTTAAGTTTTTAAATTTTAATTACTGTATTTTGAAGAAAAGTTTGATGAGAAAAATTCTTTTTTTTAAAAAACTAGTACTTTTGTTAAAGGAACACTGTAAAACGAACTTTAAAAAAAAGCTTTCTCTAAACTTTTAATAAATAAAAATATAAATAAAAAACTGATTTGAAGACAAAAAAGTTGCAAATTCGGATTTCAAAAAAAATTTAAATTTAAAATTAAGATTTTAGTTTTTAATTGACTTTAAGCATTTTTGCTTAAATCTTAGTTCAAATTTATTTTTTGTAAAACTGTCGAGAAAGTAATTTTTTTGCTTCTAAATAGTAGACGAAAAGTAAATACTGTATCAAAGCAATCGATCTTCCAAATTGGTAAATTTCGTAATTACGTAAACAAACAAATATAAATTCAATGTTTGGTGGAATCCATTTTTATGCTAATTCATTATTCTTTTGCCTTTTTTACTCAACTGCAAAGTGACAGTTTTGTTAGAAATAATTTCGATCTTTACCGATTCGAGCAAATCTGCTGTGATAAAAAAAAATGATAAGTTTAAGCTAAAATAAATCATTTGTTTAATATAAAATAGTGGTCACAAAACTAAAAATGATCCTTATTTTGCAACACCAAATTATTCTTTCTCACTGAAAACAACACATTTACGATTACTCACACTCGTCAGACGCCTGCCTTTTTTTCGCTTGTTCTTTGAAATCAAAAAAAATGAAACACAAAAGAGAGCTTTTTGCGCTATTTTAGATTGAAAGACTGTTTTACGAAATACTTTGATTGTCTAGACATAAACATCAGGTACACAAAAAGCGTTATTTTTTGCAGGCAGTGAAAAACGAACCCGCATTTTCTATTGCTCACATTTTTTGAAAAGAAGACAACCTTTTTGCTGTTCTTTTTTTATCAAAAAAATTTGTTTGATTCTGTTTTGAATATTTTATTTTTCAACTACAGCTAAAGTTTGATAAAATAAAATATAAAAATATAAAGATAATAAAAAGATCAATAGAGATCTTAGCATGACAAATTTGAATGTCAAACAATTCCATTTATAAAAAATTATTATTCTTTAATTACTATTAAACTGTTTAATAAAAAGATGAAACTTTAACAATTAGAAAAAAGTCAATATCCTTAAAGGAATCAACCAGTTTATCTTCTTAAACTGATACTCATTCACTATAACCATCGTTTTTTGCAGAATAGTTTCTAATTAAAATTTCTATTTCTTCAGTATTCGAAAAAATAGATAATAAAATTTTACCATGTTATTTTTTATGGGTTAAAAAGAAAAGCAAATATAAAGCAAAGCAAATATATTTGTGTTATTCTTTTTTAATTTTTTCCTTAAACTTTTAGCTTTTGCTTAAATATAAATTTTGCAACGCTCTATAGGCGTCTTCTTTTTGAAGTTAACTGCTTTCAGATATTCAATGTTTTATCTCATCAGTCTTACGTAATTTCTTACTGTCATTATTTATAAGGAAGGATATATTGGTCAAAAAACTGTTTTTGGTCATCGCACATTTATTAAGAACTCACTTAAAATTTAGTCTTTTTGTGTTAAAAATTGCTGGAAAATCGCCCGAATCTTTTTTTCAGTAAAAATAAATAAATCTTTTTTTCATTAAAAATAAATAAAAAGACAAAAAGCTGAATATGAACTAAAAAGGGAATTAGAACCAAAGTTGTGTGGTATTCAGAGTTGTAATTACGCTTTCGATACCGGCATTTTTCTAAGTATTTTTTAAGTTTTAACTAAGGATGGACAGGGCTGAAATCCAAGCAACAGAATCATAGACGTCTCGAACAATTTGTTCAGCATCTTGCAGTTTTATAAGTTTCATATAAAAGTACTGTATTTACGGTAACCGTACACCGCCCATCCTTGATTAGAATAATCAACAGAGCAAAAAGCAAAAAGAGGCATGTCAAATAAACAACAAGAACTTTCAGAAACTGAAATGATTGAAGTAAACGAAGCACATGTAAGAAGAATTTTGATGACAAACAAATTCTAGCAGAAAGTAAAAGAGAAAGATTAAGAAAGCAAATGAAAAGAATCACTGTAACAAAGCTGTGTGCTGCAGAGTATGATATTGATGATAGCGATCAAGCTCATTACGGGGGGCCATTAAGCTTCTTTTGCGATGATTTTGAATACAAATAGTAAAAACTGTATACGGTCGGGTCGAAGGCTTGCTTATGTTCTGGTAAAAGGTGCTCGTAGAGAATGAAGGATGTCCGAGATAGGTAGATCGGTGTCATTCTTTTTTTTGTGCAAAACCAGCCGCGAACAATAAAAACTGAGGCTGTTTTCCACAATTCCTGGTTAAATATAAAATTTAAAAACTGTCTTGAGTTTTTTCTTTTTCAATTTTTTTCATTTCTCTAATTTGCTTTTTTATAAAACTAAATTTGAATATTTGATCTATTGAAGATAGTTTAATTTTTCTGGCTAGCTCAACTGAGACATTTTTTCTTAACTTTTTAAAAAAAACTGTTCCCGTCCAAAAAATAGCGAGAAAAACTTCAATGCATTGAAAATGGTGAAGGAATTTGATGGCATAAAAATCGGTAAAAAAGACGGTTTCAACTAATCGAACAAGAAATGCCCAATTTTTTGAAATGTTCTGATTACTCTCACTTTTTGATAGTAAAAAAACAAACGAATTTGAAATGTTCTGATTACTCTCACTTTTTGATAGTAAAAAATTAAACGAATTTGCAATGTTCTGATTACTCTCACTTTTTGATAGTAAAAAATTAAACTAATTTGAAATGTTCTGATTACTCTCACTTTTTGATAGTAAAAAATTAAACTAATTTGAAATGTTCTGATTACTCTCACTTTTTGATAGTAAAAAAACAAACGAATTTGCAGTGTTCAAATTACTCTCATTTTTTGATAGTAAAAAAACAAACGAATTTGCAATGTTCTGATTACTCTCATTTTTTGATAGTAAAAAAACAAACGAATTTGAAATGTTCTGATTACTCTCACTTTTTGATAGTAAAAAATTAAACGAATTTGCAATGTTCTGATTACTCTCACCTTTTGATAGTAAAAAATTAAACTAATTTGAAATGTTCTGATTACTCTCACTTTTTGATAGTAAAAAATTAAACTAATTTGAAATGTTCTGATTACTCTCACTTTTTGATAGTAAAAAATTAAACGAATTTGAAATGTTCTGATTACTCTCACTTTTTGATAGTAAAAAAACAAACGAATTTGAAATGTTCTGATTACTCTCACTTTTTGATAGTAAAAAATTAAACGAATTTGAAATGTTCTGATTACTCTCACTTTTTGATAGTAAAAAAACAAACGAATTTGAAATGTTCTGATTACTCTCACTTTTTGATAGTAAAAAAACAAACGAATTTGCAATGTTCAAATTACTCTCATTTTTTGATAGTAAAAAAACAAACGAATTTGCAATGTTCTGATTACTCTCATTTTTTGATAGTAAAAAAACAAACGAATTTGAAATGTTCAAATTACTCTCATTTTTTGATAGTAAAAAAAACAAACGAATTTGAAATGTTCAGATTACTCTCACTTTTTGATAGTAACTTTAAAAACGATTTTCTTTGTTTTGGTTTTTATTTATTAATTTTATTTTATTTATTTATAACCTTTTATCTGTCACGCAGGACGAAAGGGGACATATTATGACACCAAAAATTAGTTAAACAAAGTGATAACAATTCAATACATTTTTTATTTGTGAATTTGGTGAAGTCATCTATCCATCGAGTAGGCGGTCTTCCAATTGGACGTTTTTTGTTTGGGATCCATTCAGTCAGCTTTCGGTTCCAGCGTTCATCAGGAAGTGTCATCAGCTTTTTGAGATAATTCCATTTTCGTTCACGAGTAGCTTGGACTATATCTTTCAGTTGGGTTCTTTCACGGAGCCAAACACGGGAATGATGATCCATCAGTCTTACATTGAGCATCCTTCTTTCCATTCGAATTATGTTTAGAGAGCGGCAGTCGAGAGACGACCGTCCCAAACACGCGTGCGAATGAAGACTGTGTTTTGGTTACTATTACTTTTTGATAGTAACTTTAAAAAACGATTTTCTTGGTTTTGTTTACTATCATTTTTTGATAGTAATTTTAAAAAACGAAATTAATTGTTTTGGTTGCTATCATTTTTTGATAGTAACTTTAAAAAACGAAATTAATTGGTTTGGTTACTATCATTTTTTGATAGTAATTTTAAAAAACGAAATTAATTGTTTTGGTTGCTATCATTTTTTGATAGTAACTTTAAAAAACGATTTTCTTTGTTTTGGTTACTATCATTTTTTGAAAGTAACTTTAAAAAACGATTTTCTTTGTTTTGGTTACTATCATTTTTTGAGAGTAAGTTTAAAAAACGATTTTCTTTGTTTTTGTTACTATCAATTTAAGCTTAGGCTCCACCGCTTAAACCCCAACTCAATCGCTTATGTTTAGACTCATTCGCTTTAACTAAGAATTTTTTCTCTGGCTAGCTCAACTGAGACATTTTTTCTTAACTTTTTAAAAAAAACTGTTCCCGTCCATTTTGTCAAAAAACGAGTAATAAATTTAAAACTTTTTATTTAATTATTTAGTAACAATTTAAAAACTGTACCCTAGGATGTAAATGTATCTAAAACTCTTTTCTATTTATCCCCCCAAAATTCTTTGTAATATTGAACTGTAATAAAAATTAACAAAATTCAATCTTTATTGGGTTTTGTTAAAAGTTGATTAATTAATTTAAAAATGCCGATCACTTTTTATTTTTATAAAACTGATTTCGACGTTTGTTTTGCACCAACAGAAGAAGAAACAGTGCTGTGCTTTTAAAAATTTAGGCAATTCTAATTTTTATAGCTTTTTGATCAAAAAACTGACAAGCTCAATTTCAATTGTGAATTTAATATTTTTTCTTCAACAAGTTTAATCTAGTTTGTTTTGGTGAACGCTGCCACAACCAAAAATTTTTTATAAAAACTGAAACATAGGTTAATTTTTGGGTGTAATGTTGTAAAACTGCAATTCCCATTAGCTATAAATTTTTATATAAAGAAAAAGCGGCTGCTTTAGCTACTAAAAAGGTGGGGAAATTGATTAAGATGATGCATTTAATTTTTTCCAGGTTGGTTTGCTTTTTGCCCATTAAATTAAGAAAATAATTTAAAAAATTGTAATTTCTATTTTATTTTCGATTTTTTTTCTTTCACTTCGAATTATTCTTTCGTAATTAATATTTTTAAAACTGTATTACAATAAATATTTTTATAAACATAATTATTAAAAAAGTAAGAAATCTATTTTTCATTAATAAAACTGAAGTTGCCAACAAAAGTTTAAAAGAAGTAATACAGGGTGTTCAAAAAAAGTGGCAGAAGGCTTTTTATATCAAAACGAGACATCGACAAAACTTAATGTGTGGTGGACTAAAATGACCCTCCAAAGAGTAATTTGTTACAGTAATCTCACCTCTTCAAAATTTTCGCTTCGGGAGATACAGCATTTCAAAATTATAAAAGTACCGTTTTTTGGCCTTTTCGTAGTTTCCACATCACAATATTCCCAGAAGGCATTATATAATTCTGTTGAGCAGACTTTTTTTTACTTAGTAATTACCAAAAAAAAATTGTGTTGTTTTGGTAATTACTAAGTAATTTTTAATTTTTTTTATTTTCTTTAGAAAAACTGTGGAGACAATAATTTTATGATCCTAAAAAGTAGGAGTAACTTTAAACTGGTGACCAAAACATAAATTATGATTTCAACTATGGAAAAATTAACAAAAACTGATCCTATAAATTAGGAGTAAGATTTAAAACTAACAAAATTATTTAGGTATTTGTAAAATTTTTAAAACTAAATCGAATGAGGAAAACATATGTAAAGATATTTAAGTTATAGCTATATAAAAAACTTTCGAGCAAGAAATTCTTTGGATTCTTTAAAGTAAGAGTAAAGTCTAAACTGAAACAAGTATTTGAAATGTAAAGGAAATTGTTGGATTTTGTTTAAAGTAAGAGTAAAGTCTAAACTGAAACAAGTATTTGAAATGTAAAGGAAATTATTGGATTTTGGGGTTGCAGGATGTGTTGGTGTATTGATACCCACGGTTCTTTTTTGATAGCAAATAGAGTTACATCTTTATTATCAGTTCAACATGCATAATGAATGAAAAGAATAAGAGAGATGGAAGTGGCCATGGATGATCTCGACATCTCCACAAGGCAGAGCCTTGGGAGATATCCTTCTGCTGCTCGACTGGCTATGGACTGGTACTGGAGGGGGCTGAAGAGCTGAGCTGGTTGTGGCTGGATACTGCCTTGGAACTAGCAGGAACTGAGTTGTTTAGCTGGAGTTGGCTAAGCTTAAGTATTGGTTTGAGACTGTCATCGGAGGTGGAGCTTGCGGTTGGAGGCGTGTCAATCGGTTGATGTTGTTGCACGTGAAACGGATCAAGCGTGATACTTGATCACTATCCGAGTGATGATATCAATGAGGAATGTAGTCCCCATTACAGAAAGGTTTCAAATTTTGGCAAAAAATTGAAAAAACTGTTTTTGAATGATACTTTTTTAATTTAATAAAACTACAGAAGCATCAAAATTTTTAAATTGTTTATGCTTCATAACTAATAAAAATGAAGCCTTTTGTTGGATAAAGTGCGTCATTATACCTTATGCATAGGGACGAGCAAGCAATTTTTTTTGCAAAAAAAAGTCGTTTTTTTTGTCCACGAAAAAAATCAAAAGAAAAGGGCCGCCAGCTGCTGCGTCTCTTTGGCCGAATGTGATGCGGCGGTCGCGCTCAAAACAGACATGCGCGGATCGACTGCGCTCTGCGACAAAAAAATTCTTTTAGTTGCATTAGCTTTAAATTGCAATAAAAAACATTAAAAAATATATTTAAAAAATATTGGAGCATTTTTATGTTTAAAAAATAATAACAATTAAAAATTTCTATGGTCATTGTGATTTTGTGGTATTGTGTTTTAGTAATTTTTTATTATTTCCAGGTGTCAGCTGTGGAGTTTTTGCATAAGTTATGCAAAAACTTTTGTGTTTTTTAAAAACTAAAATCTGAATATTAAATAGCGGTAATAATCAGTGTTCAGAAATAATACCTAAACTGTAGCCCCTATTTGTACTTCGAAGGGTTTTTTAAATTAATTTTTTAAAACTGTAATTTCTTTATTAATTTAATTATATGTATAATTATCTTCCTAAAAACTGTGATCCGTTTTTAAAGATTTTTTTTAATATATTTTCAAATTTCTTTTTATTGACAGATGAACAAAAAATTATTAGTTGGACATTAAATTCATGTAATTGAGATAATAAACTGGATCATTTAATAGGAAATGGAAAACTGCAAAGTTTAAAAAAAGATAATTAAAAAAGAAAGAAAATGCTAATCCTAATATCAGAATGTGATTTGAAGGGGTGAATTTTAGAGATTCTTATCAAATTTTTTAATTATTGATGTATAAAACTGCGACGTCAAAAACAAGCGGTAAAAAATTGCAAAATTAATGATTTCTAGAACTTCTATATTAATTTTTTTCCATGCAGTATAAGATTGTGCCATAGAAACTGCATCAGAACTTGGATGAACTTATATCGGTTTTTCGGCCTTACATTTTGTTTTAAAACTGATGCAACAGTGCTCTCCATTGGATTAAAATTAATCGCATCTTCGTCTTTTTCCAAGCAAATTTTTTTTTCAATAAGTAGAGAGATGTCGTGTTAAGTACACCCGTTAACAAAAATATAATCTTCTTCCTTCTTTTACGCTCCCTTTAATATTTCCGTGTGAATCTGTGAAGCAATTTTTTTATCAAAAAGGATTAACTAGTTTTAAAATCAGGCATTGTTTTTTGTACACTTATTTTAATACTGCGATATTATTGTTCTAAATAGAAAAGAAACTGGGATATTAAGGTAAAGTAGGAAGTTCTCCAGAAAATTTGATTGTATTTGTTTTCTATCATCTCTGAATCTCTAAATCTATTATCAACTGTCAAAAAGGAATGTTGGTTCAAAAAATCTAATAATTACAAATAATATAAACTGATGGATTTAAATTTCATTTCAACTTTTCAAACACAAAATAAATTAATGTTTTGTGTGGTTTTCAGACGGTAACACATGAGTACAAGAATGATAATAACTGCGGAGTTTCTTCTTTTGTCATTTTTATTGATTTGGTTACTTTCGTGGAATTTAAATCGTACTTTTTATCGAGAAATGAAAGGTAATAAGTGAAAATTAATATAAATTATCTAACTTTGCAAATTCAAATAATTAATTTCTGTTGTAAAATACAAAAAAGTAAATTTAAGATTTACGCTGTGTTTTAATTATCACTTTTGTTTATAAACTGCGTTCAAAAAAGTATTTACAGTTACAATCAGGATATATAAAGTTATTTGTTTGAAAAAAAATTTTAAACACCGAAAATTTAAGCTGAATTTCTTTTATCACGCTTACTAGTTGATTAACAAAACTGCAGAAAGAACTGGAAAAGTCGTAAAAATTACAGTAATAGATTAAACTAGATATTTGTCACAAGTTGCTAAAAATATTAAAACTGATAAAGTGGATTTTTCAATGAATTAGAATGAATCTTTTTCAATATTAAAAAAGATTCATTCGATGAAAAACTGAACAAAAGGATGTTTTTTTTAGTTTTTAGTGGTCTTGCGCGAGCGAGCATCAGAATATTTCCAGAGGGCATAAAATGAAGCTGTTAGGCATATTTTGTGGGCAAATGGACCTAGTCGTCCATAGGCTTTAGTTTGATGATATAACTCTTATGGTTGAACTATGGCGAATTTTTTTCTGACCCCTTGCGCAAAATTTTTCATTTTTGGCCAACTTTGGCGTATTACTGTAGCTCACAGAGAAGAAGATGGGGCCGGTAACAACTAGGTAGTTGAATTTTAGATAGTTTTACTAACTTTTTTCGCTAAACAGTATACATAAAATGTCATTTCAAGTTCAAAAAAACTATTGTTTATGATTAAAAATGATGGATTTTTTCACCATCATTATTAAAAAACTGCATGAATCTAATTCTTCTCCCATACTTGTAGGTGTTGTATGCAAGTCATTCAGTGAAAGAATCAACTTTTAATAAAAAAAACTGCCTTGGAGGCTTTCTTTGATTTTATTATTATTATAGAGGTAATAGATAAAATAATAGAGAGAAAAAAGGAAAGAACATTTGGTACAAAAAGAGAGTGAACTGATTCAATACAATTAAAAAGAAAATCAAAGTTACAAAAAACTGTGTTATTATTTTTAAATTTATAAACGAAAAAGACAAAATTTAGTCTTACATTTTTTTCCAATTGTTGAAAATTGTTGATTTTTAAATTTATTTTTTTGAACTGAACCATTAAAATCATTTGCAAAAACTTTAACTTTAAAGAAATTCATTGATCAAAAAAAGCATTTTGCTTTTAAAACTGACTATCTTCAAATAAAGTAAATTTAGAAAACTGATAAATTTTTACTTAACGAATCACTCAATCGGATTAATATCGAGCTTTTTGTGTTATTTCTCTTAACCAATTTATGAGTGTCGCCAATTAAAAGGGTTTTGAATGAAAGAAGTAGATTTATTTGCCTACACTAAAATAATGATTGCTAAAAAATATTAATCATAAAATTTGATTAAAAAATCAAGCACGAAAAAAGGGATATAATAACGGAAGAGAAGAGAAGGAAAGAAAATTGATTGCATTTAGAGCCACTTAATTGATAGCTGATAACGGGAAAATGGGATATACTTATATAAGCTTTAATTCCGAGGATTCCTTGATTTACGTTAATTTTTTCTCTTTCAAATAGGTTAATAAAAGAGATGAATCTTTGTTTTTGGTGTTATTGTTTGATTGTTCTTGTCATAAAAATAGTTATTTAATTTTATAAACTGAAATATGAATGCTTTTGAGTATTTTTTTCATTACTAAAAATATTTTGTTTTATTAAAATGAGAAGAATTAAATAAATGCCTACGTAATTTTACAAAATTAAAATAAATTATTAATAAATGTGGTCTTAGGAAGGTAACAATAAGAGTTAAAAATCTGTTTCTTAACTGCAAGAAGGGAAAGGAAAAATTTAAATTTTAAAGCCGTATCATTGGTTTAGGAACAAACTATTACGATTAATTTTTATAAACTGATCTTGCTTTCTTTGTGATATTTTTTATAGGTTAATCGCTTCTCTCAAAATTTGCCAAATTTTTGTCCATAATAACAACTGACAAAAACCCATTTTTTGGGTCTTAAACTTCAAGAAGTTGAATATTAAACAGTTGCATTAACAGAAAGTCATTTTCTATGTTTTTATTTAAATTTTTTTAACCTGAAGATTTTATGATTGAGAATTATCAAAGTGAAACGGGCAGTCAAAATATTTTGTCACTCGGGAATCTTCAATGATAAATCGGTTTTTTTAAGTACCAAAAACTCCGTTTCCTTTAAGTGAAAAAAGATCATGAAAAAATTTTATTTAAAAATTTAATGAATATTGTGGCAACTGAAAATCCACTGTATTATTTTTGACGGATATTTTTTGCTAACTGGCTCCCGGAACAGGTCCCAAAACCTAACCCAAATTTTCCTCAAGTTTTAAAATAACTGAGAAATAATGTTTTTTGTTTTTGAATAATTTTGCGGGTACAGTTTTTGTTGAAAATTTTTTGTTATTACAGTATTCAACTTCAATTGGGTTTTTCATGGAATAACTAAATTGCAAGTGGAAAAAACGTTCATGATATAGCAACAAAACAGTGGTAAACATAACAAACCAAAACATATGACGGCCTTCAAAAACAATGCTCAAAGAAATCTGCATTTTTACCTGCAAGAACGGAAAGGAAAATTTTATGTTTTAAAGGCAATACCATTGAATCCGGAACAAACAATTACCATTACTTTTAATAAACTGATCTTGCTTTCTTTGTGATATTTAAAAAATTTAAAATTAAGACTTTTTTTGAGGATGAAGTTAAAACTGTCGCTGTTGAGATTATCATTTTTTTAAATTCATGTATTAAAAACTTAATATGACCGTTAGTAAAACTGACATCAAATTTTTTCAAATAACAGGATATTTCATATTTTGAAGGAAATAGCCGCCGCTCGATTGATTTTACAACATTGTCATTGATGTAAAAACATAAGTCATATACATAAAATCAGGTGTTCCAGTTCTGATGATGCTTACAAAAGCATCTTTTTCGGATTTTCCATGGTTAAAAATCCATACAAAGAAAAAATAATGACAAAAATTCGTCAATTGTTCGGCAAAAAATATACGGAGAAATATCAGAGTTAGGATACATTATTCTATTGATTCAGAGGAAGGAGTGAACTGAATTTTCGGCAATTTAATTTTTTGAAATGACTAAAAACTGTTACATAACAAAATAACTTGATCAAGCTTTAGAAAAAAGAGAGGCAAAAAATAAAATGAAAGCATCCAGAAAAAGATTAAATTAATCAAAGCTTCTTAGAAATAAGTAATAATTAAAAAGAAAAACTGAAAACTAAATAAATTATAGCTGTAATTAAGTAAGGGAGGATTCGTCATTACATTCTCAACCAACATCAAAATCCATTTTATTCATCAACGATCAAATAGACAACTGTGCAACAACATGCTTAGCAAGCAATGATCACAACTCCACCTCCGGAGAATTCCTAACAAAAGTTCCTTCTACAATCAGCACCCTTTATAAGAATGCAGCCCTTCGCCTTAAAGACTCACCGTCCTGGCAGCAGCATCTTCTTAGATGAGCTGGACCCTTGGCATAAAGCTCACTCTCTCTCCCTTCCTTCTCCTCACCTCTCTATTACTTTGTTGGATTATGGTTAATATCAAAAATAAGAGAATACGGTCATGGAAATTTTGTAAATTTAGTTTATTTCTCTCTCTTCACATAAAAGGAATACTAAAAACTTCATTTTCTATGTCAGTTTCTTTATATTTGTAAATTTGGGGAACAAAAAATAAGTGGACAAATCTCTTAAACAAAGTACCGCAACAAAATCTCTTTCATTTTTATGTCGTAAAAAATGGTAACAATCCACGTTCAATTTTAACTGTTTTTTTACAAATTTCAACAAAGTTGAGGCATTTATTTAATGTTTACAAACAAATTGTCAAACGAAAACTAAATATTACTTTAAAACTGTGATTTTTTTTCTTTGGAGCAAAAAAACAATCCGCGTTTAATTTTAAACTATTCTTTGTAATAATAATTTTTTTACAAATTTCAACAAAGTCTTGACTTTTTTTCACGACATAACAGAACAATAGAACAAATAGAAGAAAGTCATTAAAAAACTGGAAGCTGATTTTTTAACCGCCGGTGAGATGGTGAAAATTTTGATTTTTTTTAATAAAATTTCTTAGAATTTCTAAGTCCGTTGCGATGGGAGAGACACCTGATGAATGTATCACAAAATCTATGACAAAGCCATTGAATTCAAAGTTTTTTTGTGCAAAAATCTTAGAATGTTATCATTTTTCATAAAACTTTTATGATTGAAAAACTGGCCTCGTAATTTTTAAAGAGTTAAAATCCGTTTTAAAACTGCATGTATAAAAAACATGAATAAAATAAAACAAAAAATTAATTTTGGTTAAAAATAAAACTGAATATTAACTAATTTAAAAGTCACCTATTGTTTTTTATACACTTTTTAGACCACATTTTAAATACGCTTTGGTTGAAAATTACTAGAGCTAAAATTGATACGATAAAAAAATTCTTATTTTTTAAGTAAACATAATGTCTCAACAAAGTTTCAGAACTGCGACCTAAATAGAAAAAAAATTATTAAATTTTAAAAACTGGGATATCAAGATGACGTAGGAATTTATCTAAAAAATTTGAATGTATTTGTTTTCCATCATCTCTGAATCTATTATCAGTTCTCAAAAAAGAATGTTGCTGCAACATGCATTCTTCAAAATTAAAAATTAGATAAACTGATTCATTTAAATACGTTTTCAAAAAACTTCTTAAACATAAAATAAATTAATATTTTGTGTGGTTTTCTGATGGGAACACATGTACAAAAAGAACAACCCGCTGCACCAAAAGTTTTCGAACTTAAAAAAAATTTAAAAAATACTGTTTGGTTTGTTTTTTTCAAATTCAAAAATTAATTATTGTCTTTGCTAAAAATATTTTGATTAATTAAACTGAGATGAATAAGCATTGATTTAAAGTTTCCATGAATCAATGCTTACGTAATTTCACAAAATTAAAATCAATTTATAATTAATATGGTCGTTGGAAAGTAAAAAATTGGCGTTTAAAATCTGTTTCTTATCGTCAAGATTTTTGACTCAAGAAGGGAAAAAAATTCTTTTAAAATAAAACTGATTGTGATGAGTAAAAGAACATTAATAAATGATTACGACTCAAAAGAGAAAAAAATTTAGAGCATTTATCTTGAAAAAGAAACAAAATGGATTTCACAGCAACCCAGAAGGAAAGTGATTTTGCAAAGCTTCCACCGGCAATTTTCATTTTCTAATTTTTTGGATCTTCACATTTAAAAACTGTAACCATCTTAAAAACTCTCGACGAATCTCAAATTTGCCAAATTGAAATGAATAAATCTGATGAAAAAAACAGAAAATATGTGATAAATTTGTTTGTCTGTTTCCACAAAACTGGTATGTACTTAAAATTGGCAAAAAATGAAGTGTTACACATATATTTGACTAAAAAAGCAGTTGTGTTTTTAAAAACTAAAACTAGAGTATTTTTTCGGTCCAACTTCAAATTAACGGTGATAATAAAATGTTTATTGCGATACAAAAATTATAGCAAAATTAATTTAATTAACTGGAATGTTTTGTTGCAGCTTCGATAAAGCTTAAAATGTTTGTAATTGTTATTTAAAAAATGTAAGAATACAAAAATTAATGTTTTAATGTAATTTAGCTTTAAAAAGATATAAGAAAACGTTTATCTTTTTCTTCAAAATTAATGCTTTTTTTAATAATCAAGATAAAACCGACATCTTTTCAACTCTGATGTGAATCAGCTTTGTGCTGGTGTACAATTTCTTTGAGATATTTTTTTAACCGGAATTCGTTTAAAAAATTTGAGAAACAAAAATATTTTATATTTAAAACAAAAGTAAAAAAGGTTTTTTAAAACTTACATGGATAAAATTTGTGCAAATTTGCTTTCATCAAGCTATTTTTGATTTAAAAAAAAACTGTACCAATGAAAGTTCAAAAAAATTTAAAAATTTATTTTTTTGATCATTGGATTTTTTATGACAAAAAATGCAAAATCTTTTGTTTCTAAAACAAAAAAATTCTTACAAACACTTTCTCCAATTGGATGGAAATCACTATTTAAAGGAGGATGTTACTTTGACGCATTTCAATTTAATTCATTTTTGAAAAACGCGCGGAATTGCACAGCCTTTTCCTTGCGTGGTAGGAATTTTTTTTCTACGAAACGTTTCGAAAAAGCTTTTTTTCTTTCAAAAAATGTTGACAAAGAAAATCAAGGAATTTGTTACTAATATTATTAATTTATCACGTATTTTTATCCGTGTTTCTTGTTTTTTATGTTTATAATCATTTATTTATATGTAATAATCCTAATAAAGATATTTTTTTGCCGTTTTGTTTAGAGGTTTACATTCCTCTGCTATATCTTTATGTATATATCTCTTTTTTCTATTTTTTAGACTTGGATGCTTTTGATGAAGTGTTATAAGGTAAGTTTAGCTGGATAAGGTTAGTTTCTTTCACTTAATCTACATTTATTCCTTTGGCAAATACTAATTTTCTTCTTTTTAGGTAAGAAGTTTGTCCTCAAGGTGGATCAATGATTGTGGATGGAAGAATCATTGATGTGATGCTGATATGGCTGGTTATGAATCACCAGCGTGATGATGGTTTTGCATCGGATTGGTGATTCATAACTAGAAAGCTATCAAGAAAATACGTTTCAACTTTTTGCAACCCCTTGATCTTTTTTTCCTCTTGATGATGTTATTACTTTGATGTTTGCTTTGACATACATTAATTGTAGCATTATCCTTGAACTAATCTCCTTCATCCCTCCACTGTGGAAACGTAATTTCTGGATAGCTTCCATGAACTCTGATTTGATGGCTGCTAATGCTTAGGCTGATGACTGAATGGATGGATAGCTGAACCTATGCCACATTACTTTTGTAATGCCGCATAGAGGTAGGTTTTGCCATGGGACTCGGCGTTTCCTGATGAGTCCAGTCGGCCCATATATGGCATTTTTTCCCCAATGGTATCGGAACTAATGGACGAAATACCATTGGTTCCTTTTATATATTGTTGATTTTAGGTTTTTGGTGTTGATAAAGTTTATTCAGGTGTTAGATAGCCATTATGCTGAAAAGATAATAATTTATTAAGACTGAAACAAAAGTAAATTTTATAATATAACAATTCAATTTTCCTCATCACTGTCGTTTTCGCTTTCTTCTGTAGTTGAATCACTATCACCTTCATATGCTTCTCCATTTGGGTTTTCGATTTCAACATTTAATTCATCCCCGCTATCGTATTCTTCCTCAAGAAACAAATGTTGGCCTGCTTGAACGAAACTTCTTTCTGCCACATCTTGATTCTCTGCCGTCCCTTTTGAAATTTTTTCAATACAATCATTTACAATATTATGTTGCCACAGAATTGGAGCTTTTGTTTTTCGAACTTTTTTAATCTTTTCTCCCGGATTGGCTTTTGAATTTTGCCATACGATGCCTTTGACCTTTCTTGTTCCTTCCTTTTCACATTTGATATTGTTATTATGATGTAGGATGGCAAGTTGTGATCGGACTTCATAGCCTTCAAGATTACTGTAAAATGATTAATGTATGTAATAATAGATGTAAATTAATTGAAACTTACAAAAAAGTTTTTTTTGGACAATACTTGCCCGTTGCTAAACTATTGAAATTTTCAACCCGAGATGTTGTAAAATCTGGAGATAATTTTACAAAATCTGCCAAAAATTTTTCTTGTGTTATTATTGACATAAGATACCAATAAGCCCAGCTGGTTGGCATCAAATATTTCTTTCTGGCTGCGCTTGAAACATATGGTTCATGACAACACCTTGTGATCGTGGTAAATTCCAAATCCTGCAATATAAGATTTAACTTTGTTCGAATTATGAATTACAAACTTGGAAAAGGGCTGAACATTTTGATGGATTCCTTTGAATGAAAGCTGTTCTTTTTTTTCTATCATTTCCAACAGTATTTTCGATTACTGTATTTAGCTGCTGACTGATATTTCCCGCTTCCCATTCATGAACTCCTTGAATATGGAATAAGACGCTCAGAAGAAGTTCACGGGCTTTGATTCCATCTCCATTTCCTTCTTTTACAGCCCACCAAATATGATTTTTGATTGATTTTAAATATTCTTGCAATTCTCTAGATTTTTTCAATTTTCCTTTATCTCGTAAATCTTTGACTTTTGATTTGATTGCATGCCAAGCATCAAGCAAATGTTGAATGTAGCCGTATTTTTCGCTGACCATTTTCCTTACAGTAATACTTCTATCGGTTGTAAGCCGCTTGACCTTAATATTATTATCTTCCATATCCTTTAAAATTCGATCTGTTCCTTCTAATTCTAATTTTGAACTGTTTGTTCCTGCAAAAGATTACTGTAGATGTTTGAAAATAATTATTTTTGTACAAACCTCCAAATATTTCTTTATCCAAAGCTTTGAAAGCAACAACAAATCCTGTTTCAGAATGAATTGCTGTAACTCTACAGAGTTTTGCAGAAAAACCTGGAGAATCCCATTGCCCATCTGTTAGTAAATTTACTTCATTTAAATTTTGCAACATTTCAGTAAGTTCTTGGTGTTCTTTGGAATAATGTTGTTTGACTACAGTACGAACATTGTTAGAAAAAATTTTTTGAAATACGGAATTTCCAAAACATGAAATTTTTGCTAATTGGAAAAATGTTTTCATTGTCTGAAATTCATTGATTATTATTATACAACTTTAATAAATGCATACCGGAAAAGGAACAGGAGCAATTGAGGCAGCACATGCTACTAAAGCATTACCTTTGTAAATTCTAGTAGCTCCGAGATAACTTTGGGTGCTCCAAGTTTGATGTGGTTTCTCACAACCTGAACAATTGTAATAAATTGTAGCAGCTGTTCCAACAAAAAGAATAGATTTCTTTTGTTTAGAATTCAGCTGTGTATGGCATTTCGGGCAGCACAAGAAAATTGAAAGCAGCCGTTCTTTTTGTATCAAAGCCATTTCAATATGACTTGCATCTTTATTTTTTAAATTCGGTGCAGGTGTTTTTGTTTCTGGTTGTTCTTCTGACAATCGAATTTTTTTTGCTCCAAAATTTTCATCATCCGCATTGATAAATATATCATAAGTTTTGAAATTATATTTCCTTTTTAATGATTGACGTTGTGGTTCTTTGTCGTTAGAAGTAGATGATGTTGGTGGGCTATACAGATTATCATCAAAATCATATTCAACGTCTGTTGGTGGAAGTGGAAGCGATGGTGGAATATTTTCAGATTGCATTGGTGGAAGTGATGGTGGAATATTTTCAGATTGCATTGGTGGAAGTGATGGTGGAATACTTTCAGATTGGTGTGATGGAAGCAATGGTGGAATATTTTGTGATTGCTGTTGTGATGTTGTAGATGAAAGTGGTTTCAAAATGGATGGATAAGTTTGCGGTAATCGTCTTGGTGGCAATGGTGGTGCTCTTGAAGGAATAGCCAATACAGTTTTGTAATGAAGTGAAGGTCTTATTGGTGTAAAAAATGTGGATTCCCAGGAAAACGTGGATAATAGTTTGGTTGAACCTATAAAATTAAGTGATTCAACTATGAAAATTATAAAATTTTAAAAACTTACAGTAGGAGGTAATGCCACAGGAACCAAATGAATTGCATTTTGATCCGGCAATGCATTATCATGAATACCAATAATGCGATTATTGTTATCTCTAACAAATGCATCTGCTGTAAAATGTTGAGGGCAAAGTCGACTTTTATCATGGAATCTTTGCATCGTATCTTCGTCAATATTCATAATTCTTGCAAATTGGGTTCTTTTAAATTTCGATTGTGGCAAACGAACTGATTCATCTCGGTGAGGATCAATATCTCTTTTGCATGCAACACAAATAGGCATTCTACAAAAATTTTATTTTTAAAAAAATTGAAAAAATCAACGACAAAAAATACAGTAATCAAATACAGTACATAACAGTAAAAAAATACAGAAAAATTATTCTTCTTCTTCAGAATTATCCTCGTATCCGCGATATTCTCCTGAAGGGGAAGGGTATCTATTTCTGATATATTCCACAACACAGGCAGGTAGTTGAATTCTTTTTCCAAAAGTTGATTTTTTATGTACAAGAAAGGTTAATTTTCTGTAGCAGGCAAAGCGATATTTTGCATTTTCTTCTTCAAAATCAAATTCATCAATATAAATCTCTCGGTTGTGTTTTGCTTTATCTTGTAATCTGATTTGATCACAAGTAATAAAATTATCCAATTCATCCTTATTATCAATGATTGCTCTAATTTTTGGTAAGGTAGAGTAGCAGTCAGCAGAAAATGAAACGAATTTTTGCCAATTTTTGGCCCAAATATTTTCAGATTCTATAACATCGCAGCAACAAACTGTTTCTTTTAATCCAATATCAGCAGGGCATTCTCCACAATTACACCATTCTTCAGTCAATCGAGTTTGACGAAATTCTACGCCGAGAAGTTGGCAAAAATTATTTGCCTGATTGGGAGCAGGTGGAGCATTGGAATTGATGGTTGGAAAATATGCATAGGGAGTGAAAGGATTGTTACTCATACCTGAAGATTGGAGAATAAATAATTCTGAAGAAAAAAAACAAAACGATCACGCAAGAAAACTAATTATCAATATTTTTTGGTTCACAATCAACTGAATATTTCAATGAAATGAAAAAAGTAACCTTTTTTGTTTTCTACTAAGCATCCTTCCTCCCTTTCGAATCAATAACTGAAGTGAGTATTATATTAAACCTAAAAGCAAAAAATATACATGTATAAACAATCTCAATTTTTATTCATCAATTAACATTAAAAATCTGACATTTACAAAGTATATATTAATTAATGTGTGTACCAAAAAATATAAATAAAATTCAGACAAGTGCAATCCATAAAATTCAATTCAATTCAAAAAGATATAAGTGATAAAGCCGATACCATTTATAATCATTCAGGATGGATTCATAAATTATTCAGCTTTTTCCAACTTTGAATAACGAATAGCTTCTTCATCAATACTAAAAAAGAGGGGATGGGGGAAACCTAAAATCAACAATATATAAAAGGAACCAATGGTATTTCGTCCATTAGTTCCGATACCATTGGGGAAAAAATGCCATATATGGGCCGACTGGACTCATCAGGAAACGCCGAGTCCCATGGCAAAACCTACCTCTATGCGGCATTACAAAAGTAATGTGGCATAGGTTCAGCTATCCATCCATTCAGTCATCAGCCTAAGCATTAGCAGCCATCAAATCAGAGTTCATGGAAGCTATCCAGAAATTACGTTTCCACAGTGGAGGGATGAAGGAGATTAGTTCAAGGATAATGCTACAATTAATGTATGTCAAAGCAAACATCAAAGTAATAACATCATCAAGAGGAAAAAAAGATCAAGGGGTTGCAAAAAGTTGAAACGTATTTTCTTGATAGCTTTCTAGTTATGAATCACCAATCCGATGCAAAACCATCATCACGCTGGTGATTCATAACCAGCCATATCAGCATCACATCAATGATTCTTCCATCCACAATCATTGATCCACCTTGAGGACAAACTTCTTACCTAAAAAGAAGAAAATTAGTATTTGCCAAAGGAATAAATGTAGATTAAGTGAAAGAAACTAACCTTATCCAGCTAAACTTACCTTATAACACTTCATCAAAAGCATCCAAGTCTAAAAAATAGAAAAAAGAGATATATACATAAAGATATAGCAGAGGAATGTAAACCTCTAAACAAAACGGCAAAAAAATATCTTTATTAGGATTATTACATATAAATAAATGATTATAAACATAAAAAACAAGAAACACGGATAAAAATACGTGATAAATTAATAATATTAGTAACAAATTCCTTGATTTTCTTTGTCAACATTTTTTGAAAGAAAAAAAGCTTTTTCGAAACGTTTCGTAGAAAAAAAATTCCTACCACGCAAGGAAAAGGCTGTGCAATTCCGCGCGTTTTTCAAAAATGAATTAAATTGAAATGCGTCAAAGTAACATCCTCCTTTAAATTTTAAAAGTATTTTTTAACTAATTTTTTTTTTTTTTTGAAAAAATTGATGTAATTTATGTTCAATTTAACTGAAAGTTTGATTTTTAAGTCATTAATTATTTTAACTGAAAGTAGTGAGAATCTGTGAAGCTTTTGAAACTGACTTCACGTCTGAATCAAAAACTGCAAAGGCGGACATTTTTCTTTTTCCAAGTGCGGCCCACCCTCCTTGCGGTTTCGTGTCCGAGTGGAAAAACGCGCGTGTTTGAAGCCCAAAACAGGTGAAAAAGGATCGAGTCGCGCTGAGTGCATAAAAAATAATTCATGAAAATTAAGTTAAAAAATAGTGATTAAAGCATAATTAAACCACTTATTAAAGAAATTATAATTAAAAATGAGTTATGTATGAATGGTAAAAATTAATAAAGGATTCTTGTTGTTTTTTTCGCAGCAGCAAAATATATTTACAGGTTTACCTTCTTTTTTACTTTTTTTTTAGAAAAACATACATAAATAGCTGTGCTCAAAAAATGAACAAATTGACTAGTGAATAGATTAATTATTTTTTTAATAATAGAAAATCGTTAAATATTTATTTTTTTTTAATTTTGAAAGTGGTATTTGTTGATTCCGTCCACTTTACCTTTACATTCATACATTCAACATCGAACATATCAAAAATCACAGGTTTTCTTTTATATATATATCGCCCATATTTAAATATCTTTTGTTTCATTTGATAAATTTCTGTTGTTGACATTATCAGCTTCTTTATCAGTGATTTTTTGCATCAAAAAATAGCTTAACTGCTCCAAAAATTAATGTGATTTTACCACCTTCTTTAATTTTTGAAAAGTTCCTGGAATCAACTTTTGAGCCTCGTCTCGAAAAAATATTTGCTTTTCATTGATTGTATAACTTATGCAATTTTTCGGTTAATTAAATCGTGTTCTCCAGCCAAACAAAGTTTAATTAACTATTTTGTGATAAATAAAATTTTGGTTTACCATGATTAAATTTATTAACACAATTGTTATCAAATCCAAAACCTGTTGATTTTTAACATTTATCATGGTTGTTGTGAATAAATTTTTAAATTTGTGTTCAAAATTCTTCATCATTTATCGCTTATATGCGCTATTTTGCTCCTCAAAAAAAGAAGAAACCTGATGGTAAACAAAATTTCTGAGGACATGTCCAAAGTTGCAACTTTACTACAGCAAAAATCGAGAAATAATACACGGACCGTCAAAAAAACACAATTTTTAGTCAAAATTTTACATAGCTTTTTCGCAAAAAATATCGTTTTTCTTTCTGTTTAATACTTGTAAAAAGGGTGACAAAATACATGTAAAAAATAACAATTTAATAATAAAATTGTCAAGTTAAAATTAAAAATTTCAGTACAAATTACAAAAAAGCTAATAGTAAAATGTTTTTTCCACAACATAGTATAATGTTTTGCATAATTTATTTAATAAGTGGTTTAATTATGCTTTAATCACTATTTTTTAACTTAATTTTCATGAATTATTTTTTATGCACTCAGCGCGACTCGAGCCTTTTTCACCCGTTTTGTGCTACAAACACGCGCGTTTTTCCACTCGGACACAAAACCGCAACGAGGGTGGGCCGCACTTGGAAAAAGAAAAATGTCCGCTTGATTCAGACGTGACTTGTAACAGCTGATTTTTTTTGTAATAAACTTTTGATCTTGTAAATTTCTTTATCATTAACCAGGCAGAAACCGACCCTGGAGAAAGAGATTGTTTTTTTGCAATCATATTACTGATCTCAATTTATATGTTAAAACAGCTTATAAAAATCTTATTAAAAAACTTCTTACAATGTTAAAAAAAACTCTAAGAAAAAAACATCAAAATAATGCAAATTTTGAATTTTGAGGATAAATATTTAAATATCTAATGTTTTTTAAGGTTAAAACTACTTTTTTTGATGCCCAATTATTATTCCCTTAATTTTACACTCAACTGCAGTTCAACAATTTTACTGCAAAAGATTTTTTCTGCCTTGACAAAAATTGTATCGATTCCTTCGCTTTCTCTTATTTTCCCGTTTTCGAGATGAAAAACTACAAGCACACGATAAAAAAATCACGGGACAATAGCCATTGTGTATTATAAGAGGATCGTCACACCTAGAGTATTTTAAAAGAAATTCTTTCATAAAATTGTGATGACTCAAAAAAACTGTTTTTTCTTTCACTGTTTTTTCAATGCTTATGTTTTTGTTTGAAATACAAATCAATGCCTCGTTTTTGAATTTTTCGTTTAATATTCTAATTTAAATTAGTATGTTGTATATATATGTTGTGGAAAAATGGACGAATCTTTTGACAGGTAAAATCCGACTCATTCGAGCAAAAGATTTGCATATTGAAATAAATTTGAGATGATCTAAGGTTGGATTTTTAGCAATATAACAGATTATATTTGATGGAAGAGAAAAGTCCTGAGGATACGGAGATGTGATAGTATATTTCTTGCATTCTTCATCTGGAAGCTTTTGAGTTTCTGGTGGTGGTGTAATTTTTCGAAGCTTTCGACGATATGCAGTAGATCTTTGAACCTCAGTAACAGATTTGCGTTTCTTTCCAAGCATTTTCAGACAAGTATTCTTTCACCTAAAAAGAATGAAACATTATATAAAGTGCACAAAAAGTTACAAAAACAAGTCGTTTAACACGGTTATCTTTTACATGGTTCGCATAAAGATCACTTTACTTTTTTATTCATAAAATGTTAAGAAAGGAAGTAACCCTTCAAGGTTCTTTAAATGTTAGTAATGAGAAGTTAAAATAAAAATAAATAAGTTTTATAATAAATTAACACGACCACCTTCCGTGAAGACCGTTAGTAGCCTGAACTGGAAGGAAAATGAAAATAAACAAAGGTGCATAAAAAAACGAGAGAGGAGACAAATAACAAAAAAGAGAGAGAGGAGGAAGAACGAGAAAGGACATTTGATCAAAGATCAAACTACAAAATGTAAAATATCTTTTCATAAAATATGAATAGCATTAGATTTGTTAGTTGCAGTCTAAACTGAGTTGGGGATCAATTTTATAGGATAAAAAGGTAAAAAGAAAAAACATGCATAAAGAATAAAAGTTAGTGATTTGAGTATGATTCAAATTATGCCCAAGTTTCCATTATTGTACCGATAAAACAAGATCGAAGGCCATCCGGAAGGGAGCGGCCACCGGAGAACAGACATAATAAATACACAAGTAAAAATTTTAGAATAGAGAAGCAACAGATATTTGGAGAGGAGAAATTTAGTTTCGTACAAAATGCGCGACTAAAATTTTAAAGCTGAGGATTACATTAAACTTTATACTACAAAGACGTTAACGGAAGATGGCAAAAATATAAGAAAATGAAAAAATTTAAATTAATAAAAATGTAAGAAATTAGAAGTAGAGAACAAGTAATCAAAAAAATTGAAGCATTTTCTTTTTAAAAAATGGTGGGCGGGGCGGTGGATGGAGCGATTTTCTTGAAACTGTCGGAGCGCGGGGCGGTGGTGGGGCGACGTTTGAAAGGTGCTGGGGAATGGGGCGAAAAAAACTCGAGTCGTAACACTGACCGAGACTACTGAATCAGATAAATAAAAGATATTGCAGAAGACGAACAAGTCAACTGCACAAAACAGATAAAGATAAAAGGAAGAATATTTTAGCTCATACTTTTCGTCTTTGTAATAAAGAAGATTCGTAAAAAAACATAAATTCATTTTTGATATGGCGTCATAGTCTATGACTCATAGAGCGAAGGAATTAATGTAGGAAAATTAAATCACTAACAAAAATACAGAGTGAATCAGGACTGAAACACTTAAACGAAAATATTTGAAACAGAGAAATTATTTATTTATATGATAGCAAAAGTGGATGCAAGGATCTGTAGCTAAATTATGGAAGAACAACAAATTTTCTGTGCTTTTTAAAGCTAAATAACTTCAAGTTTAATAACATAACAAAAAAATGATCATTTTTTGTTCATGAATCAGAATTGGAACTTCTTTGCTTTCTTCCCCCCTTCAAAATTTTCCAAAAAGTTTCTAAGTTTTTTCTTATTGTAAAAATTAAAAAACTTTTACAATAAGAAAAAACTTAGAAACTTTTTGGAAAAAGCTTGAGATTTGACGACCATTCACGAAGGAGCGATAAAGCGAAGAAGAAACCCGATTGAATGACCATCAATCCATTTTATACGTTTTTGAAGGTTTTTCATTCAAATTACAAAAATTTACATTTTTCGAAGCATTCTTTTTTTCCAGCACTGATAATTTGAAGAAAATTTATTTTTATGAATGAAAAACCGATGATGTTTTATGCAAATAGATAAATTTTTTTAAAAAAAACAAAAAATTGTCTAAGTTTAAAATAGCAGTATGTTTCCATACGACTTTTATTTCAACACTACCATCAGAATACGTTATTCTTATAGTTGTTTTTATACAAACATCAACATCTCCACCATTTTGGTTAATAAACAAATGAAAATTTAAACCGAAAAGATACCGAAAAAGTTAGTTCTTGTGCTGGCTCCAGGCTGGACTCGAACCAGCGACCTCCTGATTTCCGGTCAGATGCTCTACCAACTGAGCTACAAGAACACAAGAATAAGTCGATCCTGATATTCTACTTCAGTTAATGCAACATGATTTTTTCATGGTTAACCGGTTTACAAAAATGATAAAAAATAGAAAACCGAGTCATTTAAATACGAGATCGATTCAATATTTAGAAACAGTAGACATAAACAAAAAGTCTGTATCGAAAAATAAAATTACATAAAAATGATGCAATATATTTAAAAAATTTAACACCAAATATTTTGGTTGATTTTTTTATATAAAATTTTTCTAAGTGTCAAAAAACGAATGAAAATTTTCTAAGTGTCAAAAAAAAATGAATGAAAATTTTCTAAGTGTCAAAAAAAAATGAATGAAAATTTTCTAAGTGTCAAAAAATGAATGAAAAATTTTGAAGGGGGGAAGAAAGCAAAGAAGTGCCTCAGAATTCTCCCCATAGAAATTCGCTGGAATAAAGGGATCAAAAGACTATAAAAATCAAGAAAGCTGTATTTTTTTGTGATTGTGATATAACTGCGTATTTCAAGGAAAGTTGTTTTTGGAAAATGTCCGAAATTTGCTGTTATTGAATTTCAAGTAGCTTTAATAAAACTAATATTTTTATTTCTGTGATTTGACGAAAAATAAATACAGTATCTGTTTTCAAAAAAAATATGCATCATTAATTTAAAAACTTAAAAAATGGTTTAACCATACACTGAATTGGAACATAGTTAGAATATGTTCCAAATAAACTGTTTGGAACATATTCTAATTCATTACGATATTTTTGTAATGATACAAAATAATTATTAGTGGTAAATTGTTGAAAACTGTTATATTTGTTTTTGCAATTTGTGACTCCTGTTTTCTTTAACCTGCAACCTTTCACAAATATTTTGGATTCATACATAAACATTTAAAATCTCATTAAACCTTTTATGCTATCGTAATTAAAACATTTTAAACTGCTGCAGTAATTTTTTGATAAAAGTGCATCTGGTGTAGTGATATTTTTAAAACTAAATTGAGAGTATGTGTCCATGTATTTAATTCTAAACTCTTGCGGGGACTAGTCTAGAGCTACATCGTTTATGTAAAAATTTATATAATTTTTTTCAACTGAGTTTATCTTAAATTTTGTCTTAAATTAATAAACTTAAATATGATAGGAACCCCGAAAACATGTTACTTCGAGACTCACTTAAAATGCACTTTATTAGGTACTGTCAAGGTCTAAAAATATTATCAAGAAAAGATTAGCTGCCACACTAATTTGCAATTGTAGCAGTTAATAAATAATAATGTTAATATCGAATTATGTGAACTTGTAAAAAAGTTAATTGTGAGTAAACTGGAAGGGTCAATAGATGGGAAAAGAAGATCTGCAAAACGTTAGTGAACCAGAGGTGTGAAAACTGTTCAAAGTAAAACACTTATTTCTATTGTCAAAAACAAACAAACATAGATTTACAGTTTCTTTTCGTCTTACAAGACAGATAAAAAGTTTTCAATAAATTAAAAAAACTGATTGAAAAATTCTCGACATTCGTTACTTACAAATTGTTAGAAACTACTTGAATAAAAGCAGAATAGCGTGGTTTAAAAACTGTAACATTTTATTGTGATTCATGGGTTTTAAAGAATTTTAGTAAACTAAATGATTTTATGATAAAAGGTCAACTGAATGTGTTTAGAAGTTTGTAATAAAAAAAATTGCAAAACGCTTAAGAAAAATTTGGCAATTATTTTCACTGTTTTTGCCAGTCAAATAAGCTTCTAAAAAACTGTGCTCAATTTCGGTTTTTCAAAGATTTGTGATTGGTTTTGATTCTGAGAACATTTAAAAACTGGTAAGCCAATATTTAACAAAACAATCAAAAAAACTTTGGCTATAAAAAGCAAAGATATAAAATCCTTGAACGATTTCACGGGAAAAATTTATGTTTAAAATTACCTTTTTAAATTTCATTTGATAAAACCGTCGTTCCATAAAGTTACTGATCTACTGAATTATGTTGAACTAAATGAGAAACGGAAAAAGTTTAGAAAACTGATATAAATGCGTTCAAATGGGTCACCAATGATAAAAAGAAGTTAAAATAAAACTGGCAGTATGATCATCAGATTCTTTGAATGAAGCTGTTTTAAATAATTAAAGAAAAAAACAAAAACTGTCATTGAAGTAATCAACATCAAGAGCATCAATGTAAAACAGGTAAAAATGTAAATTGTTAAGTTAATAAAGTGAGAAAAAATGCTTTTAAAAATTAAAACTAAACTTAAACTGAAATTAAAATTTATTAAACCTTCGCATAATAGAACCATTGAATAAAGGTGTTTTAAAATGTTGGAAAAAAACTGGATTTATGTTTTTTAATAATTTTTTGTGTCATTTTACAGGCATTTTTACGTTAAGATAGCATAAGAAAAACTACCATAAATAATTAAATGATGATTGTTACAGCAATCATTTAATTTATATTTATTTATTTATTCAAACAACTGTCAGTATAATTATTCCAACTATTTTCTTACAAAAGGTAATTTACAAAACTGAGTAAAAACTAAAATTTGCATAATTTTACAAAAAAATTTCAGTATTTTCACCATCTTAATTATCATAGCTTATTCGAACACTGAATAACTTTTTACAACGTGTTTTCTAAAAACTGATGGATAATATCTTAATCATTAAAATTTTTTTTAACTGCATGTTTGTTGTCTGCATTTTGTTAAAAATTAAAAACTTGTTATTCTGTTCATTGTAATGGAATTTATTAAAAAAACATTATACAAAAATTACCACAAAACTGAAGTTCAAGTATTCATGATGAAACTGAAAAACAATTTCTCAGTGAAAAATTTGTGGATTTACGTTTTTTAGGGATCCATCCTTTAAAAATTTGACAACTTTATTTATTAAAAATGAGCTTAACAGTTATGCTGTAATTTTGATTTTTTTAAGGCGAATTGTAACTTGAAGTGACTCGAAAAACGTAAGGTACAAAAAACTGTAAAATAAAATTTTTATTTGTTTTTGATGGTGTATTCTTTGGTTTAAAATTACGTGTTATACAACACAACATAACTGCAGATGTGCTTTACACGAGGTGACTGAGCTGCTGAGTTTTGTTAAATTAGATGAATGAGAAAAAGAAAAAAGTTTAAAAAATGTTGAAAAAAAGTATTAAATGGATTAAAAGACGTAATTAAAAGAATAACTGGAAGATTATTTAAAACGACCCTTAAATAAGTTGTACAAAACTGATTTGAAGATTCTTGATATCAACGGCATCGAAGTTTAACATGCAAAAAAAGAAAATTCTAACGTTAATTATGAGAGAAAAAATATTTTTTTTAAAACAAATCTAAAAAACGTTTTTTACCAAATACAAGCTATCAATTTCATTCAATTATAATTGTGAACATGGCTTAATTTACCAACCAAAAAGTGGAGATACTTATTTAATATTGTTCGAAGAAAATTAGATATTTCTGAACTGAAATTTGATGTTTTTAGAAAAATATTTAATTACAATTTTAAACTGGGAAATTTATTTTCTGTTGAAGAAAGTTTTTCGAGAAATGTAATCTTTTTGATTGCAAAACTGTAAGAAACCAAAAGTAACTATAATTTCTTTTAAGATTTATGTATGGGCTTGTTCAGAAGTGTTGTCTATCTACATTTTTTACAAGCTTTTTAACTAAAGGACCTCGTTTTTTTATTAAATTTAAAACAATAATTTTTTACTGTATTTCACTTTTTGGCATGCAAAAATGTTTCCCGGAAAAAATTTAGTTACAAATGTTAATTCTTTGAACACAATTTTAAAACTGTCATATTCTAACATATTTTCCTTCAACAACGGTAAAGATATTTAAATTAAGAAAAATTTTGTTTTATAAAAATTTTTTAAAACTGTTATCCATTATTATTTCTTTTGCATTTAATTTCTTTTTAAAATATTTGCTTCTTCAATAAACTGATGAAATTCAAATTTAAGCTAACTAACAAAATTTAACACCATTAGACCTGAATTATTGAAGTTTAAAAATTTGATGTTGGAGTGTTTTTACAAAAAAATGTTACTAACAAATCAAAATCAGCTTTTTTTAAAACTTTTTTCGTCATGGTAGGCAAAAAATGCAATGAAAATGTTTTTAAAAATTAAAACTGGACAATGTTGAGATTTTTTTGGTATTAAAGGGGGAGACCCACTTCATATAAATTATTGAACAAAATTAAATTTTTATTGATGTTACCGTAAATATTGTGAATGATTAGTAAATATTGTGAATAGTAGTTTTCAAATTGTAATACACTGCTCCACAAAAGTTTAGGGACACCCTAAAAATAGTGGATTCTGAAACTTCTAGAAGTGGAATCTGTCCAAATGTTTCAGATTCGGATTCAGCATGCTCGAAAACATATATATCCGTAAAATAATGCCGAAATTTTAAAAAGTGGCAATTTCGCCCATGAAAGTATAAAAAATTGCTGCCACAAAAGTATAGGGACACCCAGAAAAAAATTTGCATACGGTAAGTTATGAAGTAGCTGTTGTTTGGGTGTTGTTACAAAAGCTTATTAAAGGTCATTTGTGAAGAAAACAAGATAAAATATTCAACGGCAACAATTTGCCATCGAATTGAAAATACGGCATTTAGTGTATTTTGGCATTTTTCAAGTGCCAATTCAGCCGCCAATATGAAACTTCAAAAGATGCCGTATATGCCATTTTGTAGCCCTATCTATGGCTAACAATTTTTTTTTTTCATCGGATTCGTCATTAATCGATACACGTCATTCTACAAATCAAACTTATAAAACTGTGATAATTTTTTGTAATAATTTAAACGTGTTTTTGTAAAAATAACCAAGAAGGAAGAATAGATTTTGCAAAATGAAACATTGCAGAATTCATTGAAGTTGTTGTTCTTAATGGATTTTCAGCAGCTGCTGTTGATGATGCAGCAGCAGCAGATGCAGCGAAAGATTGCAAAAACATCACTATCGTCTTTGCGATAAATGCGATAACAATAGAAACGAGTTTTTCGTGTCGAGAGAATTTTTTCATTTCCTTGCTTTATTTTTTTCAACTTTTTTTGAAAAAAAGAAGAAGAAAAAAAAGGAATACAAATAAATAGTTTTTTGTTTTTCGCTTTTAAATTTATTCAAATATTAATTTTACATGTATTAGCTTTAAACTGCATAACTTCCACAGAATTCCCAAAAGGCGATGATGATTGATCCCTGGGAATTTTCCCTTTTTTTCTTTCTTCATTAATTTTTGAAACTGACCCTAAAAAATTAACTCACTTTTTTTTCAACTTTTTCTTCTTTCACAAAAATCAAACACTTTCAATTTTTCATTTACCATTTTTAGAACTTTTCTCAAATAAAAAAGTCTTCGTTACTTTTCTTGCTGTGTTAGATGCTTTTTTGTGAAAATGATTGAAATTCCATATTTGAAAGATTTTTTAACTTCAATCAAGAAGACTGCCATCGATGATTTTGTTGATCGTCTGAATTATTTATATTATGGCTTGCTTGTTGTCTTGTCGCCTCCATCGTTGATCTCATTCATACAATTGCAACACTTTTCACTCCATTTCTTCGTCGTAAACATACCCGAAATTATCTTCAAACTTTAAAGCTTTCGGTATCCATTTCAAATACTACAACTTCAACCGGTTATATGAATGATTCTGCAAATTTAATTGATTTTGCTGATACTGTCTTGAGTGCGGATGGGCTGCATCTCTTTCAATTCATTGATAATCATGCAGGTTTTCTTATTGCAAGTGAAATTGGTAGTGCTCTTTTTGAATCTGATAATAATATTCCTCCAATGTAAATGCTTCTACAATGCGCTATAAATGTAAAAAATATTTATCAATCAAGAATAATTTTGTAAATTTATCCATTTCATCTTTGTAGATCTGTCTCTCTTTGTAATAACCCAATTATATAAAATATTTTCTACTGATCAAATAAATGTGTATCCTCTAAAAACTATTGTTATTTCTACAATTTTATATTTAACCGTTTTTGAATTTGTTAAGAAATCATCCACATACATGTATGAGGCCATACAGAAAAATATTGTCGTTTTAATTTTCAGCTATATCAACTGGTACACCGATTACATATTGGGGACCTTTGGTAAGTTGTTAAAAAAGATGGTTTTGATATATTTTTTCCTTTGAATTTATGGATATCCAATCAAGGAATTACAATATTAGGTCGTCTGTGTTACTGATATCTAAAATAAGAAAATTTTTAGGGTTTTGTGATAACAATTACGCTGATACGAGAAGCAGTGGATGATATTGTACGATTTTGGCGCGATCGAGAAATGAATATGCAAAAATATTAAAAACTTACCCAAAATGGTGTTGAAGAAATTGCAAGCGCGTATGTATACTGTAGTTTTGTCTTTCGCATTTTTAATTATTTATTTTTTAGAAATATTCAAGTTGGTGATTTAATTGAGATACACAAAGGAAAGCGAATTCCGGCGGATGTTGTGTTATTTCGAACAACCCCAAAAATATGGTGCTTGCTTTATTCGAACCGATCAATTGGATGGTGAAACAGATTGGAAGCTTCGAATCGCGCTACCGTATACCCAAAATTTAGCAGAAGATTCTCAAATTCTTGGTTTAAAGTGTGAAATTTATGCTGAAGCACCACAAAAAAATATTCATGCATTTGTTGGAACTTATCGAATTAATTCTGTCGAAAATGGTGTTTCAGATGGTGGTTTAAGTGTTGAAAATGTTTTATGGGCGAATACGGTACTTGCTTCTGGAATTGCAATTGGTCTTGTCGTTTATACTGGACGAGAAACCCGTTCTGTCATGAATTTAACCTTGCCCGAATCAAAGGTGGGCCTTCTTGATCTTGAAGTTAATCGTCTTACAAAAATTTTATTCCTTTTTGTTTTGGTATTTTCTGCAGCTTTGGTAATTATGAAAGGGTTGGATCCTTATTGGTATCGATATTTGATGCGTTTTATTCTTCTCTTTTCTTGTATTATCCCAATTTCATTACGAGTTAATCTTGATTTTGCAAAGTTTTTCTATTCATGGTTAATTGGACGTGATAAAAATATTCCGGATACTGTAGTTTGATCTTCAACAATCCCAGAAGAACTTGGTCGAATTTCATATTTGTTATCAGATAAAACTGGAACCCTCACAAAAAATGAAATGATTTTTAAAAAAGTTTTGTATTGTTTTGAATGGTTTGATACATTTCATAAATATATTGATTGGGTAACCGTAATCAAAAACACTAAGCCTCATATGAAATCTGCTCTCTTATTCAATCAATAAATTTTTGAAATTTAACAAATGTTTTCTATTTTCCCATATATTTATTACATTTGCTGCCAATTTTTTCTAGATTCATCTTGGTTCTGCTTAATGGGAATTGATAAGCTAGATGTTCGATTTGTTGTTCATCATTTACTGCCAAATTCTATTGAAGGTTATTATCAAGAAACAGGTCGAGCAGGACGTGATGGTCTTGTCGCATATTGTGTTCTTTTGTATAGGTGAGTTACATGTAGTTACTCTTCTTCGAAATACTGTATAATTGTCTAAAATTTTTGATATACTGTATTTCCATTATTTTAGTTATCCAGATCATATTCGTCTTCGTTGTCTTCAAGAAGCTGATGGAAGAGATGCCGCTGAAATTGGTCGTCAACATAAGAAATCTCTTTATGAAAAAGAATTTATGTTTATTTATCTCTTGATCCAACTCAACGAATCAATAAAGCTAATTTTCGCGTATTCAAACAAATTTCTGAAACTGCAGCACTTAAAGAAAAGTTTGTTTCCTTATTTAAATATTTTTATTATTATCTGTTTTTAGGTATCGTTTTAAGAATACAGCCATCTTCAATAGATGTCGATTAAAGCTTCTTGAGTTCTGCACTGCTGAAGCCAATGCTAAACATTTTCCCCAGTCATACCGTATGCTTTTGATTAAGAAACGTTTCATATATAATTGTATTTTTAGTTAATCATCCTGAATTGAAGAAATTGCAGCTGTATTACCTCGAACATATTCTGAACTTTTACAAATGGATTCAATGACATCAGCAAAAGGTGGACAATATGGTGCAAAAATTATGGAAATTTTAAAAGAATTTTGGCCAGAAGTTGATAAGCAAGAACAAGAACAGATTCATAATCAAATTTATAATCTTAGAACGCCTCTTCAATCTTCAAGACGTTTCAATGATAATGGTTACGGTAATGATAGAATACCTTCAACACCTTACGGAAGACCTTCCTACGGTACTGGTGGTCGAAGAGGATCATATAGAAATTCAAATGGTGGAAGTAAATTCAAAAATGTTGGTGCTAGCAGAAGAGCTCAATATTTTGCTAAAAAAGCTATTTGTATGTGCACTTGTTAAGTAACATGAAGATAAGCATAACCATTTATAAATCCATTCTACCACCATTTAAATAATCTGTTTTTCAATACTGTTATCTGCAACCTCAGATTTAAAAGAAAGTGTTAAAATAAACTAGAAGATTGTATAACAAAGCTAAAGTTAGATAAATGAAATCCAATTATGATCTAAAATTTCTACAATGTGTTAATTCGGGTTTATATTCAGAGTCCAATATTAGCAATAGTTAAGGATACACCAAGATTTGAATTTTTTATGCTCTAGTCTTGCAATTGAGATGATACTATTACCCACATTTAATTGGGAATGTGTTTGTTCGTTTTTGTACCCCAAAAAGGTTGTGATTACTTTTAATTAACTGACTTGAATGTATTTCTCTGATATTTTATAAAATTTAAATCTTAAACTGCGTATTTCAAAATTTAAGCGCAGACAAAGTTATTGAATGCAATTAAAACGGTAGTAACTGAGAGGTTTTTTTTAAAAGTGTCATAATGCTAAAAAAAGTTTATACATTTTTCACCAGAGTTGTAGAGTTTTTCTTTAAACTCTATGAAAATTTTTTGTTAAAGAATTGAGAAAAAATTATTAGTTTTAGAACTGTAGCAATTGAAGTTATTTTTTATTTTTAAAAGTGCATGGACGCTTAAAAAAAGTGATATATTGGTCGCCTATTATTATTTATGAGGTTCTTTTTAAAAACTGTATGTAAAATTCTTGTTTGAGAAAAAATTATTTTATTTGTTTTTTTAAAAAAATATTATGTTTTGTTTGTTTAACTGTCATTGCCTGTAAAAGAATAGTATAACTTCAAAAACAGAGTTTTTGCTATTGTGTATTTACATTGCAGCAACCTTCAAAGCAAATTTGAACTAACGTTTTAAATGAAGAAAATCACTGTAATATTTATTTCATCTTCATTTTTTTTCTTCAGAATCAAAAACTGACAAAACTAATTTGTAAATTATAACTTTCTTAATATATCTTGAGCCTTAAAATCCAGTAATAAAGGTTTCAGTGTGACATTATTTTCAATAAATTTGGGTTAAAAACTGGATCATTTGAAGCAAAATAAAAAAACTGTAAAATGAATGAAAAAAAGATAATTTAAAAAACTGAATGATAAGTTTAAACAGAATCATTGATTCATTAAAGGAGGTGTAAAGCTTAAAAATTAAGACTGAAAATACTCGGTGACAAATGATTTTTTCAGTTTGTTGTGAATTATTTTTAATTCAACTCGGCAAGCGACAACAATCATTAAAAAATTATTTCGGTCAAAATCTTTTTGACGGAAATAATTTTTTAGCCAATATTTTTTAGTGAGATTATAACTGAGCTTTTTCAACCTATAACAATTTAACCAAAGATGTTGGTTAAATGGTTATAGGTAGAAATTTGGACTTCGTATCTCATATGTTATTTTAAACATGCAACGAGAATAAGGACGAGTTTTTTCAATCCAGTTATGAGATTGAAGACACATAAGAAAATTTTAGATTTATAAAAACTGAAATATCAATTCATTCATTCAATAAAAAAGTTAGTACTTGAGAATAGATTTTATAAAATTACAAGGGCAAAATATTAAACTAAATTTCGTTATCACTACATAGATTCTTCATTTTTTAATATTTCTTATCTTTTTAATTGTGTTTTAAAATTGTAAAAGAAACTAAATTAACAATAAACTTGAATTTTTTGGTTTTTAGTAAGAAAACTGAAATTTTTTCTTTTAATAATTCATCAGTTCTCTAATGAATCCAATGACCAACTTTTTTGAGCTAATATAATTTTATGAAGAGAAAACTGAAAATTATGTTTTTATATGCCATTTGACTTATTTATTTGATGTCAAATGGCAAATATTTTTTATCAATTTTGGTTAACTGTGTATGAAAAACGATAAAACAATTAAAAAAAACAAGTTTTGTGAACTTTAAGTAAATAAAAAACTGGCATTTCAAAACAGACAGTTATTTAAAATTATTATTATTATTAAAAGTGTGGCAATGTGAATTAAATCATCTCACAAATGTCATCACATTTACGACTCACCCTTTTTTAAACACAAATGATTTAAGTAAAATTTGTATATCAGGAGCAGAAAGTGATGTTGTTTTAAACCGTTATAACTAACTCTAGGATGGCTTTGAGTTTTCTATTTTGTTTTAAAACTGCAATAAAATCAACACATTTTTCAATTTTTGAGTTTATTCAATAATTACCATTACTTCAGAACGTTTTAAAAAACATAGTTTAATGTCACAGAGTTTTTAGCTAGCTTAAAATCTTTTATAAAAATGACAAATGTGTAATTGGTTTTATATAATTGTGAATTGGAATAGTCATATTTGTGTTAACTGATTATCTAATATTTTTTATCACTGGATAAAACAAAGCATATAAATCTTTCGTTTTCATCTCAGATTGCTGCTGCTAAACTTATTCCATTTTTTAAACAAAAAAAATGGCATAAATGCACTGGAAAATGCACAAATGCGATTTCAGATATAGCAAAACTAAAAAAAGAATAAAATGTAACTGTGTTGTATTGAACGAATGTGAGATTTAAAAAGTTAAAAATTTGTAGTTAACCCATTTAAAAAGATAAAATGGATAAAAAAAATGTAAAATTGACTGGAACTTCAGTTAAAACAATCTATGACAAAGTGTCAAGAAATTGTTAAATAAAACAACTGTTATGAAAGTCCTCAACATCAACCGCATCAAAGTAAAACAGTAATCAAAGAAAACTTAAAAAATTAAAAAAAGAGGGAAAACTTTTTTCAATTTAGTCTGGAAAAAACTTTTATCTTTTTTTATTTAAACTGGTTGTTCATCCCTTAAAGCAACTGCGGTTTGCCAATTTAAGGGATGACACTAAGTAACAATTTTTAAGGTCAATGATAGAAATTTTTAATCGATCATTTACTTTTTAACATGGTGGCACTAGCTGATTCGATAGACTTCCTAACACGTCGCAAAAACAATCATGAGGAAACCATTGACATTTTTCATATTTTTTGTGCCCTTTTCCTGATATTTTTACATAAAGTTGGTATAAAAAAACTGCAGAAGTGCCATTTAGTTCGCACTGCGATCATTGGCATCATTTAATTTCTGTTTGTAAATTCAGACCATGAATAAACTTATTTAAGAACTTCTTAAAAATAATAAAAACTGCCATTGACAGTCTGTACAATAATCATTTTATTCCTCCTATTTGTAATATTTTTACATCAAGTTTATTTTAAAAAATTGCCGTTGGTAAAGCTGGTGGATTGCTGCTGCTGCTTGGAGATGGAGGAACGATTTAAATAAAAACTGCGATGTGGATTTATTTTCTTTTCTCAAACGCTGGTTAAAAAAATTAAAAAAACTGCACTGCCGTCATCGATAAAATTTAATGATAGCGATTGCTTTTATGAAACCAAAAATTAATTTAATTCAAAAACAAAGCGAAAAATTACTGATATTTTACAACATGATTCATAAACTGAAGTTTTCTGGGGGCAAAAATCATGTGTGAGAGTTTTTTAAAGTATTTCCAGGAAAATAAAACTATCAAAAATTGTTTTTTGAATTCTTAAACTATTCTTATTTAATTGGATTAATACAATTTTTTTCTCAAACTGTAAACTTTTGGACCAAGTGAAAACTCGAATAATAGAGAATTAACCGTGTTGAAGGAGGTGACTGTAATGAACCAAAACGCCGCTTTTACTATTTAGAATTTTTCGAAGGAATAATTAAAACTGATAAGATACGAGCAATTGATAAAAAATTTCTTGTTAATCTATATATAATCTGTATTTTCTTAAGTTGTTGTTGTTAAACTTCAAGTGAATGTTCGAGTTATTGTTGCCACTGAATTTAAATTTACTCCCCACGACTAAAAAACAAAGGAGGTAGGATTAAAAAAAGTCATATGAGAATGATTTTACGATAACTGTTGAAAAAAAGGCTAAAATAAAATGTTCCATTATTAATAAACTCACCATTAAGAATTTTGTTCAATATTTATGGTTTGTAACTAAGTTATTAGGATAAAATTTATTAAACTGTCGACGTCTTTCATGTTCTTTCTGATAATTTTAAAATTGAAAATGAAGATATCTACTTAAAAGCTCAAGAAAAACTGTACCTGAAATTTGTTCGCTTAGAACTTTATACAAAAAATGACTAAGAAATCTCATGGTTTAAATATCTTTGAAAATTTAATTTTAAAAATTTATTATTTTATTTTTTTAAAACTGGGCAGTTGAATTTCTGGTTCAATTTATTGAGGTATCAATAAAAAAACGAAACGATGAGTTTTTCTTATTTTTTACAATTATCGTTTTTTAAAATTTAAATAAAGTGCTAATATTTTGTTATAAAAAAGAATGGGTTTTTCTATTTAAATTTACTGATATTTCTAGGTATAACAGTTTGGATTAAAAAACTGAGAAATGATAAAAAGTCCGTTAACTATTATCTTGAAATCAACATTTTAAAATTTATTAAGTTAGTGTAATTTATGATGGTATTATTAAACTGGTGTATCGGCAATGATGCATCAACACTTATTTATTCAACATAAAAAAGAAGTCGGTGATTTTTTGGTAAAAGCAGATAAGTTTTTTATAAAGGGTTGTAATTTTTGTAAAAGTGTCAAGAAAGCTCTTCAAACTTGAAAGAAATTTTTAAACCTTTTTTAAACTTAAAAGTGGCCGAAAAAAATGAATTTTCTGACAAATTACGTTAAAAGCCTAACCTTGATGTCAAAATATCAACTTTGAATTCATTCAATTAACCATTGTAACTGAAATTTTATTTTGTACAATGCATTAAGAGAAACTGGAATATTTAAAAAAAAAAGCTGTTGTAATTTAATAAAGCTAAAAAATTGACAACAAAATAAAACTATTAGAAACCTGAATATGTTGCAACAAAAATATTATTAACTATGTGTATCGTTGATGGTTGGATTCTTCATTGAATTATATCATGTATTTTTATGATATAAAAAAATTCTTAAAAAACTGCCACAGCAGCAAATTCATTTTTTATAATTTACAAATGTCGTTATTTAGAAAAACGAAAATATTAATAAAATCAATTTCACCGTATTCGTCAAAAAATTTATATGGGGTTTTCGTTTTTCATCGTAAGAAGTAACTTTAAGAACCCAGTCATCAAAATGAATCTGATTGGTGAGAGTAAGATAGTGGAAAAGGGACAAAAAACTTTTTTTGAGCAGCCTAGATAAATTTTATTATTAATTTTTATTTTACAAAAACTGATCATTTGACTAGGTTACGATGCAGTATAACTGAAGTCTTCAGTCTGAAGGTGATGTTCTTTAAACTGTTTTGATTAAACTTGGAGGTGGCTTTGAACCTTCTAACTTAGTTTGAAAACTGTAAAGAAAGTACAAGCAATTTTAAATTTGAAGTTTTTTAAATCATTTTAATGCTAAAGCAATGGTTCAGCACTTTTAAAAAACTGTAATGGTTTTATTGTAAGTGATATTCTAAACATCCTAAAAATTTACAACTAGAATTTTTTTTTTAACTGAGCATTTTGAATCCATTTTTCAATTCGTTTTTATTTTAGTATACTCAATTTTAATGGTTACTAAAATCCTGTCTTTAACAAATATTTATAGGCAGTTCGTTTAAACTGCCATCAGTGTTCTCTCGTTCTTGTTGGTGTTATAATTTGTGCAAAAAACTGTCTCTTTTTTATAAAAGATTTGGATCAAGTTTATGTGTTTCGGTTTAACTGCAGGAATATAGATTGTCAAGTATATAATATAAATTTTGTACTTTGATTTAAAATTCTTTCTTTCTTTCGTTTTTCTCTTTTAAAATTGTTTAAGCAAAAAACCTTTTCCCCGCCTTTTCTAAAAAATTATGTTTTTATGAAAATTGTTTAAAAGAAGCTGAAAAGCTCATATCATTCATTTCTTTTATCATATCTCTCGTGTTCGCTTTAAAAATTTATCTTTCTTTATTTTTTTCGATCCTTTCTTATTTTTTATAAAATTTATATAAATTTATATTTTTTAGTATACGAATAAATCTCTTGCTCACAACCTCTTAATCGGATTTACAACTCAAGCATTTCAACATCAGCTCCCATTGGGCCGCTGCTGATAAATATATCAGACACGGTACCCATATAGATATTTGTTCCAAATATAATATTTCTTAATTGCAACATTTTTGATATTTTATTATTTTCATAATTTTTCATAAACAAAATTTTATAAACTGTCATAACAATGCGTACTCTCTTAGGGTCAACACTCTGATTTAATAGGTAAATTTTTGGTTCCCAATGCAAAAAAAGTCGTGAAGAAGAAATTAAGTTAAAACTGCGACGATTACTATCATTTGCTTATTATTTTTTCCGGCAATAATTATTTAAGAAATCTAAAACTTTAAAAATTGTAGTACAGGGTTGTCCATTTATAATTTTAACACATTTTGTGATGGCAAATTGATTGCAGAAGGTCTCAGAAGCTCATATTTTGTAGGAAGGTCACTAACAAAGGGGAGTACCTTTTGCGCCAAAAGTTTTGGCATTCTGGGACATTTTGCCAAACCGCGCCAAATTCAAATTTTTTTGATCCTGGACGTAAAACCGTGCATTGGCAATATTAATTGAGTCATTATCAACAATTTAAGACGCCCAGGACATCTATTGGGTCATTATTTATCGTTTAACCTCAAAAATTCAAAAAAACTTTTTTTTCGTTCAAACGCCTAATTTTTGGTTTTTATAGGTTTTCAAGGGTGGGGAATTCGATTCTGATATTTCTAACGTATTTTTAATTTAAACAGACATTTTGACATTTCGTACCAAAAGTATTCATTAAACTTTTTTTTTTGTGCCCTTTTCCTGATATTTTTACATAAAGAAAACTGGCATTTTATTAAGATATTCATATTTAAAATTTTAAAAAACGTAGCCAATGAAAAACTGTATCATTGTAAATTTCAACTGAATCCCTTTCAAATGTAACTTACTATTGTATAAATTGTTAAACTGCTGAGATGTTAAAAATGACACATGTGTAATTGTTTTTTATATTATTTACTGATATTTTACATAAAATTATTATAAGAAAACTGACAATTAAAGTTCACGCTGCGATCATCGCTATCCTTTCAATTATTTCTGTCATTTCAGACATCCATGAATAAACTTATTTAAGAATTTCTTTAAATAATTAAAACTGTCGTTTACAGTATGTACAGCGGTCGTCACTATCATTTTATTACTCCTATTTTTAAATTCAGACTTTCTCCAAAGAACTTTTTTATCGGATGTCTGAATTGTCTGAATTTCTCTTTTAAAAAATAAAAAATTTATAAATTAAAAACTGAAGTGCTTCATCTGTAGGTGGTTCAAGAATGGGATACTTTTGATTTGTACACATTTTATGGCCGCTAATGTGTTGCTAAAAAAATATTTAAAATGATACTTTATCTTGTATTCACTGAATTTTAGTCACAAATTAAAACATTTTAAAGTTTATTTAAAAAACTGAATGAAATACCCAAAAAAACGTTTATACAACTTGCAAATATTTTAACTAAAAAAGAGCGACCGAAAAAAGATTGAAATTTAAGGAAAAAAGAGAGAAAGAAAAATGATAATTTCTTTTCTCTCCTTAAAGTCCCTAAAAATTTACGAAAAAAACATAAAAGTCGCAGCAACAACGAAAGATCACTTCAACAAGAAGCCCATATAAATCGGGCCTCGTTTTAACATCAACCCCGATATTCCGTCTTTTTTTCACGATCTCTTGAAAAACGTTATAACGAGGTTCGACTGTATTGAATAAACTGGATAATGCTGCTGACTGGTAACATTTTTTTCTAATAATTGGATATCCTTTTTCAATCAGGTACAAAATGTTCCTCCCTTGTTGCTTTTATGGTATAACTGATGCTGTGATGTTTCGTTTTTACTTTTTGAAAATTCTCAACTCATTTTTTCGTTACTTCTTAAGTAAAAGACTTGGATCAAGTTTATACGTTTTCGTTTAACTGCAAGAATATAGATCTTTATTTCCAATATTTCTTAATTGGTACATTTTTATTATTTTATGATTTTCATAAACAGTTCTGGTTACCCCTGCAAAAATAAACGTGAAGAAGAATTTTACTAAAAACTGTGATGATGATTATCATTTGCTAATTACTTTTTCCGACAATAATTTTAAAAAAATCTAAAAGAGAATTCGAAAAACGTTAACTGCGTGAAACTTTAAATAAAAAGACTGCTGCCGAAGAATCAGGAAGCAAACAATTTGGACATAGTAATATTGGAGGAGTACTGTATTCTTTTTAGTACATTTTGTCCAAGGCTAATTCATGCTGCAACAAATAAAAAAATTAATAAAATTAAGCTTATATTGTTTTTATATAATTAAATTTTAAAACTGCATTTAGATCAGTTTATTCATATTTCAACCAAAAACCCTTCAAAAAAAATTACTCAAACAAGTGAAGGATCAAATGGGGATAAGTAAATGAAAGGTATTCGTTAAACAAGATTTAAAATAATGCAAGGTTGATGAAAGTGGTAACGAGTTAACTGTCTTTAGCGTAGTTCATCTTTATCGAAATTAAATGAATAATACTGCAAGGTTTATGAGAGTGGTAATAATCGGTGTTCAAAAATAATACCGAAATTGTAAGCTCTTTTTATACCACAAAGTTTGAATTATTAATTAACTAAATTTTTAAAAACTGTGATTGCTTTTAAAAAGTTAAATTCACTTTATTCTTCAAAAAGTAATAAAATTTTCTTCTTGTAAATAAAATTGCAGCAGTAATTCATTTTTTCATTGAAAAACAAATAATAAAAAAAACTGATGCTAATTATTCTTTCTTTGTCAAACAACTGTTACAAAAATCTATCTTAAAACTGACTTTGTTGTAATAATTTTTTTTATCAATAATAAATTTTGTAAAAAACTGTTTTGACATACCCTAGGGGACAATTTAAAAATCAGATTATCCTTAGATTACTTTAATTTTAAATCATTTGGTGATACTCTTTGGCTTTATTTAAGTTTAAAAGTTGAACTATTTTTGTGACCCATAAAACGTGTTCTTAAGCTATTTTGGTACATAGATTTTTTTTGATATTATTTATTGGTAAAACTGATGGGTGGGTTACATTTATGGTTAATTTGGTTTATTCAATTAAAAATGAAAAAAAAAAATAAAAAAAATATAAACACTTATTATAATAGGAACATTGTTGAATCATCAGCACTCTTGTCACCAATGAAATAGGAAAGAGACAAGATGCAAGAATGTGAGATTTATTAGACAGACAAGAGACATAATTATAGACAATTACAAATTGAATAAAGTTATGATAATTTATCTACGACAATTGCCGAACTGTAAAAAAACTGTTAAAATTAATTTCTGAACCAATTTTAATATTTATTATTTCATACATCTTTTTATGGTTTTTTGTAAAACTGTCACTAAAGTAATTTTCTGCTATGGGTTAAGTAACTATTTCAATGAAGACAGTTTCTTCCATTGGTCCTTGAGTAGCTACACATAAGCGTTGTTTATTGGTATTTGTTACAAATTTCCATGGAAATATGTTCCATTACCAAGTTGAACACGATTTCGATCATTGCATGGAATGTTATTAGGAAATCTGAAAATTTATTTAATATTTATTTTCTGTATTAAAAAAATGTTACATTATTAAAGTAGCAAAATTTGTCACAAAAATATTTACAGTAAATAAGGTTCAATTTGATTAGACAAATATGTTAAGAATCTTACATTTCTGATACTCTTTTGCTACTTTATTTAGAAACATTAAAATTCTTACCTATTTTTGGATGAATGGCTTTCAAGGCTTTTCTTGAAATGGCTACAGCTTTCAGCATACGGTAGATCTTTTAAATGATCCCATTCAACTCTAAAATCAGCAAAATGAAGCTTTTGAACGCGATTCAAAAAGATTTTTCGACGGTTGTAAAAGCGTTCAGCCTTGTCTGAGTTATCAGGAAGCTTTTTATTATCTAAAATCTTTTCATTTAATTCGTACAATTTAGTTTTAAAATCATTACCTTTTATCATTTTTGCTTCCGTTTTGTAATCAACTATTTTACAAAATTTCTTTTGATAGAATTTGGTGTAGTTACTGCCGCAAATTGAAGACTTTTCTGAAAAAATACAAAATATTACAATTACAACTGTAATCTGTCACAACAGAACAATTTCTCCACGACAACGAGAAAATGGGTGGAAGTGCAACAAGCGACAAAATTGTTTACGCGAAAATTTAAAAAATTTACAACCAAGTATAACAATAGTAAGGGATTGCCCAGAGCTAACGTCAGCATTTTTTCCGAAAATTTGAAACCCCTTAAAAAAATGCCGAAAAAATGGTAAAAAAGGGATTGAATATATTGGGGATGAAAACAAACCTAAAATTAGAAAAGAGCAAAATGAATGAAAAAAAAGAAAATATGAAAGCAAAGACAGAAGAATATGGGTGCAAAAAATAAATTCTTTCTTGCAATTTCTATTAACGTTGAAAAAGAAAAATCGCTTTCGCGCAAGAAATTTTTCTTCAAATAACGTTGCTGTAGACTACAGTATTGAATACAGAAATCCTTTTATTTCTATCAAATTGCATTATGTTAAGGTTGAAGATGAATTGACATGAACGAGTTGAATTGAAAGTGATTGAGAGAGAGAAACATTTCCCAAAATGAAGCAGCAAAGTGTTTGGTCTGAGTAACAGTTCGGCAAAAGAATCTATAACAGAATACTGTAGTCATAAAAAAGAGATCAAATTTGTAAACTTACGAAAGATTAAATGGAGAGTATAATAATAAGATGATAAAAGAGAAATGAAGAAAGAAAAGCTAAATCATTTTTGTGCTTCTTACATACGACGTAAGCGATTATTCCATTTAGATTTAATAGCACTAAGCTTCGAAACATTTTGTCCACCAATATAATATTCCAATAGTTCAATAAGAAGAATGTAGACGAATACGTATTGCTTAGGATTCTGGACAGCTTTGGCTTTCGTAATTCAACCAAAGCCTGAAAGGAATTTTTATTAAATGATAGCGTAACCAAATAGACTTACTTCTTCAACAGAAACAAGCTTATGATCCAAGAACATATCGAAGCAAAATAAAGGAACAATAAAAGTACCAGTTCTTCCCACGCTGAAAATGGTTAAGGGTTAAATCAAGATTAACAAAATGGAAAAAAGGCACAAACCCAGCAGAACAATGTATCAAAATTGGAATATTCTTACGAACACATGGAAAATAATAATCTTTATAAATAATACTTCTTGAATTAGTTGGTACACCACGATCCGGCCAGTCAGTAACTTGAACATGCGTAACAACACGAACAAGATTTCCTGTTGCCCTGAAACAATTTTTGTAAATTAAATATCAGGTTATTGGAATTTAATATAATAGCTACAGTAATAGATCGAGGCAAGATTGTAAACAAGTTTAATTCCTTTATAGAGTACACCTTTGATCTTTTGCCGCTTGTCGATAAAAAAGGTTTTTTGAACTCCGAAAAATCTTTGGCTAATTGGGCTTTAACAAATGTTTAAAAGCTTACCATTCCATCAATTTTAGCTTTGTTATTATTGTACCATCAATAATAACAAAGCTAAAAGTAGATCGATTTTTGTAGCTTTAATAGTGAATTCTCGAGTAACAAAAGGTTCTCTTGAGGTAACACATGTAGGATAATAAGTGTAGCACTTTTCTTCAAGTATTCCATTTCTTGCTTCAAATTGCTTACATAACATGATAATAGTATCAATACCATGTTCAGAGATAACAATCCAAAAATCATTGACAGTTTCTTCCATTGGTCCTTGAGTAGCTACACATAAGCGTTGCTTATTAGTATTTGTTACAAAATTTCCATGGAAATATGTTCCATTACCAAGTTGAACACGATTTCGATCATTGCATGGAATGTTATTAGGAAATCTGAAAATTTATTTAATATTTATTTTCTGTATTAAAAAAATGTTACATTATTAAAGTAGCAAAATTTGTCACGAAAATATTTACAGTAAATAAGGTTCAATTTGATTAGACAAATATGTTAAGAATCTTACATTTCTGATACTCTTTTGCTACTTTATTTAGAAACATTAAAATTCTTACCTATTTTTGGATGAATGGCTTTCAAGGCTTTTCTTGAAATGGCTACAGCTTTCAGCATACGGTAGATCTTTTAAATGATCCCATTCAACTCTAAAATCAGCAAAATGAAGCTTTTGAACGCGATTCAAAAAGATTTTTCGACGGTTGTAAAAGCGTTCAGCCTTGTCTGAGTTATCAGGAAGCTTTTTATTATCTAAAATCTTTTCATTTAATTCGTACAATTTAGTTTTAAAATCATTACCTTTTATCATTTTTGCTTCCGTTTTGTAATCAACTATTTTGCAAAATTTCTTTTGATAGAATTTGGTGTAGTTACTGCCGCAAATTGAAGACTTTTCTGAAAAAATACAAAATATTACAATTACAACTGTAATCTGTCACAACAGAACAATTTCTCCACGACAACGAGAAAATGGGTGGAAGTGCAACAAGCGACAAAATTGTTTACGCGAAAATTTAAAAAATTTACAACCAAGTATAACAATAGTAAGGGATTGCCCAGAAAGTGTGTTGAAAATAAGCTAGTTGTAGTAAAAATTTATTGCACAATTATTACATAAACTAGCAAGGTATTGAAATTTAAAAAACGCAACAAAATTCACAAAGATCAAAGGTGTACTCTATAAAGGAATTAAACTTGTTTACAATCTTGCCTCGATCTATTACTGTAGCTATTATATTAAATTCCAATAACCTGATATTTAATTTACAAAAATTGTTTCAGGGCAACAGGAAATCTTGTTCGTGTTGTTACGCATGTTCAAGTTACTGACTGGCCGGATCGTGGTGTACCAACTAATTCAAGAAGTATTATTTATAAAGATTATTATTTTCCATGTGTTCGTAAGAATATTCCAATTTTGATACATTGTTCTGCTGGGTTTGTGCCTTTTTTCCATTTTGTTAATCTTGATTTAACCCTTAACCATTTTCAGCGTGGGAAGAACTGGTACTTTTATTGTTCCTTTATTTTGCTTCGATATGTTCTTGGATCATAAGCTTGTTTCTGTTGAAGAAGTAAGTCTATTTGGTTACGCTATCATTTAATAAAAATTCCTTTCAGGCTTTGGTTGAAAAAAATTAATATAAAAAACAAAAAAAAAGTAAAAAATTGAATGCAGATTGTTTTTTTAGAAAAGAGAGCTTTATGCCGCGGGTCCAGCCGATCCAGGCAGTTGCTGCTGCTGCCCGGAAAATGATTCTTTAATCCGCAGAGTTGCATTCTTATAAAGGGTGTTGATTGGATGAGGAGTCTTCATTATGAATTCTCAGGAGGTGGAGTTGTGATCAACGCCTGTTAAGCCTGTTGTTGCACAGTTGTATTTTTGATCGTTGTTGAATAAAACGGATTTTGATGTTGGTTAATGATGCAATAATGAATCCTTCCTTACTTTATTACAGTTATTATTGATTTAGTTTTCAGTTTTTCTTTTAATTACTTCTTACTTCATAGAACCTTTGATTAATTTAATCTTTTTCTTGATGTTTTCAGTTTTTTTTGATTCTCTTTTTTCTCCAGCTTGCACAAGTTATTTCTTATTTAACAATTTTAGTCTTATTTTAAAACACTTAACCTTTATTTTTCCTTTGCATGGGTTTTTGAACATGGAGAATCCGAAAAAGATACTTTTGGAAACATCATTAGATCTAGGGTTGCGCGGTGGTAAATTTACCAAGACCTCATTTACCGGTAAATTAGAAAAATTTGTGTGCAAAAAATTCAACAAAAAGTAGAACATTTTTAACTTTTTCAAACCTTTTTTATTTTTTTTATGTGGTACAAAAGTTTTTAAAATCATTATTTTGCCCAAAAATGTTGATAATTCGTCTATTTTGTCAACAAAACCTTATTTTTCGTTATTACAAATTACTGTACTACTACCAAATCAGTTTTGTACCAAATTTTCTTTCCTTTTTTCTCTCTTAAAACCCCGTTAAACTTTAAAGCACTAATTTAAATTTGTTCTGTTACTATAAAACCAAGGAAAGACTCCATGGCATTTTTTTATTTCTTAAAATTTGATTCTTTCACTGAATGATTCGCATACAACACCTGCAAGTATGGGAGAAGAATTAGATTCATGCAGTTTTTTAATAATGATGGTGAAAAAATCCATCATTTTTAATCATAAAGAATAGTTTTTTTGACCGTGAAATGACAATTATACAGTTTAGCTAAAAAAGTTAGTATAACTATCTAAATTTTCAACAACCTGGTTGTTACCGTTACAGTTTTTCTTCTCCTTTAAAATTAAAGTTTTAATTTTCAATATAAAAGTTATCAAAAGGACCATGAACATTTTTCTCCCAGTTAATTGACATTGTCATCATCATCAAAATAAATTTGTCGTTCAATCGTAGAAAATTATTACAGTTTAATAAAAAAATAAAAAACATAAATTTCAAAGAGGTTCTAAGTTCGTTCAAATTTAAGTTACAATTTTATTTATATATTTTGTTACAGTTCTGGCTGAACGGTTAAAACTTTTTTTAAATAATTCTTTTTTTGTTTTTAAAATTGTAATTTCTGTCCTTGGATACATTGAATTAGTCAAAGAAGTTTATTAATACAATTCAGTTTTAGTTATTAATCCGAAGTGAAATACTTTGCAGTTTTTTGTTACTTTTTTAGTTAAAAAAATCATATTAAATTTTTGAAAAAATTAATTAACATTCAATTTTAGAAATTTAAAAGATCTTTCATCTTGGAAAAAATAGTTTGTGAAAATCACCAAAAATTCCATTTGAATCAGTTTTACTAAAGTAAATTTTTGGATCATGTTGTCGGCAAAGATCAAAGCCTGTTGCCTACCACATCAAAGCCGGATGACCATTTGCAATACCCCTTCCACGCTCATGATTTCTGGACAATCCCTTAGAATAAACAATATCTTCTTTAATATCATCTTGATTTTGCTGAATCAGTTTGAATAAAAAAAAGTACTCAGCCCTTCGCTTATTCAGTTTCTAAAAAAAGAATGGGGGGAATTCATTAATCAATTTCCCACAAATTTAACCAAAATATTTCCAATACAATTTTTGAATAAAAGTTTGTAGTTGTAAAAAATTTTAACTTTAAAAATTTTGAGATTAAATACAGTTGGAAAAAAATCTATGAAAATGTATTTGTTGAAATACAGGTAACTGCAGAAAAAAAAGATAGATTTTAAACATGTTGCAATTTAAAATGTTAAATGTATTTTATGAGTTAATAAGTTCCTTTTGATAACACTTTTGTTGTCAAAAACAGAAGAAATGCATTTTTAGAATTGGTAACCCGAATCGAAGTTTTTAGCAATTTTAATATTTTCTTTAACAATAATAATAATGATCAGAGCCTTTTGCCGTCAACATCAAAGCCGGGTGACTATTTGGCATATCCCCACCCAAATAATCATCCGGATGAATATCCAGATAGATATTCATTTTGCATAGTTTTTAAAGTTAAGTCAATAGGTCATTTTATTCACGCAAATAAAAAGATTACAGTTTTAAAATTATATCAAGCACTCAAAATCCAAATTTCACCATTCAATCCAGTAAACAAAAACAAAAAAATAACAATTAAAAACATTCAGATTGTGACCAAAACCCTTTTTAGCAGTTTTATGTTTTTTTATAAATATTTGGAAAATTAAGGTTTTTTAAACAATATACTGTAACCATAATGTTTATAAAGTTAAAAAATAAGATGTTGTATTTCAAAATCAGTTTAATTCTTAAATTTCAAAAAATTCTGTTAGTTATATTTTCAGATGTTTCTTTCTACCCTTTTTTAGTTTTTACCTCAACTTTAATTTTTAATATCCTTTGAAAATCAAAAGAAAAAACCTTTTCTTTTTATTTTTAAAAATTTAATTCGTGTATTAAATGACTCAAATACATTACATTCAATTATGGGAGAAGAATAAGATTCATGCAGTTTCCATTTTTGAGTTACATTTTCCAAAAAGGTCTAAAGTTTTTAGTAAGCTAAGGATGTCCAGCATTCTTCTTCTTTTATCTTAATGTTTGTCTCAACAAAAATATAATAAGACCAATGTCTGGTCTTTCACACGTACAGTTTCTTAAAAAATGAATATGGAGAATACAGTAATCAGTTTTTTATTTTTTGAACATTATTTTACACTAGGGTGCCCCGCCCCTTCGGGGCGGCCACCCGATTTTATATTTTATAAAAAAAACACGATAATCAATTACATAAATACCAAATTGGTCTTAATTATCGTATCATTTTATTAGCGCAATCCCAGCACTTGTTTGCCATGTCATTGATTTTTCTTTTACACAGACAGTAAAATCAATACCCCAAAACACCCTGTATTTAAAAAAAGAAATTTCTAATTTCTTCTGATGTTTGCTCTTATCAAAAGCTTTTACAGAAAAATGTCCCAAAAAAATCCCGTTCGCATAATCATACATCCTACTTCTAGGTTTTTTATCGCTCATAGCTGATTGCCGTTTAACTTTTTTTTTCATCTCCCAGCTCTTAGCTTACATACTTTACTTTCAACAACCGGTCATGACACCACTCCTCGAGCTCCTCCTAATCATCTTTTCCTTTTTATATTGCTTTAGTTCAATGCTGCTTTTAATGCAAATTTATACTTTTTTATTCTCATTTTTTTCACTTTCACTTTGTGAATGAATAATAATGGAGCGCAACACCGTACGGACAATGACTATTTATAAAATGGACATTTTAAAATAGTTTATTAAAAACAAGTTTTGCGTTAACATTCTTTATTTCTCCACGCACGCCTTTTTTAACAATTGCTATAGGCCTTAAATTTCCTAATTTGACATAAATATTTAATTTGATACCGTTCGGTTTAATTGTCTAAAATTAATTAAACGCTATTTATATTAATGAAAAATATTTCCAAAGAGAAACTATCAGTATACTTATAAAATTTTGTATTTCGCACGAAAAAAGTTTATCTTTTATTTTCCTTGCCGGAAGAAAACAAGGTGTTCCACTTTTTTTACTGATCCGATTGATCTAAATTCAACAAATTAAACTTCAGTTTTTAAAAATTAACAAAACATTTAACGGTTAAATATAAATAAAAAGGTCAATGACCTTGTTGAGTTCTAACAATTAATTAAACCAACTTTTAAATACTTTTCAGTTTTGTGCAAAAATTTTAGAAAAAAAAACTTTCAAACTTTTTTGAACTTAAATAGTGTCTACCGCAAACCATAGGACTGACTTATTTTATGTCATCAGTTTAAAAAAATCGTCAAAAAATACAATAACTTTCGTTAATATCTACGTTTTTACAACAAAACATTGAATTAAAACATCAGTTTTTTTAACAAAACCTTTTATAAATTCTCCTACATCCCATATACCAAAAAATTCAACAGTTCAGTTATTTATTTTCATCATTTTCGCCGTCCATGTTTTGCCTATGAATTTGATGAGCAGCACAGATAGTTTAATAAGAACTAAATTGTAAATTCAGATCCAAGTAAAAACACTTGCAAAAATACTTTAAATCAAAGTTTCAGAACTGTGAATAATAAAAATTTAAAAAAACCGTAATTAAGAATCTCAAGCATGTCAGTTTATTTTTGAAAATTTATTTTGTTTTATTTGTAACTTGCACCACAACCAGTTTTTGTCACTTTTTTCGAATATCATTTTTTTAAATTTTTACTTCAAGTTCTGCTGTTTTAATTGCTTCGGAATGGGCAGTATAAATGTTTATTAAATCACCTCCGGGCTTTGTTTTTTCTTTTGCATGATTTGATCGACTCGCAATGTCTTTTTTTGACTTCGTCCTTCTTTCAACAACATCATCAATCCAAATTGAGAGGGAACAAGCAAAACAAAGACCTTTTAAATTTTTCAACATTTATTGTTACAGTTTTTACCCCTTTTTGGGGATGCAACTGTTTTATTTTCATCTTCCTGAAGTTTAAGGCCCAAAACATGGCTTTTTGTCCGTTGTTATCATGGACAAAAACTTAGCAGATATTGAGAGAATTATTTTTATACTTAAAACGATCATATCTAAGTATTAAAACTTTGTTTAGACAAGATTTCAACTAAAAAAATTAAAAGATGCTTGAGTTAAAAATGTTCAAGGATTGAAAAAAATGGTCACAAATGTATATAAATTACGGGAATAGCTTTTTTTAAAAGAAGAAAAAATAATTTTGTTTAACAAATTTTACAAAAATTGGCAGATATTGAGAGAATCGATTTAAAAATATCAAAAAGAAAGCAAGATCAGTTAATTAAAAGTAATCGTTATTGTTTGGTCCTGACACAATGGTATCGGGTTTAAAATTTAAATTTAAATTTTTTTCCCTTCTTGCAGTTAAAAAACAGATTTTAAACACTAATTGTAACCTTCCTAAGACCGCATTAATTATTAATTGATTTTAATTTTGTGAAATTACGTAGGCATTTATTTGATTCATGTCAGTTTAATAAATCAAAATATTCTTAGCAAAGAAAACAATGCCCAAAAACCATACATTGTAACAAATTTTATGATTGTTTCCATCAAAAAAAGATTGCCAAACACAGAATAAAAAAATTTACTACTTTTTTGCATTTTTAATAACAAATTCAAAAAAAAACAAACAAAACAGTATTTTTTGAAGTTTTATAGCTAAAATCAAAAAGCTTTTGTTTTTTTTACCATCAGAAAACCACACAAAATATTAATTTATTTTATGTTTAAGAAGTTTTTTTGAAAACGTATTTAAATGAATCAGTTTATCTAATTTTTAATTTTTAAGAATGCACGTTGCAATAACATTCTTTTTTGACAGATGATAACAAATTTAAAGATAATGGAAAACAAATACAATAAAATTTTCTAGATAAATTCCTACCTTACCTTGATATCCCAGTTTTTAAAATTAAATAATTATTTTTCAATTTAGGACGACCATATCCCAGCTTTAAAACTTTCTTGCAACAAGATTTCAACTAAAAAAATTAAAAGATGCTTTTGTAAAACTACCTTTTTTTGTTTGAGGATCAATGCGTCATTTTTAAACTAGTTAATCCATGTGTTCAGTTTTATTTTCAACCGGAATGAATTTTTTCGTTGTATTCATGTTCTTTATACATGCAGTTTTAAAAAAGGGTTTATAAATTTTAATTTAAAAATTACGATGCCAGTTTTTCTATCATAAAGTTAGGGAAAGGCAGCTCGAAAATAAAAGTTGAAAAAAAATTATTTTATTGTTCCAATTAAGTACTTTTTAACCTGAATAAGCCGAAAATAAAATCAAAAAAATTATTAAAAATTGTTAAAATGCCGAACGATTAAAAATTAAAGAAAGTAAAAATTCTTCGTCGAAAAAAAAGAAAAGGGAACACTTTTTCCTTTTCTTTTTTGCACAAAAAGAATGCATTTTTTTGAGACGCGTGTAAAAAAAAGTTCATTCCCTTTTTTTCTTTTGTTTTTCTGCTATTTTTGAGGCAGTTTTAGCTCTGCGATCGCTGTAACATTTTTATGCGTGATAATGCGTGATTTTCCTTTTCACCCAAGATGTATTTTTTGATTGGCTATCCGATGGTACTAAATTTATGAATGCAACTCAATGCATGAAGATATTTTTCTGTAGAAACCACTAAAAATGCAAATTTTAGGTATTTGCCTCAGAAAAAACTTTTTCAAAAATAGCATGTTCTGAATCAGCGTAAAAAAATACGTCTGGTAGGCCAGATTATTAGTCTTGGAAAAAAAGTTGAATTTTTCATATTGTAACGAAGAAAAAAATAAAAAAGAAAAGGAAAAAGTGTTCCCTGCCTCTTCCTATATAAAGTTAACATTTTAAGATTTATGCACACAAAAACTTTGAATTCAATCGCTTCGTTATAGATTTAGTGAAACATTCATCAAATGTTTCTCCCATCGGAACGGACTTAGAAATTCTGAAAAATTTTATTAAAAAAATTTAAAAATTTTTACCTCCTCGCCTCCGTTTTAAAAATCAGCTTTCAGTTTTTTAATGGCTTTAAACTTTTTAAAATTAAATTAAACAGTTTCACACTAATATTTTACTCTTAAATTTGAAGTTCTCGTTTGACTGTTTGTTTGTAACGTGTACCCTTTTTTTCTTTTTAAAACTGTATCCGTTCCGTCCGTTACGCTCTTTAAATGAGAAACGGGTATACGTTCTGGTTCCGGAACGAGAACGGAACGAAATGGTGGAGACACTGATTTGTAAGCCTAAAATGATTTTACAGATTTTTTGATCTTTAATGAAAATTTACGGTAGATTGAATGGAACATAGTCCAAATTGTACCATTCAATTCAGCTAATAAACACCACAAAATATCAGTTTAAAACATTCAAATAGTGGCCAATTTTCTATTAGCAGGTTTACTTTTTATTTTATTTTTAAATTAGAATCTGTTAAACAATAATTTACTGCAATTATTATGTTCAAAAAGTAAAAAAAGCATTGAACTTCAAATCAGTTTTTTTAACAAAATCTCAAAAAAATAACAGTTTAAATTTTTTCCAATTGCTGGATCATTCACATAAAATATTTCATTCTTTTTCATTTGTTCGCGGAACACAGTGATTTTTTTTGTAAATAGAAACGGCACAAAAAAGAAAAAGACGGACGAACGCTCACTCGCTTTTTTGGTGCAAAAAACGCCTGTTTTTGCACCAAAAATCCGTCATACTTTTGCTAGCCCTATTTTTAATTTTGATGATATCGCTTAACTAAAGGTATCCCCATATTCCTTAGGATGTCCTTTATCTAAGTTTGTAAATTCTAAGAGATTACTTTAACATAAACGGATTCGCAAAAAAAAGAAGAAGCCGAATCGTGATTTTTCTTTTTTTTAAAAAAAAGCGCGAGAGAACAAAAATTTCTATTGTTTGTCCTTTTTTCTTTGCCGGCCATTTCTGGTTCCTTTTTTCCTGTTTTTGGGATCACTGTGGGAATACTGTTTCTCAGTTTGTGTTATTAGATTATAAAGCTAATATTGTTTATTAAAATTGTTCACTTCTCACGGTTGAATACTGCTTTATGGTTGAAAAAAAAATTATGAAAAAGTGTTACACCAAAAGTTTTAAAGCAACATTTGTGTTAAAAATTTAATATATAATTTGTAAAATATGATAATATTATTATTCGTGACAGTTAAATAAAAATAATCATCGATGAAAAAAAGACTTCGATTACCCACTCCTTTTCATTTGTCCATTAATATCTTTTATCCTTTTTGCACTTTCTTGTTGTTTTTTGGTGCATGTCACAGTTTGTTTTTGTCTTACATTTCCGTTGTCATTTTTTTCGATTTTTTTAAATTTAAAAATTGACTTCACACAAACAAATCGGCGCTCCCATTTTACGTTTGTATTTTGGTTTACATCCAATCGTATAAACACCATACTTTAAGATTTACATAAGCACGTTTCCTCTGCTTCATATCATTCAATAAATAGGATACTGTAATGTTATCATTTTTTGACGCATTTTTGCCTTTGTAAAAAAGACCAACAACTTCGGCTTTTTTTGGTTGCTGCTGCTGCCGCCCGTTTTTACTATTTTTTCGAATTTTTTTGGGCTTTTCAAGTGATAAAAAGTAATCTTTTTGCTCTTCTCTTTTTTGCTCTAATTCAATTTTTTATTCAGTTTTTGTCGTCGATAGTTAACTTGGATCTTTTGTAAAAAATAAAAGTTTTTTAAAGTTAAATAAGATTTGCTGCTGTTGATTGCATTTTTTATATCAAGCTTTAAAGTGTAATCATGATATAAGAAAAAGCTTACAAGTTTACAGTTTCAATTATGACCAACAATCTTAGTCCAAATTTATTGTTTGATATGCCCAAAGTCTTAAAAAATTTAAACATGATGTAGTTATTTAATTAAAACCGTTATCAATGTTTGAATTCAAAAACATAAAATTTTTTGGCAAAGTTTGAATTTTTTTATTTATCAAACGATAGGTTGTTTTAAGATATAACAGAAGAAGAGCAATACATTTGAGTTACTGTGAAATAAAACAGTAGCTTAAATATTATAAAAAAGTTAATCACATTTTACAAGAATTTAAAATAATTTTTAACCAACAACAAAAATATCGATTTTTAAATACAAAGCGATTCTTTTGCTTTTTATACCTGTGTTTCAGTTAATGCAGCGAGTTACTTGTGGAAACTCGATGGATAAATTACGTCATTATCAGTGATTGATCATCGACAAAGATGACACTGTTATGCATTTATAGTTCAGAAAGAACAAATATGTATTCAGATTTCAGTTTTTAAAAAACACTAAAATTGTTACTTAAGGATAAAAACGCAATTTCTCCAACAAAACTCCTAATTTATAGGATCAATTTTGTTCCTATTTTCCATAGTTCAAACCATAAACTTTATTTTGTACACTAGTTTTATGTTTCTCCTACTTTATAGGCGCAAAAAAATAGTTTTACGACAGTTTTTCAAAAAAAATAAAAATATTATAATTAACTTAATAAATACCAAAACAACGCAATAATAATTGAATTTTATTAATTTCTAACAGTTTGGTTTTAAAAATTAATTTTGGGAAAATGAAAAGAGATCTTGTCGTCCATAGTACCAGTTTAACAAACTTTCACATGTATTAATAAATAAGAAGTTTTTAATAAAGTTAAGTGCTCCTTTCAAAGCAAAATATTTTCGAGGTGACAGTTTTTTGTAGAAAGTATTATAAATTAGCATTTGGTAATGCAACCGTAATAATACACAATAACTTCAAACGTTTAACCTCTGTTTTATAGTAACAATACAAAAAATAGTTGAAAATTGATTAAAAACATACAAGCATGACAGGTTTAAACTTTTTCAGTCGAGAACGGAACAATTAATTTTTTCCCTTCTCCCTTTTTCCAAAAAACATCTAAAAATTGTACGAAATTGCTTTGGTGATTCAGTTTTGAAATTTTTTAAAAAATAGTTACGGAATGGATATGCAGTTTTCTGAAAATTAAGATGCATTTCTTATTTGAATATTTTGGAATTAGTTTTTCGTGTAAAACTTTTTAATTCTATGCTTTTAATTAGATAAATACATTGGAAGAAAAATGTAATGGATGAAATTGAAGCTTTAATAAACCTTGTTCAACCCATTCCAATATTTAAAAAAAATGTGGTTTTGACCCTTTAAAAATTCATGAATTTTATTAATAAATATCAGAATCACGACGTTCAAACATTTAATTTATTTTTTGCTAACATCGGTTAAGCAAGTGATAAAATCTTGTTAATCAATTCTTTTTTAATTAAATTAAAAAATTTAAAATCGAAATATTACATTCACAGTATAAAAGTAAAATTAATTAATGACCCAAAATTAAAGTTTTATGGTTTGATCAAGTTAAATTACACAAATTTTTGAGAACTGAGTTAAGAAATGAATAACTTTTTGCTTTTGTAAAAATATTAGACTTCTTTCTTTTCATTATTGTTTTTTGCCCACAGTTTAAAGAAGAAAAAAGTCACATCATTGATGACGTTCATTTTAGCGTTTTTATACATAACTTTAAAAAATTGAATCTCAAGAGCACCAGTTTTCATTCCATCCTCTTCCAACGACTACATTAATTATTAATTAATTTAAATTTTGTGAAATTACGTAGGCGTTGATTTAATTCATTTTAGTTTAATAAATCAAATATTTTTCGTAAATAAAAATATACTCATAAGCTATGTCAGTTTATAAAATTAAATAATTATTTTTGTGATAAGTTAAAACAGTCAAACAATAATAATAATAATATGTTTTTTACCGTAATTGATGTCTAATTTGTTGCAGATTTCTTTGAGCAATGTTGTTGAAGGCAGCCATTCATTTTGTTTTTTTATGTTTAACACTCATTTGTTACTTTGTAATGAACGTTTTCTCCACGGTATTCTAGTTAGAACGAACAAACAATAACACACATAACAAAGACACATTTCTTCACTATAATTGATACAATGTTATGTTTACAGTCAAGTCATGAACGTGTTTCCCAAGTTATTCCGCAGTTTAGTTATTCCATGAAAAAGACCTAATTGGAGTTTTATACTGTTACAGGACAAATTAAACAAAAATTGTCATTCGAAAACAAATAATGTTTTTTCTCAGTTATTTTAAAGCTAAAGTTTTTCGATTGCTTTAGTAATATTTGAGCAACTCGATCTTGGTTATGTTAAAATAAAAACAGTGATATTTTTGACGGCTCCAGTTTTTATTAAAAACATTGTTTCTGTTTAAAAAGAAATGGAAGCATTTAAGCAGCAGCAGCAAGCTGAGATTAACACAAAATTTTGGTTTCTTTTGTCAATGATGCCCACGGGCGTCAATCAATTGATTTAGATGAATCGAGATTGTGTGAGTGAGGGAAATGGAGAAGGAATTATGATGAGATCTCAGGATGAAGTGAAGATGGAATTTACTTTGGGGCTGTTTTGGGAACTATTCAGCACTAAATATCCACAGTGAATTTTCAGTGACCACAACATTCAGTTTTGTTTCAACTAAACTATAACATTTGGATATAAAATGTCAAACCCAATTTATAGTTATCGTCGACGATACTTGGATTACATTTACAAAAAAAAGATTTGTCACACATATTCTTGCTTTTGAAGAATATAAAATTTTTTCTAGTATTTATCAGTGTCACTCGGTATTATGAAAGTTCGGCGCAGTTTAAACTTTGTTCAAAATTCTCCAGACGTTGTTTAAAGTTTTGTTATTTTTCTAAAGATGACAGTTCAAAAAACTAAAAACACTTTTTCTCAGTTTAATTTTGTACAATTTATAGCCTTCATCAAAATACTTTTTTTAAAACTTGTTCCTTGTGATCCAGTTATTTTTCTGATCCGAGTTCAGGGGCATTGGTGGTGACAAAAATTAGGTATTTGAATTTTACCAACATAAACAACAAAAACAAGATACTCAAACTCCAGTTTCAAAAAAACTACAACAATTAATTTAACCAAAAAACTTCAATCAGTTTAGAGAATCCAAATCATAAAATTTTATGTTTTTTCAATTCAAGAAGTGAACTTTTTACTTTCAATTACTTTCAGTTTTAAAATCTTGATCTCAAACAACACTCATTCAACAGACTGTTGTGCAAAAACTTTTTTTGTTGGAAGAAGTTTTAACTGTTTTATTAAAATGCAACATTGTAAAGTAGACCTAAGCTAAAATTAAAAAAAACTGTGTGTGCGAATCACAAATTTTGGGTTAACAGTTTGTTTAGTAACTTGAATTAATTGGAGTGTCAATTTGATGTAGTTACAATTATTACAACAGTTTAATATCGATGTTATGCGTTTTTAGGTGAAATAAAATATATTTAAGAAAGTACAGTCGAATCTCGTTTTAATGTCCCTCGATATAACGTTTCCCCCGTTATAACGTCCTTTGTCATTGTCTTCAAACTCCTGTTTTCTTTAAAGCTTTAAACTTTTAATGATTAGATTTCTATATTGATTTTTATTAAACTTTTTTTTGCTTGTTACAAATTAATTCAAACTTTTATTAAATAAACAAAATTTAACTCTTTTGATGCAACGATTTTAGTTATCAGCTTTTTGTTAAATGAGTGAAAGTGCTTCTTCTTTTTACTTCATCATTCAATTTCGTGGGTATTGTCGATGCTGCGACACCCTTTGCGTTAGGGCAAAGGTACCTGAAATTTTCAATAATTGACAATTTAAAATACTGTTCAAGATCAAATGACACCCTCATTAATTCTGATGAAGTTATTAAGAATAGGAATCGTTTAAAATGATTTATTTTAAAAAAGTAAGTTCTGTATAAAACAAAATCGGTTTTTTATATTTAATAATAACTTAAAATTGAAAAAAGTGGGCCATTAGTCAGGGTCCATGACAGTTTAAAAATTAATAAATTTTAGATAAGAGCTCTTCAACTCTTTATTAATTTCGTGACATTATTAGTTTAAATTTTACTCCTACCTCACAGTAACAAAAAAAAATAAAATACTTAAAAGTTTTACCTCAAAAAATTCAAAAAAGAAATTAGCGTTTACAACTTCTTGAGTCAAAATAATATTGCCATGTACAGTTTTTGCTAGCTTTGCAGTTTTTATTCATTTTTTGTCGTATACAGGGTGTCCAAGCATAATTGGCGGTTTTGTTTTTTTTTACAATATTTTTTAAAGTTGATTTTGTCAAAAACGGATTGCACAATTATGTTCAGAAAATTATGAGAATATTTTTGACATCAAAATTTTTTTGATTCCAGACATGCGAATTTTAATGGGAGGAAAGTAACAAAAAGAATTTGTTTTTGTTTGTTTTGGTTACTATCATCGCCTTTATTGGAGCTGGTTTTTTCAGAGTAAAAAATTAAATTTTTTTGCAATGTTTTTGTTACTCTCAGTCATCAGAAAACCAGCTCCAATGAATCTCAGTGATAGTAATGCAAAACTTTTTAATTTGTAACTTTAATTGTACTATCATCATTTTTATCGGAATTTTCGAATATCGAAAAAAAATTTATTTCAAAAAAATTCTCATAGGATTCTGAAAATAACTGTGCAATCCGTTTTTGAAAAAATAAACTTTAAAAATTGTTATTCAAAAAACAAAACCGGCAATTATGCTTGGACACCCTGTACTTTTCGCAACTGAACTGACTAAAGTTTTTTTACTAAAATTTTTTGTGTTCATTGAAAATCTTCATTTCAACCAGTGGTAACATTGAATGAGTCAAAAAAGGCTATTAACACTATTCAAAGGAAAAATTAACCTGTTTACAAGTACTTCGCAGTTTCTTATAGTTTCCTTGGTAAACAAATCAAATTTAAGTTTTGAAAAAATTAATTAACATTCACTTTAAAATATTCAGCAACATAAGATCAAACAATTTTTCTTGCATCCTGGAAAAAATAATTTGTTAAAATCATCAAAAATTTCATTTAAATCAGTTTTACGAAAGTAGGATCTTGGCTGTAGTTTTATGTCTTAATAGAATACATTCCTTTTTTATGGAAAAAATAAAATAGAACGATTTGTCGAATTACACAGTTTTTTTAGAGCCAGTCTGGCTCTAAAAATCAGCCAGAGCGGTTTATTAAGTCAATAACCAGAATTTGCAATTTGGCATCAAATAAAGATATATATAATAAAATCACAGCTTTCAGTTTTCTCTTAATTACCTTATTTTAGTTTTTAAAAAAAGATTAAATCAATAATTTTGAAATTTATTAAATATAGAAGTTCGATGACAAATTGCAGTTTTTGAATTAAAGTAATTTTATATCCCCTTTTTGTCCCCCTTATCAGTTGATTTCCCCCAGCATCCTCGTTTTCTTGTTTCTGCAAAAATTATTTATTTAAATCAATCAGTTTACTGGGTTTGTAATTTTTTGGATGCACGTTGCAACAGCAGCATCCCTTTTTGACAGATGATAAGAAATTCAAAAATGATCAAGAAAAAGCAAACTCATGTTTTGGGTAAAAAATCTTTTAACTTTTTTCAAACTAAAATTTTTTTTCTTCTACTTTCTTAAAAACATTTAAAAATTGTTGCTGACAAGTAAAATTAATTGATGACTCAAAATCCAAGTTTTACTGTTCAAGATCAAATGATACCCTCATTAATTCTGATGAAGTTATTAAGAATAGGAATAGTTTAAAATGTTTTATTTAAAAAAAGGAAGTTTTTTATAAAACAAAATCGCCTTTTAATTTCATTACCAGTGTTACCGAGGCGCCGACGCCGGCGCCTCGGCGTCGACGCCGACACCGACGCCGACGCCTTATTTTAGTGATCGGCGCATCGGCGTCGACGCCGGCGCCGGATGTTTTTATAATTAAAAGTAAAAAATTTTTTTGTTTATTGTTTTGTTTTTTCTAACTCAAAAAGGAAATGGAAAAAAAGCTCTGGAATTTCAAAAAAAGCCTTTCCCACAAGAAATCAATAATTTTGCAACACACAAAACCAAGAGCTGTTTTTTGCACTTTTTTTTGCACTTTTTTTTGCACGTTTTTGTTTGCTATTTTTGTTGAACAAATAACAAGTGTTAATGATGACTTCTCGTTATCGATCCGAATTCGATGGGAATGGCATTTGTAAACATTGTAGAAATGTTCAAAATTTATTTAACTCTTCTTGGTATTCCTGCAACTGGTGCAGCCGTTGAAAGGCTTTTTTCGCAATTGACGCTTCATTCTTCTGGACATAAAACAAACGCCGGCCCAAAATACTTGGAATCAAATGTTATTTTATCGTTTAATTCTAAAAAACTTGATTTTTGATTCGTTGCTTTATATTTGTTTTTTATCCTAAAAATTGATAAAGTATTTGTTATAACTTTGTTTTTCACAATTATCTTTCTTGCGTTACAACCTATTTGGAATAATCAGTAGACTCTATATTTTTAGTACATTTTGAACATTTAAAAAATTTTTTGACATTTAAATGAGCTGCCCGGCGTCACTCGGCGTCGGCGTCGGCGCCTCCATTTTGGGAAAATCGGTAACACTGTTCATTACATAAATCAGTTTATATTTCAAGTGGCACACTTTCAGTTTTTTTTTTATTACCTTACACTAGTTTTAGAAAATCGTTCGATGGAATCCGTTACAAAAATACTAACTTTTTTAAATCGAAATTTAATATTCACAGTTTTTAAGTAAAATTAATTAACGACCCAAAAATTTTTGAGTCAAAATCAAATTTTTATCGTTTGGCTAAGTTAAATTACACAAGTTTTTAAGCAAAATTCAGTTAAAAATACCTACTGTAAAAATATAAGTCGTCCTTCTTTTATTTATTGTTTTTATTCACAGTTTAAGGAAGGAAAAAAGTCACATCATTGATGACTTTCATTTTAACTCTTTTTACATAATTTAAAAAATTGATAATCTCAACAGCAACAGTTTTTATTCCATTCAAAACATAAAGTCTTAGGTATCACGAAGAAAGCTCGCTCAGTTAATTATAAGTAATCGTTGGGGACTGAACCAATAGTATTTCAGAAGCAAGAATATTGTCACAGATATTCTTGCTTCTGAAGAATATAAAATTTTTTCTAGTATTTATCAGTGTCACTCGGTATTATGAAAGTTCGGCGCAGTTTAAAATTTGTTAAAAATTCTCCTGACGTTGTTTAAAGTTTTGTTTTTTTTCTAAAGATGACAGTTCAAAAAACTAAATACACTTTTTCTCAGTCTAATTTTGTATAATTCATAGTCTTCATCAAAATACTTTTTTTAAAAACTTGTTCCTTGTGATCCAGTTATTTTTCTGATTCGAGTTTAGGGGCAATGATGGTGACTAAAATTAGTCACTTGAAGTTTACAAACCCTAACCACAAAAACCAAGGTTCGCTTCACTTGTAGACATTTTCTTTTCTAGAATAAATTTATATAAACAGATGAAAAAATCAATTTTCAACTAATTTTTTTGCAAACCATTTTTTGACTTTATTTCCTTTTCAATCAGCCACTGATTTCGATATTGAGATCAGCACTTTGGTTTTTTAGTAATTATCTTTCTTCAACGTTTGCAGTTTTCTTGTATTCATTAAATGATCCGGTCATCAGATTATTTAGTTTGCTCTGGAACAATGTTAAGAAAGGGATTACTAATCACAGATTTTTATAATTATTTTTCAGAGTTAAAAAAATTGTTGACATTTTAAATAATATTAATTAAAAAAGTTTTTTGAATAAAATTTGAAATTGTTTTTAATTAATCAGTTTTTTGAAGTTTTTTTTATAGTTTTTATCACTTTTGCACCGAATGACTGTTTCTTCTTCAAGTTTTTTGTCTTCTGGAATTCAACCTATCAGTTTGCATTCAAAAAAAGTTTCCTTTTGAGAGTTATCATAGAATTTAAATTAAATAGAAATAATGTTGAAGTACTTGGATACTGTAAATAACTTCATTTTAATGCAGTTTAACTTTTTAAAAGACGAAAAACATTCTGTCTCTCAAATCAAAATAAATGCAGGACAGTTTGATTATATGTGTAAAAAATACCTTAATTTCAGTTTTAAAAAGTTTCATACATTATTTATTTTAGTTTTTTCAAAAAATACCACAAAACACGTTCTACAAAGTAATGAAAATCCTCTTTCGTTTTTGAAGCTGCAGTTTTTAAAAAAGAATGGATGGAATGCATTGGTCAGTTTTTTTATATGTAGTTAAAAATATAATTTTGACAAGCAGTTTTTTCCGCAGATTTTTTTTCAAATTAAAGCTTCACGATGAGCATAGTTGTAAAACAAGGTGTAAGTCTTGGCCAAATATTAAATAGTGTTTCATAAATTCAGTGTTAAATTTTATATAAAACGAAATCGCCAATTATTACAAAAATAATAAAATCATTTAATGAAACATTTTTGCCATTGGTCTTCGAGAAACCGTTTTTTGTTAAAAGTTCACCTTCATCAAGAACTCATTGTGAGTACTTTTTCGAAGCAAAGAACATGGGGATTTTTAATAACTTAAAATACCAAAATTATTGTTTTGGCTTTGCCTTTGAATTACATTCTGCAGTTTTTGTAAAGCGTATAAAATTTTTTTGTTTTGTTGAATAATATGAAGTAATTGAAAAATAATAAGATTGAATGATATATGAATTTGCATCTTTTTTATCTTCAGCTCAGTTTTTTCTAGTTGCTTAAAGTTTAGAGTAAACCTTTTCTTAAAGTTTATTTTACATTCTTAAATATTACAAAGAAAGCTCGGTCTGTTATTGAAAAGTTATCGCAATTGTTCAGTCCTGAACCTATGGTATTAGCTTTAAAATTTTCCATTTTGCAGTTAAAAAACATTAGTTTAACTTTAATCTTTCCCTTCCATCGACTACATTAATTATTAATTGATTTTAATTTTGTAACATTAGGACAAGCAACTCGATCTTGGTTATGTTATTTTAAAATAAAAAAAGTGATATTTTTGAAGGCTCCAGTATTTAAAAAAATTAAGAAATTTGTTTCTGTTTAAAAGCATGAAAGTGTTTCAGCAGCAGCAGCATGTTGAGATATGCATATTTGTTTTCTTTTGTCAATGACGCCCTTAGGAGTGAATTAATTGATTTTGATGAATCGAGATTGTGTGAGTGAGGGAGATTGAGTAGGAATTATGATAAGATCTTAAAATGAAGAGAAGATGGAATTTACTTTGAGGCTGTTTTGGGAACCATTCAGCATTACAGATCCACAGTAAATTTTCAGTTACCACAACATTCAGTTTCAGCTAAACAATATAGCATTTGTCTATAAAATGTCAAAACCCACTTTATCGTTATCGTCGACGATATTTGTGTTACATTTACAAAAAAAAAGATTTGTTACACATATTCTTGCTTTTGATTTATATAAATTTTTTCAAGTATTTATTAGTGTCATTAGGTATTAGTTTAAACTTTGTTGAGAATTCTCCTGACGTTGATTAAGTTTTATTATTTTTTTAAAGATGACAGTTCAAAAAACTAAATACACTTTTTCTCAGTCTAATTTTGTATAGTTTATAGTCTTCATCAAAATACTTTTTTTAAAAACTTGTTCCTTGTGATCCATTTATTTTTCTGATCCGAGTTTAGTGGTAACGATGGTGACCGAAATCATTCATTTGAATTTTACCAACATAAACAACAAAAACAAGATACTCAAATTTCAGTTTCAAAAAAACCACAACAATTAATTTAACCAAAAAACTTCAATCAGTTTAGAGAATCATAAAATTTTATGTTTGTTCAATTCAAGAAGTAAACATTTTGTAAAAACAAATTACTTTCCAGTTTTATAACCTTGACCTCAAATAGCATTCATTCAACAGACTTTTATGTAACATTGTACACCTTTATATTTAATCCTAGATATTGAAATTCACGATGCACGCATTTAATCTCAGTTTAACATAAAAATACAAAAATTAAAAAATAGCCTCCGTGTGTTTAAATGACAAGTGTCAATTAAATGTAGTTACAACTGTTACAACAGTTTAATATCGATGTTATGAAATATAGATTAAAATAACCATATTTAGAAATATTTATAAATTTTTAATTATTCCCAATTCTCTATAATATGTACATCGTTTAAAGTTATCTCCAGATGGACATCTGCATTTGACAACCCTATCTTGAAGTTAATTTTTTTGTTCAATGTTTCATTTACATTTTTTTAATACAAACAAACAAAAACTGATAAAAAATATTGTTTTCATTGAAACGTTTCTTTTTCAGTTTTTAATTTATTTGATTCAGTTAATAAAATACAAGTATTAATACAAAGTTTGTATTAATAGTATTTTGAATAGAATTTCAATTTAACTCTTTTGACACAACGATTTTATTTATCAACGTTTTGTCAAAAGAAGGAATTGCTTTATCTTTTTACTTCATAATAAAATACAGGTATTCATACAAACTAACAAAAACCGATAAAAAATATTTTCCATTGGTTTAAGTTTTCTTTGAGAATGCTAAAAAGAGAATCAAAAATCACATCTTTTCTTTATCGTTCTCTCTTTTTTGCCCTTGTTTTTTTATTCAAATTATTCCAGTTTTGTCATAACAACTAAATTAACCTAATAAAACTCTAAAAAAATCATCATCAGTTTTATAAAAATAATTAAAAAATAGGGAATGGTATTTCTAAATTTATTAATCTACGTAAAAACAAACCCAATTACAATTGAATTTTGTTAATTCTATACAAATGAATATTACAAGAAATTTTGGGATGCATAGAAAATTTTTTTGATACATTTACATTTTGGGGTACAGTTTTTAAATTGTTACTAAATAATTAAATAAAAAGTTTTAAATTTATTACTCGTTTTTTGACAGAATGAACGGCATCAGTTTTTTCTAAAAATTTAAAAAATTTGTTACTGAGCTAACTGAAGAAAAATTTCTCTCCGAAGGTCAACTACCTCAGTTTTAATTATATAATAAATATATTACAAAAATTTAAACAGCAAAAAAAATGAATTCAAGACAGTTTGAAAAAAATAAGTTTTATAATAATTGCTTTATTGTGAGCCATATTCCAAGTTTTAAATAAATTTTTTAAAAGTAATGATAGGCGTATGTCGTCGAAAGTTTTATTAAAACAAAATTCAAAAAGGAAAGGGCTTTGGTCATTGGAAGTACACCTTCAAATGACAGTTTTTAAAATTTAGTGGTTTATTTGCTAAGGCATAATTGACGATTTTGCAGGTTGAACAAACTACATTTGATTTTTGTTCAACACATATCCATTCAGTTAAACTTTAAAGATGCTTCGATCAAAATTGTCACAAAAAACTAAATACATGGGTTTCAGTAGAAATTTTTTTTAAAAAATTGAATTCAAACAAAAATTCAGTGTCAGCTTTTGTTTGAAAATAGTTTTTTAAATTTGTAGGTTTACTTGGATGTCATGCTCTGCTCTATGCTGATATGTTTCTCTGACATCTGTCTCACATGCCATTGTTGACTCCTCTCATCCAGAAACTTCTTTTAAAAAAAAAAAAAAAAATTTTTTAAAAATCCCGTAAAGTTTTTAGCTTCGATGAGCCAGTGTGGTCTTACAACAGCAGTAGGTAGCAGCAGATTCCATCAAATGCGGCACTTTGGTTCTTTTGGTTCTCACTTTTTCCATCTCTTTTGCTTAACTATGCAAATTAAAATTTATTAATTCAGTTTAGTTATCTCTGAAATACAATAATTCAAAATTTTAAATTTACGTTGAGTTGTAAAATAAGTTATTATCAAAAATTAGCATATTTAATTTAATGTTAACAAATGCAAAGAAAATGCGCGCAAACATGTTTATAACATTCAGTTTGAAAATTTTTGTAAAATAAAATTCCCATGGAATAGCTCGAGGCGTTAAAATTTATTGACTCAGCAGGAACGATATCAATCCATTAGATTACATATACAATTGCAGTTTAAAATATACATATCAACAACCCATTATCACAGTTCAAAAAATATCTAAAATTTTAGTTTATCATAGAAAAATCTAATTTGTACATATATTCTGGTGCATCATGGAAAAATGCACAAATTTTTTTTATTGTGTTACAGCTTTAAAATAAAAAAGTTATAGCTAATGTTGAACAAGGAAAAAAAACAGATGGTTTTTTTAAATGTATAAATATGTGACATCAGTTTTTTTATTTTTTACCAAAATGTCTAAGAACAAAATCTTCCCATTTGAATTTTTAAAAACAAATTAGTTTTGTCCTGATACAAACATTAAAAGTGTAATTTGTTTCTGATATTTGTAGCTTTTGAATATTTGAGTTTATCACCACCATTTTCAAACATACATATAAAGTTATTTTAAAAGAAACAAATTTTTTGTAAACCAATAATGAGGGTTCTTCAAAATTTGGTTAACAAATAGACGCACAACCCCTGAGGCAACCTTTATGCAAAATTTCACTTCAGGTTGTTCTGTTAATTTTAAAATGCCAGCTTGTCAAACAGCGGACAGAACTTATTGACTACCCTTTTAAAATATGTTTGTATTTATTATTCAAATATATATTATCCAGATACCACAACAGTTCTATTAGAAGAAACACTTTTGTATCTCCCAAACGTTAAAAAATTTGAGTAAGTTTTAATTAATTATTTATAAAATTTAGACATCGGCAATCTACAACTTTTGCAAATACAATGAAAAACATTTTTCCCCTCAAAAAAATGTAAGAAAGAACTCAAAATTATTTGCCATGGAATATTTTTTGTACATATCTGCCACTTTCTTATAAGTCTTTAAAAAGCCATCAAATTTAAAAACACAGTAACTATTTTACACAAACAATGCAAAGTCAGTCTAAAAGCTTTTTAAAACTTGATAACACTTGTAATTACCTAAATTATTTATAAAGCATACTGTAAAATCTACGTAACAAACATTTACAAAACAACAATTTATTTTATAACAAAACGATGAACACAAACAATCGAAAAATACCAGTAACATCAAGTAATAAAATCAGTTTAACCATATTCATAGCAATTCAAAAATCAGAGAGCATTGATTCATAGAGATTCTTTCTAAAAAACAGAGACATCAATTAATAAAGCATAAGTTAAAATTACAAATCCTCAATGAAAAGCATGTCTCACGTTCTATTTCTTTCTTGCTTAATCCTATTCTATTTCACTTATTATAACCAAAACAAAAAAAACCAACCGTTTAGCAGTAAGATCAGTATAAGGTGAGCAAGGAGAAAATGCACGCTTTCTTGGATTTGCGCGATAGCTGCGTCGAACATTAAATTTCTTGTAAAAGCTTCGACGAGTCATTGATGTATCCAACTTTGAGGTCATCTTTTCAAGGAATGGCCAAGGTAAAGCTTTCAAATTCGTTGAAGCTTTTCGAAGATTTCGTGAATATTCTTGTGGCATTTGAACTCTTGGCTTTCGTGGAAGTGTTGCATTATTACACAAATATGCACAAAATGCTCGTAATGGATGACGTTGAGTTGTAAGATTTTTAACACATCCAAGTTGAAATGCTTGTCCAATCAGTCGAACCAGATCAACTTTAGCTCCTTGTGCCTAAAAAAACAATTACAATTAATAAGCAAAAATGTGAAAGAGTATCTTATCTATAGGATTATGGTTACTGTAACCATAAGAGATAAGTAAAAACATACCTTATCAAAGCCAATAGAACTTAAAAATAAATTTCTATCCATAATAATTTCAACTGGAACATTATCACCTGTATCATCTCAAACACCAATAGAATCAAATAAAAGTTCAGTAGGTCCAATTCCAACCAAGAATGCATAGCAAACAACTGTTGTTGAAAGAGGTTGAGCCGAAAGTGCAATATATTTCATTCGACGAAGTTTTCCCTTCAAAAATGATGGAACAGGACGAACAAGAGCAAGCAAGGTTCGACTTTGTTGAGTTAGAACTTGAAAGCGATGATTCTGAAAAACTATATTGATTAAAACTTCATTCAATAAATATGAATTGTTACCTTTTAGGCTCAAGTTCAGCACCAGTATAAAGTTTATTAATTGTATTTGGTGATGGCCAAATATGTGGATGAATAACAGCTTTTCCATCTTGATCATCATAACCAATAACTAAACCATCATGACGAGTTTCCTTTTGCCAATAATTCAGTATGAAACATTGTAACATGCTGGGTGCAATCTATAAAAAGGTTGAAATTTAAATGATGCAAAACATAAACATTTTTAGGCATATAACTTTAGGATGTTTTGGTACTGCTGATTGGGAATCTGATTAATATTTAATCAATCGCAATCAAGTAAAAAACACGAACAATCTCATCCACTAGATTTCAGGGAAAGAGAGTGGCATGAAACTGCAGAAGTACCGTATCCCCAACTTCTTATTCTTATTTATCAAATTTGCCATATGCAATAAATCGATATCGAATCTGCCTCAAAATATTCTACTCAAAGTGTGCCAGAAATATCCAATGCAGTAAACAGAAGATCGATAACTGCTGTTGCCAACCACCCTCTATTTCCACTACCAAAAACCTTACCATATTTCAAAATTTCACAATAATATCACATATAAGTACCAAAGGTTCGCCACTTTGATGGAAATCCATATGTAACTTTAAAATCAACTTCAACACCAAGTGGAACAGCTGCAACAAGATCAACATCACTCAAACAAAGTGGAGTACCATTACCAATTGTATTTCGATCAATTCTCTTTTGGTCGACAATGAATGCTTTGATTTGCATTTGGAGCTAAAAAAAATAAACTAAATAAATGTAAAATTTTGAAGTAGTAAAGTACAATAGTAAGAAGGCAAACTCTTTTAGCAATCATTCGAGCAGCTATTCAAAATTGAAATAAGAAAAATGGATAAAAGTAAGCAACAGAAAAGCATATCAAAGGATTACAAAAAGCCATTATCCATTCACATATATAAAAACTTACTGATACGGTTTTCAAAAAATCGTCGAGGTGAGTGCCATTGAAAGACCAATTCCATCTAAAAAAAATAAAAATGATTAAAAAATTATTAGAAAAATGAATGTAAAAAAGGAAAAGGATTTACAAAATCAGGCCGCAAATTTAAAAAAAATGTGCAACATCTCTTTTGTCTGCGCGCAACATGCAAAGATAACTGCAGGCTGGTTTTTTAAATGAAGAAATCAAATCTGTTCAATTTTTTGAATCAAAAATTTTGTTGATGCAACTTTCGACAACTATTTAGTTTTAAAATTTTCACTGCCATGTTAAAATTTTTTTACGACAAACAAAAGAAAGCTGCAGAGAGAAACAATAAAAAAAATTCATCATCGCTGTTTTTTTTTAATTCAGACGAAAGCTTTGCTCTAACGCAATACAATAAGATTTGCACAGAATAAACCTTGCTCAAGTATTCTAACTCTGTTAGAAATAAATAAAAAATATTTACCCACTATCCTATAAAGACATACCTTTTTCACTGGTTTTTGGTTTAGGAGAACCACAAACATTGAGAGTCAGCAACTTTTGTGATGATTTAAATTGCATAATTTCAGGGGATCTTAGTGAATCATCTTGTTGACGAGGAATCTCAAATTCAGAAGCAACCAATGCAGAAGGAGCAAATTTGACATCTTTGAATGATTTTTTACCAAATTATCCCTGTAAAATAATTAATTATTGTATGTGAAGAGGAATATAAAAACACATACCGTAACCATTTTGTCATCTGTCAATATCATATTTGAATCCGAAGCATCAATATATCTTTCATAAGCAGCGACATAAAGGGAAAGGGTGCTAGAGTTTTTAGCACTTGAATTTTCCCCATTCTTTTTCCATCGTTTATTTTCTTCTTTTTCATTTTCAAACAAAAGTATTACAACCGAAGACAATCCTTTCTTTCCAGAATAATTCCATAAGTTTCTTTCATATGAATCATCTTTTTTACAATCTAACAATTCTTTCAAAGCTGCAGTTTTAAACCAAAAGACCAGTGTATTCGTTTTTTGCAAAACACCGCCGTCGCTGGCATCCTATGATGTGTGGCAAAGTCTTTTGAAGTTTTCCAAGATACCGCCGTCAGCGGCACTGTCAAGGCGACAGCGCGAATACACTGCAAAAGATACTTTTCGGGGGGAAAAAAGAACTATTTTTTAGAACGAGCAAAAAAAACAAGGGATCAAAGATCAACAAATTTTGCGCTAGATTTTTAGCAAAATTTTAGTCGTTATTTTATTATACAAAAATATTGCCTAAATCTGACCACTAAATCTGAGTCTTGCCTTAGCCTTAAAAAAGCGGCAAAGATAAAAGGAGCAATTGAGAAGGATGAAAATCTCAGAATTTCTTATTTTTGCATAAGTTAAATCTGGAGAACCCCTTAAATTCCGAAAAAAGATCTAAAACTGCAGCTTTTCTATGTCTTTCTCAAGATTGATTTTTACCATTAAACTTTCTTCCATTTTTGTTATCATTATTATATTTTGAGAAACATTTTTCTTGACGATCCAAATACAATTTTGAGCATTGAGAGCTTTGACCAAGCTTAAAATTGCAGTATTGAGAATCAGAATTTAAAGAGGCAGAAGATTTAACACCTCCATGAAAAGTTTGAAGCTTGAAAGATGATGATGAATTGAAATCTTTTTTTGTTGCCATCTGAAAAATTTAGTATACTGTAATTAAAGAAAAGATGGTACAATTATAATCGTTTAGAGAGAAACAAACACGGATCACGAAATAAAAGAATGTAAACAAATTTTAAAATCCTTTAAATTTTTATTTTTGAGGAAAGCAACATAAAAAAGATCGTCGCACAAAAAAGCAAAAACGAAAAAGAACAAAAGAAAACGTATAAACTCTTTCAGCGTTTTTGAAGATATTAAAATTTTTTTCTAAAGATGGTGAAAGTTCGGAGATGTTTTGAAAAACGCTTTTTTAAGACAAGGATGTCTGCTGCCACAGCTGTAAATAGACATTGTGAAATATACAAATAAAATCTCAGCAAAACTTTTTCTTTGCGCTTACGAAACAAACAAAGAACATGTCTATCGAAACAAAATTTACTTTAAATCAAATTCTATCAAAACAAATTTGTCCTTCACAGCTGGTGAAATCGACTCACATCATATTTATTGTAAAAAATGTTGTACATAAGAATGATGTAATTAAAAGGGTTTTATTTGCAAACATTTAGCTACAGCAGCTGCGAATAAAATATCATGAGTCATTCAAAAAAGTTCACAAATAATTTTAGTCAGAAATGAAAAGTTGTTAATTCACAAATATCCCTAGCTGTTTTTCTTTCTGGCACTTTTTTCATGATCAACAAAATGTTCTTCCCCTTTTTTATTTATCCCATGTAAGGCTAGGATACTGTAGCTGTGTCTATCGATACAATTTATCAAAAGTAAAAAGTATGAAAAATCGATGAAACGAATTGCAAAAAACAACAACAAGTAATAAAAAGATCTTTAATAAAAAATACTTTAAATTAATATAACAATAATAGTTACAAAATCCAACATAACTTAATATAAATTGCTTAAAGTTAGCTTACAAAAGAAGTTAAAGCTTTACAAAAGCTTATAAACAAAAAAATCAATATACAAAAACAAATCAGTTATAAAAATTAAAACAAAAACAGAATTATGTTAAAGAGGTGTTGTCTACAGTAATAAAGAGAGATAAAATTATATTTCCAATATCATTTCAGATTTTGTTTCTTCCAAACATCGACGACGAGTACCACAATTTCCGCACGTAAAATATGTATGACCAATCATATCTTTTGATGAAGTAATTCGTCCGGTACAACCAGCATGATTTGGATTAACTTTAAGAACACCACAAAATCCAACAAATCTACCATATGCAGCTGAAAAAAATGAACACAATTAATACAAGTTTATGGAATTTTCAGTGTCAGGCATCTCAATTTTGTTAATCAAGTTTGAGACTGTCTAGATTTGACGCCAACAGATAAAACATTGGGAGATGGTAAGCCAAAATCAGAAGCTTATCTTAAAAACGGTAAAGATCAAAGGTATAAAAATGAAGGAAGAATGGACGATTTGAAAATTTATCGATTTTTTGGTGCCAACAGATCTAGATATTTCTGTTGGAGTGATGGTTTTAGGATATCATGATTAACCTCTAGGTTGATAATGACAGTCAAAAATCATAGACATTATTAATGACGTCATAAAGCTATAATCGCAAACTTGATTCACAAAAATCAATGAATGACAGACTGATCAACGAAATACATGTAATTTGCTTACCTCGATTAATATCTGATGATAATATTCGAAGTGCTGGAGGTTGTTTACGAGATGGAAGAATCTTTGCAAAGTGTTCACTTTTAAGATTTGCAGATTTTCGATATGGTCGTTTCTTAAATGGTGAAATTTTTATTGATTTTCTTCCACGTTCAGGCTTACGAGTATTCTGTTGTTGTTGTCGAACATGTTGGGGTTGTTGTTGTTGATGCTGATGATATAGATTTGATGGTAATGGTGATAAAAAGATTGGTAAAAATTGTGAATTTGTTGGTGACGAACGGATTGAACGTAAAGACTTTTCTCTTGATGATGAACCAGTTGTTGTACATTCATCCAAATTGCAGAGTACAGTTTATCCGCCACATTACCGTAGATCTAATAGAACATTAATTACTCGTATAACACTATTAATAACTTTAATAATCATAAATTGCAGAGACAAATGATTACTGTATTGCTAATGGCAAATAAAAAGGTAAGTAAGAAAAGGAATGTCATTACAGTAACCTTGAATTCCACAACTGAATTAATATATGTATCTTACTCATTAGGATTGAATAACGTTTGTGAAAGCTTGAAATTGCATCACTTCGGGATCCTGTGATTCATCTTCATTTTGACGAGAGAACTCAAATGTTTCCTATAAATTACTACTGTATTCATTACAGTATCATAAAAATTAAATGTTTTACTTGAATTGCAGGAACTGAATTTGAGCTTGCCAAAACAGGTTTACCATTCTTCCAAGAAGTTTTGCAACTTTTAAGCTAAAATTTGTTGTTCGTAATTACCGTATCCAAACTAAAATATCACAATAACGAAATTCTAGTTTTCAACACGATTGAATATAAATTACCGAAACTTTAAAAAGTAAAGATGAGATCGTAATTTTGAGATAAAATCAATCTTTTCAACAACGGAAAAACTGAGAAAGAAAAACAAAATCGAAAAAATTTGGTTGAAAAGCAAAAATCATAAAAAAAATTGCTACTGATGATTATGATGGCAAGTTTTTACGCAATTATACGAAACATTTGTTTGCAAAAAATGCGGCATAAAATAGCTTTGATATTTAAAAATGCACAAAGAAAAAAGTAAGATTTTGCAGGGAAAAGTTTATCAAAGGTCAAAATAGTAACATGCAAGGCAAAAATTACGGTAACAGTTGAAACTTTTATCTTCTTTTTATTAATTTTTAGCAAACGAAAAAATGCGCAAAAAACAGTAGTCTTTGTTCATTGAAAAAAAACGACTTTCAAATCAATTCGACGTAAACAAGGTGAAGACAATAGACAACTCTGTGCGGGTTATGAATTTTTATTACAAACAAATAAATATATAAAAGATAAAACATTCCAACAAACATCAAAACAATCTTCACACATTAGCAGAAAACAGATTCTTTGTTGGAGATGGTTTTGAAAGGAATCCATCAGAGACTGTAAATTACAGAATGTTCAGTTTAAGTCACCTTTTTTGTTGCACTTCTATATTTTGAAATTCTACCACAAATAGCTTTTTTAGCAAAATATTGAGCTCTTCTGCTAGCACCAACATTTTTGAATTTACTTCCACCATTTGAATTTCTATATGATCCTCTTCGACCACCAGTACCGTAGGAAGGTCTTCCGTAAGATGTTGAAGGTATTCTATCATTACCGTAACCATTATCATTGAAACGTCTTGAAGATTGAAGAGGCGTTCTAAGATTATAAATTTGATTATGAATCTGTTCTTGTTCTTGCTTATCAACTTCTGGCCAAAATTCTTTTAAAATTTCCATAATTTTTGCACCATATTGTCCACCTTTTGCTGATGTCATTGAATCCATTTGTAAAAGTTCAGAATATGTTCGAGGTAATACAGCTGCAATTTCTTCAATTCAGGATGATTAACTAAAAATACAATTATATATGAAACGTTTCTTAATCAAAAGCATACGGTATGACTGGGGAAAATGTTTAGCATTGGCTTCAGCAGTGCAGAACTCAAGAAGCTTTAATCGACATCTATTGAAGATGGCTGTATTCTTAAAACGATACCTAAAAACAGATAATAATAAAAATATTTAAATAAGGAAACAAACTTTTCTTTAAGTGCTGCAGTTTCAGAAATTTGTTTGAATACGCGAAAATTAGCTTTATTGATTCGTTGAGTTGGATCAAGAGATAAATAAACATAAATTCTTTTTCATAAAGAGATTTCTTATGTTGACGACCAATTTCAGCGGCATCTCTTCCATCAGCTTCTTGAAGACAACGAAGACGAATATGATCTGGATAACTAAAATAATGGAAATACAGTATATCAAAAATTTTAGACAATTATACAGTATTTCGAAGAAGAGTAACTACATGTAACTCACCTATACAAAAGAACACAATATGCGACAAGACCATCACGTCCTGCTCGACCTGTTTCTTGATAATAACCTTCAATAGAATTTGGCAGTAAATGATGAACAACAAATCGAACATCTAGCTTATCAATTCCCATTAAGCAGAACCAAGATGAATCTAGAAAAAATTGGCAGCAAATGTAATAAATATATGGGAAAATAGAAAACATTTGTTAAATTTCAAAAATTTAATGATTGAATAAGAGAGCAGATTTCATATGAGGCTTAGTGTTTTTGATTACGGTTACCCAATCAATATATTTATGAAATGTATCAAACCATTCAAAACAATACAAAACTTTTTTAAAAATCATTTCATTTTTTGTGAGGGTTCCAGTTTTATCTGATAACAAATATGAAATTCGACCAAGTTCTTCTGGGATTGTTGAAGATCAAACTACAGTATCCGGAATATTTTTATCACGTCCAATTAACCATGAATAGAAAAACTTTGCAAAATCAAGATTAACTCGTAATGAAATTGGGATAATACAAGAAAAGAGAAGAATAAAACGCATCAAATATCGATACCAATAAGGATCCAACCCTTTCATAATTACCAAAGCTGCAGAAAATACCAAAACAAAAAGGAATAAAATTTTTGTAAGACGATTAACTTCAAGATCAAGAAGGCCCACCTTTGATTCGGGCAAGGTTAAATTCATGACAGAACGGGTTTCTCGTCCAGTATAAACGACAAGACCAATTGCAATTCCAGAAGCAAGTACCGTATTCGCCCATAAAACATTTTCAACACTTAAACCACCATCTGAAACACCATTTTCGACAGAATTAATTCGATAAGTTCCAACAAATGCATGAATATTTTTTTGTGGTGCTTCAGCATAAATTTCACACTTTAAACCAAGAATTTGAGAATCTTCTGCTAAATTTTGGGTATACGGTAGCGCGATTCGAAGCTTCCAATCTGTTTCACCATCCAATTGATCGGTTCGAATAAAGCAAGCACCATATTTTTGGGGTTGTTCGAAATAACACAACATCCGCCGGAATTCGCTTTCCTTTGTGTATCTCAATTAAATCACCAACTTGAATATTTCTAAAAAATAAATAATTAAAAATGCGAAAGACAAAACTACAGTATACATACGCGCTTGCAATTTCTTCAACACCATTTTGGGTAAGTTTTTAATATTTTTGCATATTCATTTCTCGATCGCGCCAAAATCGTACAATATCATCCACTGCTTCTCGTATCAGCGTAATTGTTATCACAAAACCCTAAAAATTTTCTTATTTTAGATATCAGTAACACAGACGACCTAATATTGTAATTCCTTGATTGGATATCCATAAATTCAAAGGAAAAAATATATCAAAACCATCTTTTTTAACAACTTACCAAAGGTCCCCAATATGTAATCGGTGTACCAGTTGATATAGCTGAAAATTAAAACGACAATATTTTTCTGTATGGCCTCATACATGTATGTGGATGATTTCTTAACAAATTCAAAAACGGTTAAATATAAAATTGTAGAAATAACAATAGTTTTTAGAGGATACACATTTATTTGATCAGTAGAAAATATTTTATATAATTGGGTTATTACAAAGAGAGACAGATCTACAAAGATGAAATGGATAAATTTACAAAATTATTCTTGATTGATAAATATTTTTTACATTTATAGCGCATTGTAGAAGCATTTACATTGGAGGAATATTATTATCAGATTCAAAAAGAGCACTACCAATTTCACTTGCAATAAGAAAACCTGCATGATTATCAATGAATTGAAAGAGATGCAGCCCATCCGCACTCAAGACAGTATCAGCAAAATCAATTAAATTTGCAGAATCATTCATATAACCGGTTGAAGTTGTAGTATTTGAAATGGATACCGAAAGCTTTAAAGTTTGAAGATAATTTCGGGTATGTTTACGACGAAGAAATGGAGTGAAAAGTGTTGCAATTGTATGAATGAGATCAACGATGGAGGCGACAAGACAACAAGCAAGCCATAATATAAATAATTCAGACGATCAACAAAATCATCGATGGCAGTCTTCTTGATTGAAGTTAAAAAATCTTTCAAATATGGAATTTCAATCATTTTCACAAAAAAGCATCTAACACAGCAAGAAAAGTAACGAAGACTTTTTTATTTGAGAAAAGTTCTAAAAATGGTAAATGAAAAATTGAAAGTGTTTGATTTTTGTGAAAGAAGAAAAAGTTGAAAAAAAAGTGAGTTAATTTTTTAGGGTCAGTTTCAAAAATTAATGAAGAAAGAAAAAAAGGGAAAATTCCCAGGGATCAATCATCATCGCCTTTTGGGAATTCTGTGGAAGTTATGCAGTTTAAAGCTAATACATGTAAAATTAATATTTGAATAAATTTAAAAGCGAAAAACAAAAAACTATTTATTTGTATTCCTTTTTTTTCTTCTTCTTTTTTTCAAAAAAAGTTGAAAAAAATAAAGCAAGGAAATGAAAAAATTCTCTCGACACGAAAAACTCGTTTCTATTGTTATCGCATTTATCGCAAAGACGATAGTGATGTTTTTGCAATCTTTCGCTGCATCTGCTGCTGCTGCATCATCAACAGCAGCTGCTGAAAATCCATTAAGAACAACAACTTCAATGAATTCTGCAATGTTTCATTTTGCAAAATCTATTCTTCCTTCTTGGTTATTTTTACAAAAACACGTTTAAATTATTACAAAAAATTATCACAGTTTTATAAGTTTGATTTGTAGAATGACGTGTATCGATTAATGACGAATCCGATGAAAATTCCAATAAGGATATATGAAATTCCAAGAAGATATTTCTTGATAAATTTAGGAACAGGTCGTCGAGTTCCAGTTAATTGTGCCATTTGTTGTGCTTTCTCGGGAGTAGTTGGAGGGTATCGGGCACTGAAAAAATACAGTCAATATTATTCAAATTTTATTTGAAAGTGGGAAACAAACCTTGCAATAGATTCGCCAAAATATCCACGTTTTCTTCGTGACTGAAAGTGTCAAATCTAAACTTTCCACGATATCTGAAACATCTTTATCTTAAAAAATTTGCATAAATAAAATATACAGTACCTTCCCATTCCAGAATGGCCGATTCCACCAAAGGAAAGGGTATCAACGGTGATAAGCATGAGGACACCATTGACTGTAACATCACTGGAGCTTGTTTCTTTCAAGAATTTATCAATTTTTGCAGAATTCTTTAAAAAGAAATAAGCAGCAAGATGGTTTTTCTCCACTTCAAACAACTGAAATTGCTTCATCCAAATCTTTGACGGATACAATTGTCAAAATTGGTCCAAACATTTCATCTTCCATAAAGATATCAGAGCGATGAGCATCAAGAATCACGGGAGGGATAAAGAGATCATTTCTATCAACTTCACCGTCTTTGAAAAGGATTGGAGCTTTCAATTTTTCAAGGGGAATATTGATTCGACTAAAAACTGTTTAATTTTGAAAAAACGATAAATATTGCAATATCTTAAATATTATAATTTAGTTACAGTAACCTCAAATAATTAATGTAGCAGCGGTAGTAACACACAACAATTACAACCACTGTAACTTTCACAAAGTATTTTAGCTACTGTAACCTTGCTAGAGGTAGTGCAGGCTACCGTATCCTTTAAAAGGTAACTGTAGTCATCTTAACTTTCGAAGTGGTACTGCAGCTACCGTATTTCTTAAACAAAAAAACTTACTCAAAATGCAGAGTATTAATAATTCTTGAATAATTTTTACTCTTTTGAATATCAGTACCACAGAATTCTATTAGAGCAGCTTTCAATGCAATAACAAGCTTCGATTTCATTGATGGCGTTGTAATGATGTAATCAGGAGCTAGACATGTCTGACCCCAATTCAACCATTTTCCCCATGCAATTCTTTTCGCAGCAATATCAGCTGGGGCATCATCTTCAACAACGACCGGGCTAAAAATTATGAAGGTGGATTTATGATAAAGGGATATTCTTTTGCTGAAAATGCAGCTTGGTCTAATAAAAAATATGAAAATAAAACAGTATAGTAATGAATTTCAGTTTTCTTAATTAATAATTTTTTTCTTGTGATAGCATAAGCTTCAGCATTTTTAACGACGAAAAGGAAAAAATAGTTTATTACAGTTTTCTTCTTTTTATAGTTTTTTAAAGTTCGCTTCCCGTAAAGACCTTTGCAAAGAGAGCGTCTACGATAACCAAAATTTCTGCCATTCTCGAAGGCATATTTATATAAATGCCATCCATCCGACTGCTACTAACAGACTGTGCCTTTGACGCAACATTACCAGTTTGTATGGAACAGTTTATTAATTTAGTATGTTGAAAATTATGTATCTTTAAATGTCATTTAACACATTAGCAAAACTTTTCGTTCAGTTTTTTCTTGTTAAATAATTATGTTAAATCGATATCTCAAAACTAACAACTGAGAATTAAAATCGATATGTTCACATGGATGCAAGGAAAACCTTTTTTGGGAGTTAAATTTTCTAAACCAGCGTATAAAATTGTATAGACAGTAGAATCTTGTTATCACCTGCCCTTTTGTTATGTTGATCACGATCTTACGCTTTTTTTGCGGTCACATGTAAAACGTAAACGAAGAAGTTCGACAGAAAAGACAGTTTTTTTAAATTTCTAATTTGGCTCGCAAATTTTTGCAATTGAACTTAAGAAAAAAATCAATGATACCGTTAAACTCAATAATTCAGTTTTAATTTAAATTGTTTTTCCCGCCTTTTTTAGCAGGGGTAACCAAAAATTTACCGATTCAATCCGAGTGATGACAGTATGAAGACAAATTAACCAAACTGTTTTGTTTTTTTAAAAACTAGCATAGTTAAAATTTTGTTTTATAAAAGCTAGAATTTTTGATAAATTTGCTGCTCTTTTCGTGGTCACAGTTTTCCAAATAAGTTTGTTTTATTCCTTCTATTTTGTTCACCGCAGTTTTACCAACATCAAAGAATTAAAGTAATTAATGTTCAAAAATGAAATTTACATTTCAGTTTTAATTTATATTCTTTTTTACGTCAGGCGCTTAGATGACCAGAAATTTATCAAAGTTTAATAGGAGTGTTGAAAACAGTTTTGTTTAAATTAACATAGTTAAAATTTAGTTTTGAAAATTTTCATAAATTTGCTGCTCTTTTTGTGGTCACAGTTATTCAAAAAATAAGGGTGTTTTATCCCTTCAATTTTGTTCATCGAAAGTTGGAAGAATCTTTTCCTTGCCGTATTTTGGCACTTTTACCAACATCTTGAAAAGTAAAAATTTGTTTTTGTCGTTTCATCTTAAAAATTTTCTAGTTTGTTGATTTCAAAGATATACAATTAATGTTTAATCTATATTGATTCGTTACCTCTTATTTAACTGTTGTCAGCTAATACTTGAAATATTAAAAAAATTTGTTTTCCAGTTTTTTTGAGTAAAGTGTAAAAAATATCGACATTTTGATGAGTTTTGTAATAACATTTTTTAAACCTTGTCACATTCTTAACAATGGAATAGTTCAAGTTGCTACAGTTTTTGATTGATAAAGTCTTAATATTCAATCCACAGTATTTTTAAACGTCATTCGCAGATTCTAGGCATGGTGGAAAAACTTTTTTGAGGGAAACAATTTGGTCACCGTAAAGGAAAACGGGATTTGTATGAAATTAAAAGTGATGTTGGAAAAGAGAATAACCAACTTTTTAAAGAAGTCAAGAAAAAATTATATTAACATTTCAGTTTTTTTAATTTTGTGGTGAAAACACTAAATAAAGATTTCAGTTTTTTTAATTTTGTCGCTTTCAAGTTTTTAAATGGGACAAGAAAATCAGCATCTAAATGTTCATTTCTATTGTTTCCCTCCCTGTTTTTGCCAAGACGACATGAAATTTATTAAAAACCATTAAATTTTTATCTTGCATGGAGGAGGCGGAAAGCAGCACGTTTTCTTTCATCTTTTGAAAAAATCGCTTCCATAGGCGAAGGCTCAATAATGCAGATTTAAACTCAGTAGTAGTAGAAGTGTTGAACTCAGACATTTGCTAGTTAGCTTATGGGAAAAAATTACACGGGCGCCGGTTTAAATTCAATTTTAAAAAACAGGAAAAATTTTTTCCTTCTCTACATTTTAAAAACAATCAATCGTTGAATTATTAAAAATTTAGTATTCTTCATCAGTTTGAATTATAACTCATGGAGACCGAGATGCAGTTTGTTTTAAAGTTTAAAAAGATGTTATTTAGTTTTTTTCAATTTGCAGTTTTTCGAAAAATCGTCCCAAATTTTTCATACTTGTATGAAAACTATTGAATTTATTTTTGAAATGTTAAAATTTTTCGAAAGTGACAAAAGTATCACAGTTTTAAAACCAATAAAAAATTCTCAAAATTCAAGTTTATGTTTGCGAGTTTTTTTGAATAAATTTAAAAGAAAAATGTCATAACTCTCATATCATTTATATACAATTTTTTAAGCCTTTTAAAAATTTAATTCCCTAACCATTTACAGTTTTTTTGCGTTGTAAAGTTAAAGTTTTCATTTTAACCTATTTATGAAACAAAATGAAAAACTTCTTCCCAGTTAATTAAATAAATCGAAATAGTTATGGTATAATTATCCAGAAACTCAGTTAACAAAAAGAACTTTTTTTATCCTCTCACCAAAAAATTTCAATCCAAACAATTACTGTATAAAAAAAGTAAAAGACCAAATTTAACGATGCGATCGCATAAACAAATTAAAATTCTCGCTGTATCAACCAAAAAAATTATGACTCTAGCCAAAACAATCGGTTTCGTATTTTCTGTTAAAATAAATAAATTCTTTAAAATACTTTGTGGAAAAAAATATTCAACATATTTTTTAAGTCGACACCTTCTAAAGCTTCAATTTTCGTTCTATTTTATTATTTTATTTTTCTTTATGACATTTCTTTTTACAAATTTTTTAAGTGATTTCAACGAAAATTCTTTATTTTTTTGCACATTTTATAAAAATTTCAGTTCTTCAAACCGATTGCCCAGTTTTAGTTCTTATGATAAGCTTTAAAAATTCAGTGTGTTTAGTTAAGTAGTTTATTGATGAATACAGTATATAGTTTAAAAGCGCAACATATTCTCTTTTCTATTACTTATTTTATTATCAATTTTTCAGTTTTATTATATTACAACAAAATCTTCCTCTTTTTTGTTGCTGCAGCATGCTGCCACAACATTTTGGTTCTTTTTCAAAAAAGAATTTTTTTAGACTTCTAAAGGAAAACCTTTTTTCCTTTCTTTTTTCTTCCTTGCATACCTCAATAAACCCCATAAAAAAGAAATTCCTGAAAAAAACGAATTTATCTGCATAAACCTAGCAGAGAGCTTATTTTATAAAAATCGGAAGGTTTATCATTTTGAGTCAGCATCCAAATTTTTTTGCACTTAAAAACAACAAAATATTTTTCATTTTCCTTCCTATAACGGTTTTTTATAAGCAATAATATGATATTTTTTAAAAATTTAAAAACAGTAAAAAATATAAAAACCGACTCTATACTAAATCCATTCACGATATCAAAAATGGACGATTTTGATGTCATTTCTTTTTCATTTATTGCTCAAATTAAAAAGATTCATCTCTACGGTGTTACAGTTAACCAATTATACTAACAATAGCAAAATTTGCATATCTTTAAAAAAACGGTGGTAATGAGAAAAACACTTTTGAAAAACCTTGACAACAACGGTGTCAAAGTTCAATGATGGAGAAATAAACTTTTAAATGCCAAAAGGGGTAAAATTATGACAAATTAAGGGTACGAAATAAAACTATTCCTTTTCCTCAACGTTCTCTTTTTTGTCCTTTTTTATATTTAATTCAAAGTCAGTGTCGAGAAAGAACATTACAATTGTTACACATAATCATACCTGCAAAAAATATGAAAGCAAAAAAAGCTGACAAATAACAATATTATTTTTGCTGAAAATGAAATACTCAAGCTTCATCATTCCCGTTTTTTTTGATCATTGTTCATCGCAAAATAAAGGAAAATACATTTTTTGTGCCTGCAATCGAAAAAAAAGAAAAAAAAAGAGTTTTCAGTGAATTACACTTATTTTTGTCGGTTTTGTTTCATCCATTTTCAGTTTTTGAATATTTTTTATCACAACCATTTTCAAATATTAAAAAAAAATTTTTTAAATACAAAATATTTCAGTTTGAACTCTGTTTTACAAGAAAGAGATTTCTTGAAAAACAGAGAAAATTGGAATTTCAGCAAAGTGGGTTTCTTAGAAATTCCAAAACCCGCGATCATTATTTAAAAACACATTATTTTGGGGTTCATCGGAGTTCACTAAAAGGAATTTATGGAGAGAGGATATTCATTTCAGTTTTTAATATAGTTTTGATATCTTAATTTTTGCTAATTTGAAAACAATTGTCTTTCTGTTTAAAAAACTTGAAACCATTTCAGCAGCAGCAACAACAGCAGCAATTTAAAATCAGTTAAAAATGTTTTTTCTCTTTTTATCCAAGGCTTTCTAGCTGTCGTTATTGCTTTTTAAAGCTAAAATACAATTTTTGTACTTTTTTAAAAAACAGTTTTCTTTGTAAAAACATACGTATATTAATTTAGCTCACATCAGAGACAACTATGTCAGTTTTAACTTATTTTATATTCATGGACGAAAAGTCCCAGTTTTAGAAATAATTTAAAAAATAAGTTTTTTATTCACTAAGATGATTCTGTATAAAAATATATACAATCCAGTTAATTACCCGAAACTTAATTATATAGTTCAGATATACAAATTTATGGATTCAATCCTCTTGGACAGTTTGCCAAATAATTTATCATAAAAATATATTATAGTTTAAACAGATTTCGAAAATTGTTTTATAATTTTTAAGTGGAAAAACAAGGCTAACAAGTCCAGAAAGTTTCATAGCTCAATCTCTCACAGTTCTCTCAAATCCCGATTTCAAAATTCTGAATTTTTGTCATTTTTCATCTTTTTTGTCAAAAAATTGTGTTTTTTGACGTTTTACTGTAACTTTGAAATCGGGATTTGAGAGAACTGTGAGAGATTGAGCTATGAAACTTTCTGGACTTGTTAGCCATAGATAGGGCTACAAAATGGCATATACGGCATCTTTTGAAGTTTCACGGCTGAATTGGCACTTGAAAAATGCCAAAATACACTAAATGCCGTATTTTCAATTCGATGGCAAATTGTTGCCGTTGAATATTTTATCTTGTTTTCTTCACAAATGACCTTTAATAAGCTTTTGTAACAACACCCAAACAACAGCTACTTCATAACTTACCGTATGCAAATTTTTTTCTGGGTGTCCCTATACTTTTGTGGCAGCAATTTTTTATACTTTCATGGGCGAAATTGCCACTTTTAAAAATTTCGGCATTATTTTACGGATATATATGTTTTCGAGCATGCTGAATCCGAATCTGAAACATTTGGACAGATTCCACTTCTAGAAGTTTCAGAATCCACTATTTTTAGGGTGTCCCTAAACTTTTGTGGAGCAGTGTATTACAATTTGAAAACTACTATTCACAATATTTACTAATCATTCACAATATTTACGGTAACATCAATAAAAATTTAATTTTGTTCAATAATTTATATGAAGTGGGTCTCCCCCTTTAATACCAAAAAAATCTCAACATTGTCCCAGTTTTAATTTTTAAAAACATTTTCATTGCATTTTTTGCCTACCATGACGAAAAAAGTTTTAAAAAAAGCTGATTTTGATTTGTTAGTAACATTTTTTTGTAAAAACACTCCAACATCAAATTTTTAAACTTCAATAATTCAGGTCTAATGGTGTTAAATTTTGTTAGTTAGCTTAAATTTGAATTTCATCAGTTTATTGAAGAAGCAAATATTTTAAAAAGAAATTAAATGCAAAAGAAATAATAATGGATAACAGTTTTAAAAAATTTTTATAAAACAAAATTTTTCTTAATTTAAATATCTTTACCGTTGTTGAAGGAAAATATGTTAGAATATGACAGTTTTAAAATTGTGTTCAAAGAATTAACATTTGTAACTAAATTTTTTCCGGGAAACATTTTTGCATGCCAAAAAGTGAAATACAGTAAAAAATTATTGTTTTAAATTTAATAAAAAAACGAGGTCCTTTAGTTAAAAAGCTTGTAAAAAATGTAGATAGACAACACTTCTGAACAAGCCCATACATAAATCTTAAAAGAAATTATAGTTACTTTTGGTTTCTTACAGTTTTGCAATCAAAAAGATTACATTTCTCGAAAAACTTTCTTCAACAGAAAATAAATTTCCCAGTTTAAAATTGTAATTAAATATTTTTCTAAAAACATCAAATTTCAGTTCAGAAATATCTAATTTTCTTCGAACAATATTAAATAAGTATCTCCACTTTTTGGTTGGTAAATTAAGCCATGTTCACAATTATAATTGAATGAAATTGATAGCTTGTATTTGGTAAAAAACGTTTTTTAGATTTGTTTTAAAAAAAATATTTTTTCTCTCATAATTAACGTTAGAATTTTCTTTTTTTGCATGTTAAACTTCGATGCCGTTGATATCAAGAATCTTCAAATCAGTTTTGTACAACTTATTTAAGGGTCGTTTTAAATAATCTTCCAGTTATTCTTTTAATTACGTCTTTTAATCCATTTAATACTTTTTTTCAACATTTTTTAAACTTTTTTCTTTTTCTCATTCATCTAATTTAACAAAACTCAGCAGCTCAGTCACCTCGTGTAAAGCACATCTGCAGTTATGTTGTGTTGTATAACACGTAATTTTAAACCAAAGAATACACCATCAAAAACAAATAAAAATTTTATTTTACAGTTTTTTGTACCTTACGTTTTTCGAGTCACTTCAAGTTACAATTCGCCTTAAAAAAATCAAAATTACAGCATAACTGTTAAGCTCATTTTTAATAAATAAAGTTGTCAAATTTTTAAAGGATGGATCCCTAAAAAACGTAAATCCACAAATTTTTCACTGAGAAATTGTTTTTCAGTTTCATCATGAATACTTGAACTTCAGTTTTGTGGTAATTTTTGTATAATGTTTTTTTAATAAATTCCATTACAATGAACAGAATAACAAGTTTTTAATTTTTAACAAAATGCAGACAACAAACATGCAGTTAAAAAAAATTTTAATGATTAAGATATTATCCATCAGTTTTTAGAAAACACGTTGTAAAAAGTTATTCAGTGTTCGAATAAGCTATGATAATTAAGATGGTGAAAATACTGAAATTTTTTTGTAAAATTATGCAAATTTTAGTTTTTACTCAGTTTTGTAAAGTACCTTTTGTAAGAAAATAGTTGGAATAATTATACTGACAGTTGTTTGAATAAATAAATAAATATAAATTAAATGATTGCTGTAACAATCATCATTTAATTATTTATGGTAGTTTTTCTTATGCTATCTTAACGTAAAAATGCCTGTAAAATGACACAAAAAATTATTAAAAAACATAAATCCAGTTTTTTTCCAACATTTTAAAACACCTTTATTCAATGGTTCTATTATGCGAAGGTTTAATAAATTTTAATTTCAGTTTAAGTTTAGTTTTAATTTTTAAAAGCATTTTTTCTCACTTTATTAACTTAACAATTTACATTTTTACCTGTTTTACATTGATGCTCTTGATGTTGATTACTTCAATGACAGTTTTTGTTTTTTTCTTTAATTATTTAAAACAGCTTCATTCAAAGAATCTGATGATCATACTGCCAGTTTTATTTTAACTTCTTTTTATCATTGGTGACCCATTTGAACGCATTTATATCAGTTTTCTAAACTTTTTCCGTTTCTCATTTAGTTCAACATAATTCAGTAGATCAGTAACTTTATGGAACGACGGTTTTATCAAATGAAATTTAAAAAGGTAATTTTAAACATAAATTTTTCCCGTGAAATCGTTCAAGGATTTTATATCTTTGCTTTTTATAGCCAAAGTTTTTTTGATTGTTTTGTTAAATATTGGCTTACCAGTTTTTAAATGTTCTCAGAATCAAAACCAATCACAAATCTTTGAAAAACCGAAATTGAGCACAGTTTTTTAGAAGCTTATTTGACTGGCAAAAACAGTGAAAATAATTGCCAAATTTTTCTTAAGCGTTTTGCAATTTTTTTTATTACAAACTTCTAAACACATTCAGTTGACCTTTTATCATAAAATCATTTAGTTTACTAAAATTCTTTAAAACCCATGAATCACAATAAAATGTTACAGTTTTTAAACCACGCTATTCTGCTTTTATTCAAGTAGTTTCTAACAATTTGTAAGTAACGAATGTCGAGAATTTTTCAATCAGTTTTTTTAATTTATTGAAAACTTTTTATCTGTCTTGTAAGACGAAAAGAAACTGTAAATCTATGTTTGTTTGTTTTTGACAATAGAAATAAGTGTTTTACTTTGAACAGTTTTCACACCTCTGGTTCACTAACGTTTTGCAGATCTTCTTTTCCCATCTATTGACCCTTCCAGTTTACTCACAATTAACTTTTTTACAAGTTCACATAATTCGATATTAACATTATTATTTATTAACTGCTACAATTGCAAATTAGTGTGGCAGCTAATCTTTTCTTGATAATATTTTTAGACCTTGACAGTACCTAATAAAGTGCATTTTAAGTGAGTCTCGAAGTAACATGTTTTAGGGGTTCCTATCATATTTAAGTTTATTAATTTAAGACAAAATTTAAGATAAACTCAGTTGAAAAAAATTATATAAATTTTTACATAAACGATGTAGCTCTAGACTAGTCCCCGCAAGAGTTTAGAATTAAATACATGGACACATACTCTCAATTTAGTTTTAAAAATATCACTACACCAGATGCACTTTTATCAAAAAATTACTGCAGCAGTTTAAAATGTTTTAATTACGATAGCATAAAAGGTTTAATGAGATTTTAAATGTTTATGTATGAATCCAAAATATTTGTGAAAGGTTGCAGGTTAAAGAAAACAGGAGTCACAAATTGCAAAAACAAATATAACAGTTTTCAACAATTTACCACTAATAATTATTTTGTATCATTACAAAAATATCGTAATGAATTAGAATATGTTCCAAACAGTTTATTTGGAACATATTCTAACTATGTTCCAATTCAGTGTATGGTTAAACCATTTTTTAAGTTTTTAAATTAATGATGCATATTTTTTTTGAAAACAGATACTGTATTTATTTTTCGTCAAATCACAGAAATAAAAATATTAGTTTTATTAAAGCTACTTGAAATTCAATAACAGCAAATTTCGGACATTTTCCAAAAACAACTTTCCTTGAAATACGCAGTTATATCACAATCACAAAAAAATACAGCTTTCTTGATTTTTATAGTCTTTTGATCCCTTTATTCCAGCGAATTTCTATGGGGAGAATTCTGAGGCACTTCTTTGCTTTCTTCCCCCCTTCAAAATTTTTCATTCATTTTTTGACACTTAGAAAATTTTCATTCATTTTTTTTTGACACTTAGAAAATTTTCATTCATTTTTTTTTGACACTTAGAAAATTTTCATTCGTTTTTTGACACTTAGAAAAATTTTATATAAAAAAATCAACCAAAATATTTGGTGTTAAATTTTTTAAATATATTGCATCATTTTTATGTAATTTTATTTTTCGATACAGACTTTTTGTTTATGTCTACTGTTTCTAAATATTGAATCGATCTCGTATTTAAATGACTCGGTTTTCTATTTTTTATCATTTTTGTAAACCGGTTAACCATGAAAAATCATGTTGCATTAACTGAAGTAGAATATCAGGATCGACTTATTCTTGTGTTCTTGTAGCTCAGTTGGTAGAGCATCTGACCGGAAATCAGGAGGTCGCTGGTTCGAGTCCAGCCTGGAGCCAGCACAAGAACTAACTTTTTCGGTATCTTTTCGGTTTAAATTTTCATTTGTTTATTAACCAAAATGGTGGAGATGTTGATGTTTGTATAAAAACAACTATAAGAATAACGTATTCTGATGGTAGTGTTGAAATAAAAGTCGTATGGAAACATACTGCTATTTTAAACTTAGACAATTTTTTGTTTTTTTTAAAAAAATTTATCTATTTGCATAAAACATCATCGGTTTTTCATTCATAAAAATAAATTTTCTTCAAATTATCAGTGCTGGAAAAAAAGAATGCTTCGAAAAATGTAAATTTTTGTGATTTGAATGAAAAACCTTCAAAAACGTATAAAATGGATTGATGGTCATTCAATCGGGTTTCTTCTTCGCTTTATCGCTCCTTCGTGAATGGTCGTCAAATCTCAAGCTTTTTCCAAAAAGTTTCTAAGTTTTTTCTTATTGTAAAAGTTTTTTAATTTTTACAATAAGAAAAAACTTAGAAACTTTTTGGAAAATTTTGAAGGGGGGAAGAAAGCAAAGAAGTTCCAATTCTGATTCATGAACAAAAAATGATCATTTTTTTGTTATGTTATTAAACTTGAAGTTATTTAGCTTTAAAAAGCACAGAAAATTTGTTGTTCTTCCATAATTTAGCTACAGATCCTTGCATCCCCTTTTGCTATCATATAAATAAATAATTTCTCTGTTTCAAATATTTTCGTTTAAGTGTTTCAGTCCTGATTCACTCTGTATTTTTGTTAGTGATTTAATTTTCCTACATTAATTCCTTCGCTCTATGAGTCATAGACTATGACGCCATATCAAAAATGAATTTATGTTTTTTTACGAATCTTCTTTATTACAAAGACGAAAAGTATGAGCTAAAATATTCTTCCTTTTATCTTTATCTGTTTTGTGCAGTTGACTTGTTCGTCTTCTGCAATATCTTTTATTTATCTGATTCAGTAGTCTCGGTCAGTGTTACGACTCGAGTTTTTTTCGCCCCATTCCCCAGCACCTTTCAAACGTCGCCCCACCACCGCCCCGCGCTCCGACAGTTTCAAGAAAATCGCTCCATCCACCGCCCCGCCCACCATTTTTTAAAAAGAAAATGCTTCAATTTTTTTGATTACTTGTTCTCTACTTCTAATTTCTTACATTTTTATTAATTTAAATTTTTTCATTTTCTTATATTTTTGCCATCTTCCGTTAACGTCTTTGTAGTATAAAGTTTAATGTAATCCTCAGCTTTAAAATTTTAGTCGCGCATTTTGTACGAAACTAAATTTCTCCTCTCCAAATATCTGTTGCTTCTCTATTCTAAAATTTTTACTTGTGTATTTATTATGTCTGTTCTCCGGTGGCCGCTCCCTTCCGGATGGCCTTCGATCTTGTTTTATCGGTACAATAATGGAAACTTGGGCATAATTTGAATCATACTCAAATCACTAACTTTTATTCTTTATGCATGTTTTTTCTTTTTACCTTTTTATCCTATAAAATTGATCCCCAACTCAGTTTAGACTGCAACTAACAAATCTAATGCTATTCATATTTTATGAAAAGATATTTTACATTTTGTAGTTTGATCTTTGATCAAATGTCCTTTCTCGTTCTTCCTCCTCTCTCTCTTTTTTGTTATTTGTCTCCTCTCTCGTTTTTTTATGCACCTTTGTTTATTTTCATTTTCCTTCCAGTTCAGGCTACTAACGGTCTTCACGGAAGGTGGTCGTGTTAATTTATTATAAAACTTATTTATTTTTATTTTAACTTCTCATTACTAACATTTAAAGAACCTTGAAGGGTTACTTCCTTTCTTAACATTTTATGAATAAAAAAGTAAAGTGATCTTTATGCGAACCATGTAAAAGATAACCGTGTTAAACGACTTGTTTTTGTAACTTTTTGTGCACTTTATATAATGTTTCATTCTTTTTAGGTGAAAGAATACTTGTCTGAAAATGCTTGGAAAGAAACGCAAATCTGTTACTGAGGTTCAAAGATCTACTGCATATCGTCGAAAGCTTCGAAAAATTACACCACCACCAGAAACTCAAAAGCTTCCAGATGAAGAATGCAAGAAATATACTATCACATCTCCGTATCCTCAGGACTTTTCTCTTCCATCAAATATAATCTGTTATATTGCTAAAAATCCAACCTTAGATCATCTCAAATTTATTTCAATATGCAAATCTTTTGCTCGAATGAGTCGGATTTTACCTGTCAAAAGATTCGTCCATTTTTCCACAACATATATATACAACATACTAATTTAAATTAGAATATTAAACGAAAAATTCAAAAACGAGGCATTGATTTGTATTTCAAACAAAAACATAAGCATTGAAAAAACAGTGAAAGAAAAAACAGTTTTTTTGAGTCATCACAATTTTATGAAAGAATTTCTTTTAAAATACTCTAGGTGTGACGATCCTCTTATAATACACAATGGCTATTGTCCCGTGATTTTTTTATCGTGTGCTTGTAGTTTTTCATCTCGAAAACGGGAAAATAAGAGAAAGCGAAGGAATCGATACAATTTTTGTCAAGGCAGAAAAAATCTTTTGCAGTAAAATTGTTGAACTGCAGTTGAGTGTAAAATTAAGGGAATAATAATTGGGCATCAAAAAAAGTAGTCTTAACCTTAAAAAACATTAGATATTTAAATATTTATCCTCAAAATTTGCATTATTTTGATGTTTTTTTCTTAGAGTTTTTTTTAACATTGTAAGAAGTTTTTTAATAAGATTTTTATAAGCTGTTTTAACATATAAATTGAGATCAGTAATATGATTGCAAAAAAACAATCTCTTTCTCCAGGGTCGGTTTCTGCCTGGTTAATGATAAAGAAATTTACAAGATCAAAAGTTTATTACAAAAAAAATCAGCTGTTACAAGTCACGTCTGAATCAAGCGGACATTTTTCTTTTTCCAAGTGCGGCCCACCCTCGTTGCGGTTTTGTGTCCGAGTGGAAAAACGCGCGTGTTTGTAGCACAAAACGGGTGAAAAAGGCTCGAGTCGCGCTGAGTGCATAAAAAATAATTCATGAAAATTAAGTTAAAAAATAGTGATTAAAGCATAATTAAACCACTTATTAAATAAATTATGCAAAACATTATACTATGTTGTGGAAAAAACATTTTACTATTAGCTTTTTTGTAATTTGTACTGAAATTTTTAATTTTAACTTGACAATTTTATTATTAAATTGTTATTTTTTACATGTATTTTGTCACCCTTTTTACAAGTATTAAACAGAAAGAAAAACGATATTTTTTGCGAAAAAGCTATGTAAAATTTTGACTAAAAATTGTGTTTTTTTGAAGGTCCGTGTATTATTTCTCGATTTTTGCTGTAGTAAAGTTGCAACTTTGGACATGTCCTCAGAAATTTTGTTTACCATCAGGTTTCTTCTTTTTTTGAGGAGCAAAATAGCGCATATAAGCGATAGATGATGAAGAATTTTGAACACAAATTTAAAAATTTATTCACAACAACCATGATAAATGTTAAAAATCAACAGGTTTTGGATTTGATAACAATTGTGTTAATAAATTTAATCATGGTAAACCAAAATTTTATTTATCACAAAATAGTTAATTAAACTTTGTTTGGCTGGAGAACACGATTTAATTAACCGAAAAATTGCATAAGTTATACAATCAATGAAAAGCAAATATTTTTTCGAGACGAGGCTCAAAAGTTGATTCCAGGAACTTTTCAAAAATTAAAGAAGGTGGTAAAATCACATTAATTTTTGGAGCAGTTAAGCTATTTTTTGATGCAAAAAATCACTGATAAAGAAGCTGATAATGTCAACAACAGAAATTTATCAAATGAAACAAAAGATATTTAAATATGGGCGATATATATATAAAAGAAAACCTGTGATTTTTGATATGTTCGATGTTGAATGTATGAATGTAAAGGTAAAGTGGACGGAATCAACAAATACCACTTTCAAAATTAAAAAAAAATAAATATTTAACGATTTTCTATTATTAAAAAAATAATTAATCTATTCACTAGTCAATTTGTTCATTTTTTGAGCACAGCTATTTATGTATGTTTTTCTAAAAAAAAAGTAAAAAAGAAGGTAAACCTGTAAATATATTTTGCTGCTGCGAAAAAAACAACAAGAATCCTTTATTAATTTTTACCATTCATACATAACTCATTTTTAATTATAATTTCTTTAATAAGTGGTTTAATTATGCTTTAATCACTATTTTTTAACTTAATTTTCATGAATTATTTTTTATGCACTCAGCGCGACTCGATCCTTTTTCACCTGTTTTGGGCTTCAAACACGCGCGTTTTTCCACTCGGACACGAAACCGCAAGGAGGGTGGGCCGCACTTGGAAAAAGAAAAATGTCCGCCTTTGCAGTTTTTGATTCAGACGTGAAGTCAGTTTCAAAAGCTTCACAGATTCTCACTACTTTCAGTTAAAATAATTAATGACTTAAAAATCAAACTTTCAGTTAAATTGAACATAAATTACATCAATTTTTTCAAAAAAAAAAAAAAAAAATTAGTTAAAAAATACTTTTAAAATTTAAATAGTGATTTCCATCCAATTGGAGAAAGTGTTTGTAAGAATTTTTTTGTTTTAGAAACAAAAGATTTTGCATTTTTTGTCATAAAAAATCCAATGATCAAAAAAATAAATTTTTAAATTTTTTTGAACTTTCATTGGTACAGTTTTTTTTTAAATCAAAAATAGCTTGATGAAAGCAAATTTGCACAAATTTTATCCATGTAAGTTTTAAAAAACCTTTTTTACTTTTGTTTTAAATATAAAATATTTTTGTTTCTCAAATTTTTTAAACGAATTCCGGTTAAAAAAATATCTCAAAGAAATTGTACACCAGCACAAAGCTGATTCACATCAGAGTTGAAAAGATGTCGGTTTTATCTTGATTATTAAAAAAAGCATTAATTTTGAAGAAAAAGATAAACGTTTTCTTATATCTTTTTAAAGCTAAATTACATTAAAACATTAATTTTTGTATTCTTACATTTTTTAAATAACAATTACAAACATTTTAAGCTTTATCGAAGCTGCAACAAAACATTCCAGTTAATTAAATTAATTTTGCTATAATTTTTGTATCGCAATAAACATTTTATTATCACCGTTAATTTGAAGTTGGACCGAAAAAATACTCTAGTTTAAGTTTTTAAAAACACAACTGCTTTTTTAGTCAAATATATGTGTAACACTTCATTTTTTGCCAATTTTAAGTACATACCAGTTTTGTGGAAACAGACAAACAAATTTATCACATATTTTCTGTTTTTTTCATCAGATTTATTCATTTCAATTTGGCAAATTTGAGATTCGTCGAGAGTTTTTAAGATGGTTACAGTTTTTAAATGTGAAGATCCAAAAAATTCGAAAATGAAAATTGCCGGTGGAAGCTTTGCAAAATCACTTTCCTTCTGGGTTGCTGTGAAATCCATTTTGTTTCTTTTTCAAGATAAATGCTCTAAATTTTTTTTCTCTTTTGAGTCGTAATCATTTATTAATGTTCTTTTACTCATCACAATCAGTTTTATTTTAAAAGAATTTTTTTCCCTTCTTGAGTCAAAAATCTTGACGATAAGAAACAGATTTTAAACGCCAATTTTTTACTTTCCAACGACCATATTAATTATAAATTGATTTTAATTTTGTGAAATTACGTAAGCATTGATTCATGGAAACTTTAAATCAATGCTTATTCATCTCAGTTTAATTAATCAAAATATTTTTAGCAAAGACAATAATTAATTTTTGAATTTGAAAAAAACAAACCAAACAGTATTTTTTAAATTTTTTTTAAGTTCGAAAACTTTTGGTGCAGCGGGTTGTTCTTTTTGTACATGTGTTCCCATCAGAAAACCACACAAAATATTAATTTATTTTATGTTTAAGAAGTTTTTTGAAAACGTATTTAAATGAATCAGTTTATCTAATTTTTAATTTTGAAGAATGCATGTTGCAGCAACATTCTTTTTTGAGAACTGATAATAGATTCAGAGATGATGGAAAACAAATACATTCAAATTTTTTAGATAAATTCCTACGTCATCTTGATATCCCAGTTTTTAAAATTTAATAATTTTTTTTCTATTTAGGTCGCAGTTCTGAAACTTTGTTGAGACATTATGTTTACTTAAAAAATAAGGATTTTTTTTTATCGTATCAATTTTAGCTCTAGTAATTTTCAACCAAAGCGTATTTAAAATGTGGTCTAAAAAGTGTATAAAAAACAATAGGTGACTTTTAAATTATTTAATATTCAGTTTTATTTTTAACCGTAATTAATTTTTTGTTTTATTTTATTCATGTTTTTTATACATGCAGTTTTAAAACGGATTTTAACTCTTTAAAAATTACGAGGCCAGTTTTTCAATCATAAAAGTTTTATGAAAAATGATAACATTCTAAGATTTTTGCACAAAAAAACTTTGAATTCAATGGCTTTGTCATAGATTTTGTGATACATTCATCAGGTGTCTCTCCCATCGCAACGGACTTAGAAATTCTAAGAAATTTTATTAAAAAAAATCAAAATTTTCACCATCTCACCGGCGGTTAAAAAATCAGCTTCCAGTTTTTTAATGACTTTCTTCTATTTGTTCTATTGTTCTGTTATGTCGTGAAAAAAAGTCAAGACTTTGTTGAAATTTGTAAAAAAATTATTATTACAAAGAATAGTTTAAAATTAAACGCGGATTGTTTTTTTGCTCCAAAGAAAAAAAATCACAGTTTTAAAGTAATATTTAGTTTTCGTTTGACAATTTGTTTGTAAACATTAAATAAATGCCTCAACTTTGTTGAAATTTGTAAAAAAACAGTTAAAATTGAACGTGGATTGTTACCATTTTTTACGACATAAAAATGAAAGAGATTTTGTTGCGGTACTTTGTTTAAGAGATTTGTCCACTTATTTTTTGTTCCCCAAATTTACAAATATAAAGAAACTGACATAGAAAATGAAGTTTTTAGTATTCCTTTTATGTGAAGAGAGAGAAATAAACTAAATTTACAAAATTTCCATGACCGTATTCTCTTATTTTTGATATTAACCATAATCCAACAAAGTAATAGAGAGGTGAGGAGAAGGAAGGGAGAGAGAGTGAGCTTTATGCCAAGGGTCCAGCTCATCTAAGAAGATGCTGCTGCCAGGACGGTGAGTCTTTAAGGCGAAGGGCTGCATTCTTATAAAGGGTGCTGATTGTAGAAGGAACTTTTGTTAGGAATTCTCCGGAGGTGGAGTTGTGATCATTGCTTGCTAAGCATGTTGTTGCACAGTTGTCTATTTGATCGTTGATGAATAAAATGGATTTTGATGTTGGTTGAGAATGTAATGACGAATCCTCCCTTACTTAATTACAGCTATAATTTATTTAGTTTTCAGTTTTTCTTTTTAATTATTACTTATTTCTAAGAAGCTTTGATTAATTTAATCTTTTTCTGGATGCTTTCATTTTATTTTTTGCCTCTCTTTTTTCTAAAGCTTGATCAAGTTATTTTGTTATGTAACAGTTTTTAGTCATTTCAAAAAATTAAATTGCCGAAAATTCAGTTCACTCCTTCCTCTGAATCAATAGAATAATTCTATCCTAACTCTGATATTTCTCCGTATATTTTTTGCCGAACAATTGACGAATTTTTGTCATTATTTTTTCTTTGTATGGATTTTTAACCATGGAAAATCCGAAAAAGATGCTTTTGTAAGCATCATCAGAACTGGAACACCTGATTTTATGTATATGACTTATGTTTTTACATCAATGACAATGTTGTAAAATCAATCGAGCGGCGGCTATTTCCTTCAAAATATGAAATATCCTGTTATTTGAAAAAATTTGATGTCAGTTTTACTAACGGTCATATTAAGTTTTTAATACATGAATTTAAAAAAATGATAATCTCAACAGCGACAGTTTTAACTTCATCCTCAAAAAAAGTCTTAATTTTAAATTTTTTAAATATCACAAAGAAAGCAAGATCAGTTTATTAAAAGTAATGGTAATTGTTTGTTCCGGATTCAATGGTATTGCCTTTAAAACATAAAATTTTCCTTTCCGTTCTTGCAGGTAAAAATGCAGATTTCTTTGAGCATTGTTTTTGAAGGCCGTCATATGTTTTGGTTTGTTATGTTTACCACTGTTTTGTTGCTATATCATGAACGTTTTTTCCACTTGCAATTTAGTTATTCCATGAAAAACCCAATTGAAGTTGAATACTGTAATAACAAAAAATTTTCAACAAAAACTGTACCCGCAAAATTATTCAAAAACAAAAAACATTATTTCTCAGTTATTTTAAAACTTGAGGAAAATTTGGGTTAGGTTTTGGGACCTGTTCCGGGAGCCAGTTAGCAAAAAATATCCGTCAAAAATAATACAGTGGATTTTCAGTTGCCACAATATTCATTAAATTTTTAAATAAAATTTTTTCATGATCTTTTTTCACTTAAAGGAAACGGAGTTTTTGGTACTTAAAAAAACCGATTTATCATTGAAGATTCCCGAGTGACAAAATATTTTGACTGCCCGTTTCACTTTGATAATTCTCAATCATAAAATCTTCAGGTTAAAAAAATTTAAATAAAAACATAGAAAATGACTTTCTGTTAATGCAACTGTTTAATATTCAACTTCTTGAAGTTTAAGACCCAAAAAATGGGTTTTTGTCAGTTGTTATTATGGACAAAAATTTGGCAAATTTTGAGAGAAGCGATTAACCTATAAAAAATATCACAAAGAAAGCAAGATCAGTTTATAAAAATTAATCGTAATAGTTTGTTCCTAAACCAATGATACGGCTTTAAAATTTAAATTTTTCCTTTCCCTTCTTGCAGTTAAGAAACAGATTTTTAACTCTTATTGTTACCTTCCTAAGACCACATTTATTAATAATTTATTTTAATTTTGTAAAATTACGTAGGCATTTATTTAATTCTTCTCATTTTAATAAAACAAAATATTTTTAGTAATGAAAAAAATACTCAAAAGCATTCATATTTCAGTTTATAAAATTAAATAACTATTTTTATGACAAGAACAATCAAACAATAACACCAAAAACAAAGATTCATCTCTTTTATTAACCTATTTGAAAGAGAAAAAATTAACGTAAATCAAGGAATCCTCGGAATTAAAGCTTATATAAGTATATCCCATTTTCCCGTTATCAGCTATCAATTAAGTGGCTCTAAATGCAATCAATTTTCTTTCCTTCTCTTCTCTTCCGTTATTATATCCCTTTTTTCGTGCTTGATTTTTTAATCAAATTTTATGATTAATATTTTTTAGCAATCATTATTTTAGTGTAGGCAAATAAATCTACTTCTTTCATTCAAAACCCTTTTAATTGGCGACACTCATAAATTGGTTAAGAGAAATAACACAAAAAGCTCGATATTAATCCGATTGAGTGATTCGTTAAGTAAAAATTTATCAGTTTTCTAAATTTACTTTATTTGAAGATAGTCAGTTTTAAAAGCAAAATGCTTTTTTTGATCAATGAATTTCTTTAAAGTTAAAGTTTTTGCAAATGATTTTAATGGTTCAGTTCAAAAAAATAAATTTAAAAATCAACAATTTTCAACAATTGGAAAAAAATGTAAGACTAAATTTTGTCTTTTTCGTTTATAAATTTAAAAATAATAACACAGTTTTTTGTAACTTTGATTTTCTTTTTAATTGTATTGAATCAGTTCACTCTCTTTTTGTACCAAATGTTCTTTCCTTTTTTCTCTCTATTATTTTATCTATTACCTCTATAATAATAATAAAATCAAAGAAAGCCTCCAAGGCAGTTTTTTTTATTAAAAGTTAATTCTTTCACTGAATGACTTGCATACAACACCTACAAGTATGGGAGAAGAATTAGATTCATGCAGTTTTTTAATAATGATGGTGAAAAAATCCATCATTTTTAATCATAAACAATAGTTTTTTTGAACTTGAAATGACATTTTATGTATACTGTTTAGCGAAAAAAGTTAGTAAAACTATCTAAAATTCAACTACCTAGTTGTTACCGGCCCCATCTTCTTCTCTGTGAGCTACAGTAATACGCCAAAGTTGGCCAAAAATGAAAAATTTTGCGCAAGGGGTCAGAAAAAAATTCGCCATAGTTCAACCATAAGAGTTATATCATCAAACTAAAGCCTATGGACGACTAGGTCCATTTGCCCACAAAATATGCCTAACAGCTTCATTTTATGCCCTCTGGAAATATTCTGATGCTCGCTCGCGCAAGACCACTAAAAACTAAAAAAAACATCCTTTTGTTCAGTTTTTCATCGAATGAATCTTTTTTAATATTGAAAAAGATTCATTCTAATTCATTGAAAAATCCACTTTATCAGTTTTAATATTTTTAGCAACTTGTGACAAATATCTAGTTTAATCTATTACTGTAATTTTTACGACTTTTCCAGTTCTTTCTGCAGTTTTGTTAATCAACTAGTAAGCGTGATAAAAGAAATTCAGCTTAAATTTTCGGTGTTTAAAATTTTTTTTCAAACAAATAACTTTATATATCCTGATTGTAACTGTAAATACTTTTTTGAACGCAGTTTATAAACAAAAGTGATAATTAAAACACAGCGTAAATCTTAAATTTACTTTTTTGTATTTTACAACAGAAATTAATTATTTGAATTTGCAAAGTTAGATAATTTATATTAATTTTCACTTATTACCTTTCATTTCTCGATAAAAAGTACGATTTAAATTCCACGAAAGTAACCAAATCAATAAAAATGACAAAAGAAGAAACTCCGCAGTTATTATCATTCTTGTACTCATGTGTTACCGTCTGAAAACCACACAAAACATTAATTTATTTTGTGTTTGAAAAGTTGAAATGAAATTTAAATCCATCAGTTTATATTATTTGTAATTATTAGATTTTTTGAACCAACATTCCTTTTTGACAGTTGATAATAGATTTAGAGATTCAGAGATGATAGAAAACAAATACAATCAAATTTTCTGGAGAACTTCCTACTTTACCTTAATATCCCAGTTTCTTTTCTATTTAGAACAATAATATCGCAGTATTAAAATAAGTGTACAAAAAACAATGCCTGATTTTAAAACTAGTTAATCCTTTTTGATAAAAAAATTGCTTCACAGATTCACACGGAAATATTAAAGGGAGCGTAAAAGAAGGAAGAAGATTATATTTTTGTTAACGGGTGTACTTAACACGACATCTCTCTACTTATTGAAAAAAAAATTTGCTTGGAAAAAGACGAAGATGCGATTAATTTTAATCCAATGGAGAGCACTGTTGCATCAGTTTTAAAACAAAATGTAAGGCCGAAAAACCGATATAAGTTCATCCAAGTTCTGATGCAGTTTCTATGGCACAATCTTATACTGCATGGAAAAAAATTAATATAGAAGTTCTAGAAATCATTAATTTTGCAATTTTTTACCGCTTGTTTTTGACGTCGCAGTTTTATACATCAATAATTAAAAAATTTGATAAGAATCTCTAAAATTCACCCCTTCAAATCACATTCTGATATTAGGATTAGCATTTTCTTTCTTTTTTAATTATCTTTTTTTAAACTTTGCAGTTTTCCATTTCCTATTAAATGATCCAGTTTATTATCTCAATTACATGAATTTAATGTCCAACTAATAATTTTTTGTTCATCTGTCAATAAAAAGAAATTTGAAAATATATTAAAAAAAATCTTTAAAAACGGATCACAGTTTTTAGGAAGATAATTATACATATAATTAAATTAATAAAGAAATTACAGTTTTAAAAAATTAATTTAAAAAACCCTTCGAAGTACAAATAGGGGCTACAGTTTAGGTATTATTTCTGAACACTGATTATTACCGCTATTTAATATTCAGATTTTAGTTTTTAAAAAACACAAAAGTTTTTGCATAACTTATGCAAAAACTCCACAGCTGACACCTGGAAATAATAAAAAATTACTAAAACACAATACCACAAAATCACAATGACCATAGAAATTTTTAATTGTTATTATTTTTTAAACATAAAAATGCTCCAATATTTTTTAAATATATTTTTTAATGTTTTTTATTGCAATTTAAAGCTAATGCAACTAAAAGAATTTTTTTGTCGCAGAGCGCAGTCGATCCGCGCATGTCTGTTTTGAGCGCGACCGCCGCATCACATTCGGCCAAAGAGACGCAGCAGCTGGCGGCCCTTTTCTTTTGATTTTTTTCGTGGACAAAAAAAACGACTTTTTTTTGCAAAAAAAATTGCTTGCTCGTCCCTATGCATAAGGTATAATGACGCACTTTATCCAACAAAAGGCTTCATTTTTATTAGTTATGAAGCATAAACAATTTAAAAATTTTGATGCTTCTGTAGTTTTATTAAATTAAAAAAGTATCATTCAAAAACAGTTTTTTCAATTTTTTGCCAAAATTTGAAACCTTTCTGTAATGGGGACTACATTCCTCATTGATATCATCACTCGGATAGTGATCAAGTATCACGCTTGATCCGTTTCACGTGCAACAACATCAACCGATTGACACGCCTCCAACCGCAAGCTCCACCTCCGATGACAGTCTCAAACCAATACTTAAGCTTAGCCAACTCCAGCTAAACAACTCAGTTCCTGCTAGTTCCAAGGCAGTATCCAGCCACAACCAGCTCAGCTCTTCAGCCCCCTCCAGTACCAGTCCATAGCCAGTCGAGCAGCAGAAGGATATCTCCCAAGGCTCTGCCTTGTGGAGATGTCGAGATCATCCATGGCCACTTCCATCTCTCTTATTCTTTTCATTCATTATGCATGTTGAACTGATAATAAAGATGTAACTCTATTTGCTATCAAAAAAGAACCGTGGGTATCAATACACCAACACATCCTGCAACCCCAAAATCCAATAATTTCCTTTACATTTCAAATACTTGTTTCAGTTTAGACTTTACTCTTACTTTAAACAAAATCCAACAATTTCCTTTACATTTCAAATACTTGTTTCAGTTTAGACTTTACTCTTACTTTAAAGAATCCAAAGAATTTCTTGCTCGAAAGTTTTTTATATAGCTATAACTTAAATATCTTTACATATGTTTTCCTCATTCGATTTAGTTTTAAAAATTTTACAAATACCTAAATAATTTTGTTAGTTTTAAATCTTACTCCTAATTTATAGGATCAGTTTTTGTTAATTTTTCCATAGTTGAAATCATAATTTATGTTTTGGTCACCAGTTTAAAGTTACTCCTACTTTTTAGGATCATAAAATTATTGTCTCCACAGTTTTTCTAAAGAAAATAAAAAAAATTAAAAATTACTTAGTAATTACCAAAACAACACAATTTTTTTTTGGTAATTACTAAGTAAAAAAAAGTCTGCTCAACAGAATTATATAATGCCTTCTGGGAATATTGTGATGTGGAAACTACGAAAAGGCCAAAAAACGGTACTTTTATAATTTTGAAATGCTGTATCTCCCGAAGCGAAAATTTTGAAGAGGTGAGATTACTGTAACAAATTACTCTTTGGAGGGTCATTTTAGTCCACCACACATTAAGTTTTGTCGATGTCTCGTTTTGATATAAAAAGCCTTCTGCCACTTTTTTTGAACACCCTGTATTACTTCTTTTAAACTTTTGTTGGCAACTTCAGTTTTATTAATGAAAAATAGATTTCTTACTTTTTTAATAATTATGTTTATAAAAATATTTATTGTAATACAGTTTTAAAAATATTAATTACGAAAGAATAATTCGAAGTGAAAGAAAAAAAATCGAAAATAAAATAGAAATTACAATTTTTTAAATTATTTTCTTAATTTAATGGGCAAAAAGCAAACCAACCTGGAAAAAATTAAATGCATCATCTTAATCAATTTCCCCACCTTTTTAGTAGCTAAAGCAGCCGCTTTTTCTTTATATAAAAATTTATAGCTAATGGGAATTGCAGTTTTACAACATTAAACCCAAAAATTAACCTATGTTTCAGTTTTTATAAAAAATTTTTGGTTGTGGCAGCGTTCACCAAAACAAACTAGATTAAACTTGTTGAAGAAAAAATATTAAATTCACAATTGAAATTGAGCTTGTCAGTTTTTTGATCAAAAAGCTATAAAAATTAGAATTGCCTAAATTTTTAAAAGCACAGCACTGTTTCTTCTTCTGTTGGTGCAAAACAAACGTCGAAATCAGTTTTATAAAAATAAAAAGTGATCGGCATTTTTAAATTAATTAATCAACTTTTAACAAAACCCAATAAAGATTGAATTTTGTTAATTTTTATTACAGTTCAATATTACAAAGAATTTTGGGGGGATAAATAGAAAAGAGTTTTAGATACATTTACATCCTAGGGTACAGTTTTTAAATTGTTACTAAATAATTAAATAAAAAGTTTTAAATTTATTACTCGTTTTTTGACAAAATGGACGGGAACAGTTTTTTTTAAAAAGTTAAGAAAAAATGTCTCAGTTGAGCTAGCCAGAGAAAAAATTCTTAGTTAAAGCGAATGAGTCTAAACATAAGCGATTGAGTTGGGGTTTAAGCGGTGGAGCCTAAGCTTAAATTGATAGTAACAAAAACAAAGAAAATCGTTTTTTAAACTTACTCTCAAAAAATGATAGTAACCAAAACAAAGAAAATCGTTTTTTAAAGTTACTTTCAAAAAATGATAGTAACCAAAACAAAGAAAATCGTTTTTTAAAGTTACTATCAAAAAATGATAGCAACCAAAACAATTAATTTCGTTTTTTAAAATTACTATCAAAAAATGATAGTAACCAAACCAATTAATTTCGTTTTTTAAAGTTACTATCAAAAAATGATAGCAACCAAAACAATTAATTTCGTTTTTTAAAATTACTATCAAAAAATGATAGTAAACAAAACCAAGAAAATCGTTTTTTAAAGTTACTATCAAAAAGTAATAGTAACCAAAACACAGTCTTCATTCGCACGCGTGTTTGGGACGGTCGTCTCTCGACTGCCGCTCTCTAAACATAATTCGAATGGAAAGAAGGATGCTCAATGTAAGACTGATGGATCATCATTCCCGTGTTTGGCTCCGTGAAAGAACCCAACTGAAAGATATAGTCCAAGCTACTCGTGAACGAAAATGGAATTATCTCAAAAAGCTGATGACACTTCCTGATGAACGCTGGAACCGAAAGCTGACTGAATGGATCCCAAACAAAAAACGTCCAATTGGAAGACCGCCTACTCGATGGATAGATGACTTCACCAAATTCACAAATAAAAAATGTATTGAATTGTTATCACTTTGTTTAACTAATTTTTGGTGTCATAATATGTCCCCTTTCGTCCTGCGTGACAGATAAAAGGTTATAAATAAATAAAATAAAATTAATAAATAAAAACCAAAACAAAGAAAATCGTTTTTAAAGTTACTATCAAAAAGTGAGAGTAATCTGAACATTTCAAATTCGTTTGTTTTTTTTACTATCAAAAAATGAGAGTAATTTGAACATTTCAAATTCGTTTGTTTTTTTACTATCAAAAAATGAGAGTAATCAGAACATTGCAAATTCGTTTGTTTTTTTACTATCAAAAAATGAGAGTAATTTGAACATTGCAAATTCGTTTGTTTTTTTACTATCAAAAAGTGAGAGTAATCAGAACATTTCAAATTCGTTTGTTTTTTTACTATCAAAAAGTGAGAGTAATCAGAACATTTCAAATTCGTTTAATTTTTTACTATCAAAAAGTGAGAGTAATCAGAACATTTCAAATTCGTTTGTTTTTTTACTATCAAAAAGTGAGAGTAATCAGAACATTTCAAATTCGTTTAATTTTTTACTATCAAAAAGTGAGAGTAATCAGAACATTTCAAATTAGTTTAATTTTTTACTATCAAAAAGTGAGAGTAATCAGAACATTTCAAATTAGTTTAATTTTTTACTATCAAAAGGTGAGAGTAATCAGAACATTGCAAATTCGTTTAATTTTTTACTATCAAAAAGTGAGAGTAATCAGAACATTTCAAATTCGTTTGTTTTTTTACTATCAAAAAATGAGAGTAATCAGAACATTGCAAATTCGTTTGTTTTTTTACTATCAAAAAATGAGAGTAATTTGAACACTGCAAATTCGTTTGTTTTTTTACTATCAAAAAGTGAGAGTAATCAGAACATTTCAAATTAGTTTAATTTTTTACTATCAAAAAGTGAGAGTAATCAGAACATTTCAAATTAGTTTAATTTTTTACTATCAAAAAGTGAGAGTAATCAGAACATTGCAAATTCGTTTAATTTTTTACTATCAAAAAGTGAGAGTAATCAGAACATTTCAAATTCGTTTGTTTTTTTACTATCAAAAAGTGAGAGTAATCAGAACATTTCAAAAAATTGGGCATTTCTTGTTCGATTAGTTGAAACCGTCTTTTTTACCGATTTTTATGCCATCAAATTCCTTCACCATTTTCAATGCATTGAAGTTTTTCTCGCTATTTTTTGGACGGGAACAGTTTTTTTTAAAAAGTTAAGAAAAAATGTCTCAGTTGAGCTAGCCAGAAAAATTAAACTATCTTCAATAGATCAAATATTCAAATTTAGTTTTATAAAAAAGCAAATTAGAGAAATGAAAAAAATTGAAAAAGAAAAAACTCAAGACAGTTTTTAAATTTTATATTTAACCAGGAATTGTGGAAAACAGCCTCAGTTTTTATTGTTCGCGGCTGGTTTTGCACAAAAAAAAGAATGACACCGATCTACCTATCTCGGACATCCTTCATTCTCTACGAGCACCTTTTACCAGAACATAAGCAAGCCTTCGACCCGACCGTATACAGTTTTTACTATTTGTATTCAAAATCATCGCAAAAGAAGCTTAATGGCCCCCCGTAATGAGCTTGATCGCTATCATCAATATCATACTCTGCAGCACACAGCTTTGTTACAGTGATTCTTTTCATTTGCTTTCTTAATCTTTCTCTTTTACTTTCTGCTAGAATTTGTTTGTCATCAAAATTCTTCTTACATGTGCTTCGTTTACTTCAATCATTTCAGTTTCTGAAAGTTCTTGTTGTTTATTTGACATGCCTCTTTTTGCTTTTTGCTCTGTTGATTATTCTAATCAAGGATGGGCGGTGTACGGTTACCGTAAATACAGTACTTTTATATGAAACTTATAAAACTGCAAGATGCTGAACAAATTGTTCGAGACGTCTATGATTCTGTTGCTTGGATTTCAGCCCTGTCCATCCTTAGTTAAAACTTAAAAAATACTTAGAAAAATGCCGGTATCGAAAGCGTAATTACAACTCTGAATACCACACAACTTTGGTTCTAATTCCCTTTTTAGTTCATATTCAGCTTTTTGTCTTTTTATTTATTTTTAATGAAAAAAAGATTTATTTATTTTTACTGAAAAAAAGATTCGGGCGATTTTCCAGCAATTTTTAACACAAAAAGACTAAATTTTAAGTGAGTTCTTAATAAATGTGCGATGACCAAAAACAGTTTTTTGACCAATATATCCTTCCTTATAAATAATGACAGTAAGAAATTACGTAAGACTGATGAGATAAAACATTGAATATCTGAAAGCAGTTAACTTCAAAAAGAAGACGCCTATAGAGCGTTGCAAAATTTATATTTAAGCAAAAGCTAAAAGTTTAAGGAAAAAATTAAAAAAGAATAACACAAATATATTTGCTTTGCTTTATATTTGCTTTTCTTTTTAACCCATAAAAAATAACATGGTAAAATTTTATTATCTATTTTTTCGAATACTGAAGAAATAGAAATTTTAATTAGAAACTATTCTGCAAAAAACGATGGTTATAGTGAATGAGTATCAGTTTAAGAAGATAAACTGGTTGATTCCTTTAAGGATATTGACTTTTTTCTAATTGTTAAAGTTTCATCTTTTTATTAAACAGTTTAATAGTAATTAAAGAATAATAATTTTTTATAAATGGAATTGTTTGACATTCAAATTTGTCATGCTAAGATCTCTATTGATCTTTTTATTATCTTTATATTTTTATATTTTATTTTATCAAACTTTAGCTGTAGTTGAAAAATAAAATATTCAAAACAGAATCAAACAAATTTTTTTGATAAAAAAAGAACAGCAAAAAGGTTGTCTTCTTTTCAAAAAATGTGAGCAATAGAAAATGCGGGTTCGTTTTTCACTGCCTGCAAAAAATAACGCTTTTTGTGTACCTGATGTTTATGTCTAGACAATCAAAGTATTTCGTAAAACAGTCTTTCAATCTAAAATAGCGCAAAAAGCTCTCTTTTGTGTTTCATTTTTTTTGATTTCAAAGAACAAGCGAAAAAAAGGCAGGCGTCTGACGAGTGTGAGTAATCGTAAATGTGTTGTTTTCAGTGAGAAAGAATAATTTGGTGTTGCAAAATAAGGATCATTTTTAGTTTTGTGACCACTATTTTATATTAAACAAATGATTTATTTTAGCTTAAACTTATCATAATTTTTTTATCACAGCAGATTTGCTCGAATCGGTAAAGATCGAAATTATTTCTAACAAAACTGTCACTTTGCAGTTGAGTAAAAAAGGCAAAAGAATAATGAATTAGCATAAAAATGGATTCCACCAAACATTGAATTTATATTTGTTTGTTTACGTAATTACGAAATTTACCAATTTGGAAGATCGATTGCTTTGATACAGTATTTACTTTTCGTCTACTATTTAGAAGCAAAAAAATTACTTTCTCGACAGTTTTACAAAAAATAAATTTGAACTAAGATTTAAGCAAAAATGCTTAAAGTCAATTAAAAACTAAAATCTTAATTTTAAATTTAAATTTTTTTTGAAATCCGAATTTGCAACTTTTTTGTCTTCAAATCAGTTTTTTATTTATATTTTTATTTATTAAAAGTTTAGAGAAAGCTTTTTTTTAAAGTTCGTTTTACAGTGTTCCTTTAACAAAAGTACTAGTTTTTTAAAAAAAAGAATTTTTCTCATCAAACTTTTCTTCAAAATACAGTAATTAAAATTTAAAAACTTAAAAAAATTATAATTTTTTAAACAATTAAACAGAACAGTTAAAACTTTTTTTACTTTTTGGAAATGGAAAATGCAATTCAAAAGAAAATTCAGTTTTTATTTAATTTTATAAAATTAATTTACTTCAGAAAAAAACTAAAACGGCAATAAAATTAGAAAAACAAATAAATAAATGTTTGATCGAAAACTGTGAAACTGTTAAATAACAAAAATACTTTCTTCTTACTTTTTAGAATAGAGCGTTTGAGAATAAAAAACAATGGTTTTTAAGAAAAAATTTTATTATGTCAGTTAGTTTGTAAAAATAAACGAAAATAGTAAAAAATAAGAGATTAAGAAATTAATAGGTGCTTCCTGTCATTAAAAGCGTAAAGATTTATCATTTTTATAATTACAAATCAAATTGCATCGACAGTTTTATTAATAATAACCGTTAATAGTTTTCCCACCTGTAATTCAGAAGTTCAATAATTCAGTTTCGTTCTTTGACCTTTTCTTACAACTTGTTAGTTAGCTTGTCTTACTTATACATTCAATGATCAAAAAATTAAAATAGTTTTAAGTAGAAATTAATTAGAAAGCTATCCCTTCCAAGGCACTGCATGTTAAAAAATCTCCACAAATCAATGTTTTTTTTAGTTTGAAAAACCTTGTCGTCATTGATGAAAAGTAATTTGATACGGCAGTTTCAATATTTTGATCAAATTAAAACTTTTAGAAAGTATTTCCATAAAATTTGTAGTTTAATTTACTAGAGCATAAGCATAGTGAAAAATTTGTATTTTTGCTACAGAAGAAGATTTCGAAAATTGAATCATCCCATAATTGTACTTTTATGACACCTTATTAATATTAGTTTCTTTTATTTGTTAATTTTCATACAAAAACACATCTGTAAATTGGGAAATAAAATTGCCTGAACAAATCAAACAATGATATGATCCTAAGAATAACGTTTGCTTTTGCTTGCCGTTGTTGCATGGCTTTTAACAAAAATTTCATAAAACATTTAACTTAGAAGAAACTTCTGCTGCAGTTTTCTTTTATTTCATTTTTAATCAATAGATGAATTTGTGGGGGGGGGGGGTATTCAATTTCTCTGTGCTTATGTTATGTTATGTATTTAAGCAAGGTGAACCCTAAGGGCACAAACAGAAAGGTCGCAAAGGTCATCTCAACCGACAGGTTTTGGGTGAAGTTGCAGGACTTCAGTTTTCATTCAGTTTTAAGTTATATAACAACTTCAATCGCAACCTGGATGTAGCAGCAAAGGGATATTACACAGTTAAAATTATAACAGATAGATTAGATGAGAGATCAACTCAAGTTTCATTACATGCTTCTTGACATTGCATTGGTTCTGTTTTGAAATTCTTTTTTAAAAAAAGTTAAATGACAATATCTTTTGTAAACTACTTTTTTAAAATAGATAAAATAAAAATACGAAATGGATTTGCAGTTTTATGAAAATTAGAATAATTGTAATAACTTAAAATTGAAAAAAAGTGGGCAATTAATTAATCATTAATTAAAAATTAGGGCATGTGGAATTTTACGCTTGTGTATATTGTTTTATTTAAAATGCTAAAAACACTTTCAAGAAGACTTCCTTGATTCAGTTTTAATATCATAAAAAATTAAATTAATTGTTTTACTAAATATCTTAAAAAACGGTTTTCTTCTTTAAAAATAGAATCTCATTTTTAAAAACTAACAAATAGTATACATAAGAGCTCTTCAACTCTTTATTCATTTTGTAACATTTTCAGTTTAAATTTTATTCCTTTTTACAGTTGCAAAAAATAAAATAAAATACTTTTTTAAACTCATCAAAAATTTCTTTTTATTCAGTTTTATGGAAGTAAATTATTGGCTCAAATTTTATGTCACAAGTATGAACACAATGCTTTTTGAAGGATAAAATAGAATGGTACGCCGCATTACCCAGTTTTTATTTTTTAGAGCCAGAGCGGTTTTTATATATTCAAAGTTTAAGTTTTAAGGGTCAGTGCCGTTTTCTAGAAAAAGTGCTTAAAGAAAAAATAATGAAAAAAGTTTAAATAGTAAATTAACTTCTAATTGAAAGTAATTGAATGTAATTTTAATATTTATGAACTATCGATGTAAATAGGGATTGATATTTTTAAAAAAAACATGTTCGAATAAAATTGTTAATGAGCTAATATTGTTTTTTAGAAATTTCACTCGAGAAATTTTCTTTTCAAAAACAGTTAAGTAATAATGATGATTTTTCCATAGTTTTACGTTTTGTATGGGTATATCAGTTTAATTTATTGTTTTATAAAACAAATCACAGTTTTTTTTCCATTTTTTGAAGCTTTTTCTACCTTGAATAAAAAGGACTTTATTTGTCCTTATTATTCAAGGTTTTTCAAATAATCAAATATTGAAGAATATGATGACCCATCTTGCTATAACAATAATCAGTTAATCTAATAAATCATCCTTGTGCTACAGTTTCACTTTTTTATGATACTTAGCCTTTTGAGTTTCACGAAAATTGTTTGGTTGAACATTTCATGAAGTTTTAAATCAAACTTAACTTGTTGCTTTGTTCCACTTTTGGACATTTTCACACCTTTCAGCTTCTGATTCAAACAATTGTAGAGCATTGGGTATAATTTTTTCTTCCACTTTGATGACGCGTTTGACTTTCACTTATCAGCTGAGGTTCCCGACATTTAATTTGAACCATCTCTTCATTTAGTTGTGTTGTTTCAGCACTTTTCTTTTTTATTTGAAAACTTTTTCACAGTAATTATTAATGTTTTTGAAGAATAATCAATGTCTTCTTTAATATCAATTTGATTTTGCTTAATCAGTTTGAATTAAAAAATAAATACTCAGCCCTTTGCTCATGCAGTTTTTAAATAAAATATAAATTTTTATAACAAAAATTATTATTTTTGACGAAATTCGTCCTATTCAGTTTTAAAAAAAAACAAAAATACTTGATGGGGTAAGAGGCCGGAACAGGAATTTCAATTATCTAATTTCTTTTTTTTAAACTTTTTATAAATATGCAAAATTTTTATAGATGAAATTCAAATAAAAAATTATTTTCAATGTCATGAAATGTACTAATGAATGCAACAAGTTTCAATATTATTCAGAATAAAAAGTCATCCGAAGATTATTTTGCCTAATTTTGTTGTATCACAGTTTAATGAAAATACGAAAAAACTTAAATTTCATAGAATTTTTTTTAATATTCATTTTTTTCTCGTTACAGTTTCGTTTGAACGTTAAAAATGTTTTCTTAGGTGATTCATTTGCATTTGTTGTTAAAATTCAGTTAAAAAAGGTACAGAATTAATTTACTTAATACACAGTTAACGATAACAACTTTATTTTAGATATCGTATTAGGTATAAAAATATTTTAGATTTTGGCGGCGACGAAATTTCACTTTTGATTTTTCCATTTTGACCGTTGCGACATTTGTGCCTTTCGACTGCTTTGATACACTTTAAATTTTACTCCTACTTTTTAGGAGTAAAAAATTACTTTTCCACAGTTTTACAAAAAATAATCAAGATAGAGATATGAATTAATTTTTAAAAAAACAACAAGATTGAATGCTGCCCGATTCTTTAAAGTTTGGTAACAAAATTACTTTATTACTTTAGGATAAAGAAAAAGTAATTTAAAAAAGCTTCTTCTTTTTTAAATTTTACAGTTTTTTAAATTTTACAAATATCTCGGATAAAATGTTTTGAATTTATTTCTCGCTTTGTAAAATTGCTTTGATCTAGTTTAAACATTGATCATGTGGCGACAGCGTCAAAATTGAGTCAATTATAAAACTAAATTCTAAGAACAGCGTCAAAATTGAGTCAATTATAAAAAAAGAATACTAAAAACTTAATTTTAGATTTTTTTCAAAACAATAGTTTTCATTGTTTTATCTTCAAGTCAGTTTTTTATTTATTTAGAGATTAGAGAAAACATTTTTTAAGGACAATACCTTTTTTTAAAAGTTTATTTTATTTTTAACAAAATTAAACAATAATCGATAAAAAAAATTTGATGATGATTTTGAACCTTATGGTCAGTTTTATCCCTAAATTTCTAAAAATTCTGTTAGTTTTATTTTCAGATGTTTTTTTCTACTTTTTTTCAGTTTTTACTTAAACTTCAGTTTTTTCTATTCTTTAAAAACAAAAAGAAAGGCTCCAAGAAAACTTTTTCTTTTTATTTTTTAAAATTTAACTCGTGCACTAAACGATTCGAAAATAGCATATGCAAATATGGGAGAAGAATTTGATTCATGCAGTTTCTATTAAAAATATTAAAAAATGTGAGAACAAAAAAAGATTATCAGTTTTTTCATAAAAAAATAATTAATAACAAATTTTACCAACCGTAGACATCCCTAACTTCTGAGGGGGTTGGGTCACCATATTTTGCCCATAAACTCGTCTAGTATAAAAAATTATTGTTGCAAAAATTCAGCTGCAGAATCCTCAATCTGTAGATTTACCATCGACTTAAGGTTACTGTAGAATTACGGTAAAAACACACGATGAACGTATTTGGTATATTAACGGTATGGCATTTTTAGACTCTCCAAACTACTAAATCTTGTGTAATTCATGTTATATATTATTCTGTGAGCCATAAAACTATTATAACATTATCGAAAATTTGCGCTGTGAGATCAAAATACGTTCATCATGTGCCTTTACCGTAAGTAAATTTAAATCGAAGGTAAATCTACAGTTTGAGGATTCTGCAGCTAAATTTTTGCCACAATAATTCTTTATACTAGACGAGTTTATGGACAAAAAATGGTGCCTCCATCAGAAGTTGGGGATGTCTACGGCAAGCATTTTAGATGTTTGACTTAAAAAGCAGGTGCTTTTTAAATATATTTAAAGCAGTAAAATAATAATATTATACGTACGAAATTGTTAAATTTCTTTTGATAACAGTTTATTATTCACAAAAATAATCAAAGGCAGTGAAAATGTTTTTTTCTTGTTTTAAAACTTTTTTTTAATTTGGCGCTTAAATTTTAATAACCACCCAAAGCTAAGCTTGATCATTTGCATTTCGCCTCAACGAGATAACTCTTTTTTCCCGTAAACGAGATGAAATTGAAATGTCAAAAAAGATCTTAAAATTTAAAAAAATGTCGGAGGTGAATCAGTTTATTTGAATGAACAATAATGAAATTGCAGTTTTAAGACCGCACAAAAAATTTTAAGAATCATGATTTCGTTTCATGGTGGAATAGGATCGGAAAAAAACTTCCATCGAAAAATTTCTTAAAAATAAATATTAATCTTTTTTGGTACGTTCATAAAGCACTGCGCTTGCTTGATGAGAACGGGCAAATTGGCTGATTGCTCAAAATACAGTTTTTCGGATAGTAATTAGATCTGCGACATCAAAAACATCTTTGAATACTAATTGGATACAATGTGATGCACATTGTAAATTTCCGGATTATTTGATGCTTTTATAATCTTCCATTAAATCCATTAAAAACTGAAATTCTTTAACATTTTTGTCATTTAACGAAAAATTTTCACATGTATCGAGTAATTTTGTATGTTCATCATCATCAATTTCTTCAATTGTTTCATTTCCGTCTTGTTCTTGATTTAATTTCAAAGGTTCGGTAAAACCGTCATATAAAAGAATGAATAATTATATTTTTTGCTCCATCAGTTACAACTTTTGAAATTGAAGTAACATTTAATGCAGTCTCTATCACAGCATTTTCCAAAGTTGTGTATCAACCTTTCTTATAATTTCGGAAAAAATGTCGACCGTTCAGTTCTTTCATTTCAAACAATACAGTTCTCAAAGCCTTTCTTTTTTTTAAAAAAGGCTAATTCATTTGGATTAGTTGATAAAACTCATTTGTCAAAATAGTTCTGATTTGTTTTTAACAACCTAATTTCTGCAAAAAGAGTTCATGAGTCCAAAATAGTTTACTTCCATAATTAAATGGAATCAGTAACCCAAATGGAAGAACTTCACAGTTTAAAATACTTTCTTAGATAAAATAATAATCGTATTTCAGTTTTTATTTTATTAAGCGTATTTCGATACTTTTGTTAATGCCTAAAAAACGAGGGTTGCAGTAGTTTACTATAAAAACACCGAATTTTTAAGAACCCGCAAAACTAATCAAAGACAAAAGTTGTTATTTTGTTTATACTTTTTCCTAGTTATGGTATCAGGAGAAAATGCAGTTTAAAGGCTATAAAAACATAAGGTTTAATAACAATAAATTTCTTGTTGCACATATTTTAATATTATCATATTTCAGTTTTAAATCGTTATAGCAGTAGTTAAACCATTTTACCATTTTAGAAGGCATCCATAAGAAATGGTTTTAGTTGGAATTAGGCCATACAGCAAAATTATTGAAATACAAAATAATTGTCCGTATTATGGAGGATATGATCAGTTTTTTATTCTTTTAAATTATTATTTTACACAATTTGAATAAGTTTATTAAAACAAATTTTACGTAAATTTTTTTGTGTGCCAATTTAAAATTTTTTATTGCCCTTTTTCAGTTGATGTTGAACAATTACCCCCCTCAAACACTCAGATTCCAATTCCAAGAAATACAACAACTGCACTGAGAAAAAAATGTTACCATGTGTTACGAAATTTTGTGTTACTACGACGAAATTGTTACAAAAATGAAACAAAATTTGTTACCTCTGTCACGAAAGTGTTACCATTTTAGTAATTTTGGTGTTACGACTTTTGTTCAAAGAGAGAGAACATGTCTTTGTTTCTCTAGTTTGTAAAATAAAAAAAAACACACCTCTCCTTCTATACATAATGCATTAAACATAAGGCTGACTCCGGGGGGGGGGGGGGGGGGGAGGGGTAAGAAACCAAAATATTTTTACCATTCCTTTTTTAAGGTATACCTTTAAAAAAAGGTAAGTGGTAATTAAATATCCTCCCTCCGGTGCCTGGTGTCACTGTCGGTGCAGGGTTTAAATTTTTGGGAAACTTTGCTATTTCTTTTAAATGGGGTTAAAAAATTTTTTTGTTACGGTGACAAATTAGTAACACTTTTGTTACCATTGGTAACACATTAGTTTCATTTGGTCACACAATCTGTAAAGGAGGAAATCGTAACACAAAGTGTAGCAATTTAGTGTCAAATGTGTTACTATTTGGTAACACTTTTTTTCTCAGTGTGAATTTGCCACATAAAAGATGAAACAGTTTCTTTTTGGCCCCTTCCAATTGTATAACAATAGTTTTCGTTTTGTTATAGACAGTTCGTCCATAACAAATTGCTTTAGTTTTTATTAGGTCACCTCCATTTATTTTGGTTTAGTTACGGCATTGAAACAAACAGATAAAAAGTATGTGTCATACCAACTTTTGCTTCAGTTAAAATGGCACAAACAAGATTTATGTATTTCAGTTATTTTGTACTGATATGAACATACGAGAAATAGATTCAATTATCATTTAAGGCAATCTCAGTTTCAAAAACACATTTTAGTAATTTTAGTAAGAGGTTTTTTCTTAACTTTCCAATTCTAAAGATGTTCATATAAATTTTTAAAAAATTAACATTACTTTGGAAATAAAAACAATCTTACATGTTACAGTTTACATTGCAATCAAATCATCGATGGGAACAGTTTTAAAAAGGAAAAAATCTTTGAAATAATTTTAATAATTGTCTTCATACGAAAAATCTTTCGTGGACATAATGATAACTGTTTCTATTTACATAGTTTTTTCCCAGTAAATTCTCTGTGGAGTGAATCTAAATTTTGTGGCAATGATGATGACGGAATCAATTACTCCAGTTTTCGAAAAATACAACAAAAGGTTTAACCGTAAAAGAATTAAATTTGTAAAACAATTAGAGACATTAAAAAATCAGCTTAATTTTTTCTGGTTTATAAAACTTTTAAAATACAAGTATACTTTTTTTAAACAAAAGACATGTTTTAGTTTTTTGAGCTTGACTCCAATACAATATTGGAATAATATTAATTTCTACCCATAATTCGTCTTAATTTTACCCTTAAATTTTTAAGTGCCCAAAATTCATCTTAAATTTACCCCATAAATTTTAAGTGCCCAAAATTCGTCTTAATTTTACCCATAATTATATCGATAAATCCTCACAATAGGCAAGCCTTGGTATGTTATAGCATAAAATGGATATGTTACAGTCTAAATATGCATGTTACAATGTCAGGCCCTCGCTTTGATCGGACCATGCCGTAAATAACTGAAATGAACCCTCGTATTGATGGAGCTGTTTAAGCCTAAAAACATTGCATGTGTAAGGTTACAAAGGCTGAGTACATTAAGTCACACGCTAAGCGGAATGAAAGTAATCTAAGTTTGTGATAAATTTTATTACTTAAAAGGCCTTATCATATATAAGTTTGTCATTTTTAACGACTAACTGATATAATTATGGGTAAAATTAAGACGAATTTTGGGCACTTAAAAATTTTGGGGTAAATTTAAGATGATTTTTGGGCACTTAAAAAATTATGGGTAAAATTAAGATGAATTTTGGGCACTGAAAAATTTAAGGGTAAAATTAAGACGAATTATGGGTAGAAAATAATATTATTCCATACAATATTCCTTCTTTGATATCCTCTTGTTTTTGCTGAATCAGTTTGAATTAAAAAAAATAAGTATTCACTCAGTCCTTCGCTCATGCAATTTCTATCTAAATATCATTAATCCTTTTTTATAATAAATATTATTTCCCATAAATTCAACCAAAATGCTTACGATTCAATTTTCAAAAAAAAGTTCGCAGTTGTAAAAAAATTTTGGAGATTAAATACAGTTGGAAAAAAAGACTTTGAAAACATTTTTTTATTGAAATACACGTAACTCCAAAAGAAAAAGATAGATTTTAAACATGTTGCAATTTAAAGCGATAAATGAATTTTATAAGTTAGTAAGTTTCTTTTGATAACAACAATTTTGTTATCAAAAACAGAAGAATTTTAAAATTAGTAATCCAAGTCAAAGTACTAAACAGTTTTTATATTTTCTTTAACAAAAATAATAATAATAATCGTATTACAGTTGTAACTTAATAATATTACCTCCGGATGGATATTCATTCTGCACAATTTTTATAGTTAAGTTTACAGGTCAATTTATTAATGCAAATAAAAAGATTCCAGCTTTAAAATAATATTAAGCACACAAAATGCAAATTTTACCATTCAATCCAGTTAATAAACACAAAAAAATTTTAGTTTGAAACATTCAGATTGTGGTTTTTTTAGCAGTTTTACCTTTTTTTAAAAATTTTTTCAAAATAAAATTTTTTTAACAATAATTTACTGTAATTATAATGTTCATAGAGTTAAAAAAATAAGATGTTGACTCCATATTCAGTTTTATTCTTAAATTTCAGAAAATTCTGTTAGTTTTATTTTCACATGTTTTTTTCTACCTTTCAGTTTTTATTTAAATTTTAGTTTTTTCTATCCTTTTAAAACCAAAAGGCAAGCTCCATCTAAAAAAACCTTTTCTATTTATTGTTTTAAATTCAATTCGTGTACTGAATGACTTCAAAATAGCATATGCAAAAAATATGATAATATTATTATTCGTGACAGTTAAATAAAAATAATCATTGATGAAAATAGACTTTGATTGCCCCCTCCCTTTCATTTGTCTATTTTATTTTAGTGATCGCAACATAAAAGTTTTTTTTGATCTGCACAATTTTTTTTACTTTATCAGCAGCACATCGAAATCCGCAGCAATCATGTTTTTGACTTGGAAGTTGCTTACGGTATTTTTGTTGTTCTTTACTGCTGGAAAAGGTTACGGTAGATTTGAAAATATAAGATTTTAGTTATATCAAATTTTGTTAACTCCTGTTATTGAATTTTTAGCAAATTCGTTAGGGAAAAGTTGTTGATCCTGGAGATTTTGATTGTAGTTTTGTACAAATGAAATTTGTTGGATATCATGGACAAACTTCAGTTTGTACTGGAACAGTTATCTCCATACCGGAATTGGGGGGTTAGAAAAAAGTAGCTCGGCCACAGTTGGACTCGTCATGTCGGCGGATTTTCATGAGCTCGAAACTTGAAAAAAAAATTTCGGCGGCGCGAAGCTCCACCGAGAACGTTGAAAGATCAAAGGGCAGTACGCTTACTACAAAGGGTGGCACCTTTTTTAAAGTAAATACCTTCTTTTTATATCATTATTGTCAAGTAATCTATCTTTTTTTGCCTTTTATCTATTTCTTACTACTTAATCTTTTACCCAAGTAATATTCATAGTGCAATGATTCCGAGATATTGATTATCAAACAGTTTTTTCTTTTACATTTTATTTTATTCATTAATTTTGCGTTTTTTATTTTCCAAAAAATGATGAAGTTTACAATCCTAATTTAATGAAAATAATCTGTTACTGAAAATTTTCATTTGGCTAACATTATATCTATTTTGGACCTTAATACCCATAAAAAATTATCATGTTTATATTTGAATTAGCTTATGGATTTAATAAAAAAACTAATAAATGAAATCGTTAAAAGCTGATCTCATATTTTAAGATTTAAAAATATTAGTTTTATTTTATTTTTAACCCTTATAAGATTGATTCGGTGGATTCTCAACATTTAACATATTCAATTTCAGTTTTTAAAAGTTTGGAAAACTTTTTGCAGATTTAAAAAATGAATGGTTCGAAACCCAAGTTTACAAAATACAGTCTTAACAACTTCAGATGCAGTTATAATGACACAGAACTGAGCTGATTGTGTTAATACTCCAAAAAACAACCACGATATAACGCTTTTTTTCTTATTTTTGATCACCTATGTTATAGTAAGGGTGTAATGGACTGTATTTCCCCGGTTCTATCTTGGAGTCATAACTAGTATTTATTCAGATCCAACATGCATATACGATATAATACAACAATACATAAATGAGAGCGCAGTGGTCACCCCACCACTGCTCTGCCTTTGCTCGCACACTGACTGACTTGGACTGCTTTCTGCCAGTCTTTATCCTCGCGCATGACCTTGTCTGCTGCGCGGGTTACATCCGCCACGAACGAATCATGATTGACGTCCTCGTCAATAAGAGATTGCATATCCATAGATGCATCATAAATTAGGTTCTGCGGCTTTTCCTGACCAGACCATTTGTGTATCGTTCATAATAAGTAGGGTGTCTATTCTTTCAAATCAGGTTGTGACCATAATAAACAAGTACTTCGTTATCTTGCATAATGTTGTTGTGCGGCACTTTGATGTAGACAGAAAATGGCTAGTTGTGTCTTTCGACTTGTCTTCAACTAACTGATTGAGTATCAATCCAATATGACCAAGGGGCATATTCATTTGCTTCATCCTTGCTTTGGATCAAGGTTGGGTTGGGCTCGGTTGTCACTCACCAGGCAGCCTCTCCACCTTACTTGTTTTTGTCGTCCTCGGCAAAATATTCTTTGTAGTTGGACCAAAATAAAATAATTGCGATGTTGAGCATGAACTAGTTAAGGAGCGAGCGAGTAGATGTTGTTGGCAGTTTGCATTGAAGAGAATGGAATAAATTATCGTTGACCTCGGTGTAGCGAAAAATAATGCATGTCTTTCTCTTTTCCTTTCCTTTTTTGGATGGAATAATATTTTGCGGCCAAACAAAATGCAAAAAAAAGAAAAGAAAAATGTGGATCAATACAATAAAATAATGTAAAGATGGTAAAAAAATACTAATTAAATAACTGCAAGATTCACTGAGGACCTCCATATAGTAAGGGTGTAATGGACTGTATTTCCCCGGTTCTATCTTGGAGTCATAACTAGTATTTATTCAGATCCAACATGCATATACGATATAATACAACAATACATAAATGAGAGCGCAGTGGTCACCCGACCACTGCTCTGCCTTTGCTCGCACACTGACTGACTTGGACTGCTTTCTGCCAGTCTTTATCCTCGCGCATGACCTTGTCTGCTGCGCGGGTTACAATGTAAAATAAACCTTTTTTATTCGTGTGCGATTGCTGCAAATTTATTCCTAAAAACCAATTAACAATTAGATTCACATGGAAAAGTTAAAACATTAAAGTATGGATATGTTTGACTAAAATACTTGTTATTATTGAGCGTTTTTAAGGCTTTCATTTCTTTTTACCACAACATTGGTTTTTTTTGTTAAATTATTGCTCTGATATAAAAGACTACCATGCAAATCATTAATTAATTTTATCTTTGAGAAATTACATTAAAAATTATTAAATTCAGGTCAGTTTATTAAGTTTTTAATTTTTTAATTTTAAGTTGCAAAAGCATTCTTTTACGGCAAATAAATGTTGTTCCCGGAACGAGAAAAAATATAAGCCTATTTTTCGTGTAAATTCTTACATTGATGATCCATTACTTATGAATGCGACAGTTTATAAAAGTAATAAAAAATAATTAATTAAAATGATAATAGCTCAGTTTTAAAATTTCGTTGTAACCTTAAAAATATAACGAAACCCAGCAGATTGGAGATAATACACTATTTTTTGATAAATGTGCTTTTCATCAGTGCAGTTTGTTATAGAAAATATTGTGTGCTAAAACAACACAATTTAAATGATTTCAATGTCAAATGTGCAGTTATTTAATTTAAAACAAAATATAATATTTAATGAATAAATTTCTTCAGTTAGTTTTTTTTTCTTGCTCAACGCTCACTCAAACTTTTATTAAATAAAACAGTTTTATTCTTTTGAGACAAACTGTTTTATTTAATTATCAACTTTTTGTGAAAAAAAATCAAATTGCTTTAGCTTTTACTGCATCACTCAGTTTCTCAATTTTGAAGGTGTTACGACACCCTTTTTTAGGGCAAAGGTACTTGAAATTTTCAGCAATTGACAATATAAAGAAATTGTTCAAGTTTAAATAAAGTTGTGGCACCCCCATTTATTTTGGTGAAGTTCCGACACTTGCTTAACTCCCGTTTTCTTCAGTTGTTGGATAACTAAAATCCAAATTGATCCCATCACAGTTTTTACAAAACATTATTTTTAAATGTCCCTATTTTTTACGACAACAAAAATAAAAATTTTTAATTTGTTAAAAGGTTCTGCGCGCAGTTTTGAAAAAAACAGTTTTAACATTTTAAGTGTTCGTAAATTTACCTTTAGCACCAGGCTTTGTTTTTCAAGAGCTGTAATTGTAAATACTGACTTTCATGTTTTATCCAGTATTTTGCTAAAACGTTTTTAGTTCCCAGAAAACACAATTGCAGTTGCCTACAGTTATAAAACCTTGTTTTAAACAAAAATTATTCCCTTGAATTGAATAAAGAAAACATGAAAAAATAAAAAAACATTTTTTTTCAGTTATTTTAAAGCTAAAGTTTTTCGATTGCTGTGGTAATATTTAAGGAAGTCGATCCTCGTTACGTTATTTTAAAATTAAAAAAGTGATATTTTTGAAGGCTCCAGTTTTTATTAAAAAATTTGTTTCTGTTTAAAAACAAATGGAAGCATTTAAGCAGCAGCAGCAAGTTGAGATGAACACAAAATATTGGTTTTCAATGACGCCAATGGCCATTATTTTGTTTGTAAAAAATGTTCTTACGGAAATTGTAACATGCCCTTCAAAGTTATCACTAAATACACTTTTTCTTAATAATTTTTAATTTGTGTGACAGTTCTATAAAATACGTATATCGTATAAAGTTGCAATACGTCGTTTCACATCCCTGACGACAATTTTACGAACTTTTTTAAGCAAATTTTTTCACTTTTAAAAACAGAAACAAGATTAGATGTTACGGTTTTTATTGCATTTAAATTTTTGATGGACAGTTTTATAAAACATGCAATCTTAATTTTAAATTTTAATTAGTTGAACTGCATCTTTAAATCAAACTTCACTTGTTACTTTACTCCACTTATGGACACTTTCACACCTCCCAACTGCCCCATTCAGCTTCGAGTAGGACGTATATTAATAGATTTGTTGAATTTTTGAAACATCGCCGTTGCTAGCGGCACCCTTTTATCTTCGGCAAATCCCTTTGAATATTTTAATTTATCGCCGAGGCGTGGAAACACTGATTGCGAATATTACATTTTCCACTTTGAATTAGCATAAGCATTTGAGGTTCCCGACATTGAAACTGAACCATCTCTTCATTCAGTTGTGTTGTTTCAGCACTTTTCTTTTTTATTTGAAAACTTTTTCACTGTTACTTTTAATGTTATTGAAGAATAAACAATATCTTCTTTGATATCATCTTGCTTTTGCTGAATCAATTTGAATTAAAAAATAAGTACTCAGCCCTTCGCCCATGCAGTTTTTAAATAAAATACAAAAATACTTGATGGAGTAAGAGGCCGGATGGGGTGGAACAGCTCATGCAGTTTCTAAATATAGAATGGAGGAATTTATTAATCACTTTCTTATAATGAATATTATATCCGACAAATGAATGGTACAAACTCCACGTTGTACCGTTCAATATAAACACCACAAAATATAAGTTTTAAACATTCAAATAGTTACCAAATCTCTTCTTAGCAGTTTAAAATTTTTTTAAATTTTGGAAATTAAAACTTTTTTAACAATAATATATTGTAAATTTAATGTTCAAAAGTTAAGAAAATAAAGATGTTGAACTTCAAGTCAGTTTTATTAAAAATTCCAAAACAACATCAGTTTAAACTTTTTTCTAATTGCCTGGCTCAATTATATGAAATATTTCATTTTTTTGATTTGTTTACGGAATACGATTTCAAAGTTTGCGTTATCTGATTATGATGATAATTTTATTTATTCGATTTGTACTAAACGCTTTTATCCCGTGATTTAATCGAAATTTTAGTTTTTATTATTCACAGCTTTTCTAACATCTCTATCAGTGATAGTAATAGTAATTACAGTTTTTAATTAAAGAAGTCAACGTTTGCGAGTTTTTCGAAAGAGGTATAAGGAAAATAGTTAATTCGTTTTCTATAAATATAAATTAATAAAAAAATAAATTAATCAACACAATTTATAAAAATCGGTGAAAACTTTCATGGATATTGTAATACAGTACACCTGCCAGTTAAAGAATTAAAGTTTGTGAAGGTAATGATGATGATTTCACGGTTGCAGTTTTTTATATTAAGATAAAATACCAATAAAATTGAAAAGGAAACCTCCTAAATTTTTGAAATAAAGTAGAAGAGAAGAATGATATATATTTTCACCTCAATAAATTAAATCTAAAAATCAACAGAAACTGCTCAGTTTTGAAAAAAACATGTTAATATTAATTAAAAATTTAAATGCCCATTCCACAGTATATAGCGTTTAAAGGAAAAACAATCTCAATTGTAATAGTTTTTCATGCATTTGGAGGATCAATTTTTAGTTTAAGAAAAATATCATGGAGAAATTCAATTATATGTCAGTTTATTAAAATTAATCATAAATATCCTTAGTAAGAAAAAATACTCAAAAGCTTACATAGGGATTGTCCAGAAATCACGTGACCATGAGGGGGGAGGGAGGGGGTGAGCCCAATGGTCACCCGGCTTTGATGTTGTCGGCAAAAGGCTTTGATCTTTGGTCACAAGGGGAGGGAGGGGGTTTGAAAATCACATTTTTTTTGTCACGTGATTTCTGGACAATCCCATATCTCAATTCATAAAATTAAATAATTAATTTTCTGACAAGATTAACATCAAAAACAAAACTACATTCCTTTTTTAATTGACTATAATTGATACAATGCTTTTTTACCGTAATCGATGTCCAATTTGTTGTAGATTTCTTTGAGCATTGTTTTCGAATGCCATCATTCGTTTTTTATGTATACAGTCATATCATGAACGTTTTTTCCACGTTATTCCGCACTTGAGTTATCCCACGAAAACCTAGTTGGAATTGTATACCGTTATAACTTATAAGACAAAATTTAAAACAAAAATCGTACCCGCAAAATTGTTCAAGAAAAACACTATTTCTCAGTTAATTAAAAGCTAAAGTTTTTCGATGCTTTGGTAATATTTAGCAATTCGCTCCTGGTTATATTTAGGGGGCGCAGCGTGAAAAATGAATTTTAGATTTGGTGAATAATTTTTATATATTCCGGTAGCTCCAGATCTTAGAATTTTAATGGTGTATTCAGATTTTTTTTAACTTCAGAAGTCGAAATCTAATGGCGATTCTACGGCGACACTACAAATTATAGTGTTTATGACACTTTGCCAAGCGTTAAACATTATAAAATTTTCTTTAAAAAAGTGAAGTATATACTTTTTAATATTACTTTATATTATTAAGTTAATCACAGCGCATATTGCCCGCGCATCATAAATATCTTTATGTGTGGTACCGTTGTGTTCCTTTTTTTGTTCTCTATCCATAAAGATAAAAAACTATTTTTATTAAACTTAATAATATAAAGTAATATTAAAAAGTATATACTTCTCTTTTTTTTAAGAAAATTTTATAATGTTTAACGCTTGGCAAAGTGTCATAAACACTATAATTTGTAGTGCGGCGAGCACTTTGAAAAAAAAGTGCAGAAAAAAATGTCTCTCTTTGCTTCTCTGCACTCCCCTCTTTTTATTTTTAATGCTCTCTCGTTCTTTCTTTTTCAGCCATTTTTTTCGTCTTTTTTTTACATTTTTTTCTACATCTGCGCTCCCTAGTTATATTATTTTAAAATTAAAAAAGTGATATTTTTGAAGGTTTTTAAAAAAATTTAAAAATTTGTTTCTGTTTAAAAATCATGAAAGCATTTCTGCTACAGCAGCAGCAACTTGAGATAAACATCTTTGTGTTCTTATGCCAAGGACGCCCTTGGGCGTGAATCAATTGACTTTGATAAATCGAGATTGTTTGAGTGCGGGAAATGGATAAGAAACGATGATAAGATCAGGATGAAGAGAAGATGGAATTTTCTTTGAGGCTGTTCTAGGAACCATTCAGCATTAAATATCCATAGTGAATTTTCAGTTACCACAACATTCAGTTTCACAGTGTTCAAATAATAAACAAAAAAGAGTAAGGATTACAAAACTTAGTATTTGCAGGCTCTAACACCTGCTGAGTCCCTAAAGCAATATATCCGTGAATATCTGATTAACCATACATGGTTGACTTCTGAGATATACAATTGCAGTTATATTTGCTAATAAAAACGACCCAAGGTCGTCCTTGAAAAACATGTCAATCGTAAATTTAGATTCTAATATACATTCTTTATTTATATTAAAAAATTAATCACAAAAGTATAACACAATATTCAGTTTTTTTCCAACTAAAACATATAACATTTGCCTATAAAATGTCAAAACCAGTTTATCGTTATACTCGTGTTACAGTTTCAAGAAAAAGATTTGTCACAAATGTAATTTTTTTTCCAGCAGTGTCATTCGGTATTATGATAGTGCGACGCAGTTAAAAATTAGTTTAAAATTTTCCCAACATTGCTTAAAGTTTAGTTGTTTTTTTTAAAGATGACAGTTTAAAAATTAATACACTTTCTTTAATAATTTAAAGTTTGTTTCACAATTTTCTAAAATATGTGTCGTATAAAATTGAAATACCTCATTCCACCTTTTTGACGACATTTGTACACACCTTCTTTTTCATTTTTCCCACTTTTAAAAAAAGAAACAATCTTGACTGTTACAGTTTTAATTGCATTTAAATTTATAAAAACTGTGGCAACACTAACATAATTTTTTGAAGCACAAAAAAAACACAAAGTTTACAATTTTGTGAAGTTTAATTTTTTACCTTCAAAATATGCCTTCTTGAACTACTTATGAACAAACAATGCAGTTATTAAAAATATAGTTTATAGAAATTTGTTACGGTACAAACTTTGAACATGTTCTTCAACTCTACAAGTCTTATCAGTTTTTTATAACCCTTCAAAAACACTTACCATTATTTAATAATAAAATTGCATTCACTTAAATAATTTAATGAGTGTGTAACCAAAATTCGAGTATTATTCTTTAAAATTCCTTCATGGCCAATTGCTTTTTTGTTCTCCAACAATTGCACCAACTGCCGAAAGGAGATCATCCAAAAAAAAGTCACAATTTTGGTACAAAAACCCGGGCGTTTTGTTCTCCACTTAAATTTATACCTAAAAATTTAGAAAATTTTTTATTCAGATCAGTTTATAATCGTCTAAATGTACAAGTCTCTTCAGTTTCAAGCCTTTAATATTTTATTATCCAATGAAAAATATTTTACAGTTAATTAAAATTATTCGAAAACCTTTTTCCCAATTTCAGTCTAATCTTCATGTGGCAAAATCTCCAAATTCCGGGTAAGCTCACATGCATCAATAATTTCTTGTATCGCATTTGATCATATTCGTGCTCGAATAAAATATTATTCTGAAATGATATATTTTGAATCCATGCCTGCTGGGATGAATATGCACATTTCCTTCAAATTCCAACATATCCCTGTCGTTTTTCCATTTCACCCAAAATTGCACTTAACAGCGACGATTTTCTCCTTCCAACTTTTCCATCCTCAAAATAAGTTTCTGTAAATATCTTCATGAAATCGAATTTCAGTTTTTTTGTGCTGTAAAACATCCTTACTATGTTTTAAAGGATAACAGTTAAGTATGAACTTCAAAAAATGATAAACTTGCATAAAATTTACAGTTTTTTTCAATATTTAACGATGCAACATCAATAGCAATTTTTTCTTATAAAACTTTTAACTTCAAAAAGAAGCAAAAACCATTAAAGCAGTTAAATTAAAAATACTTTTCAAAAATATATAACAAACACAAACCACTGAAAAGTTTTTGACTCAAATTTAGGTTTAGATTCAATATTTAATTTAAAGCGCAGTTCAATTTCTAATAAAAAACACATACAACAGCAACCAATTGACCTCGATTAACAGTTAATTCAATATTTTTTAAAGTTGCTGGAATACTTTGATCAGAGTCCCATATATAAATGTTGCCGTTTGAACTTCAATTGATTTTTCAACTATAAAATTTAAGAATTTAAACAAAACATAACTACTCCATCCATTCATATGGTTCAGTTTTTTTGGAGATCAATGATTAATTTCCACTACATTTCTTTTATTATTAAAAAGATCTTACAGTTATTAGTATTTTCACGTTGAACCGCTTCTGGATCGAGTTCTTCTTCAACGAAAAAAGTTTTGAGGCGTTCATTCGAGATCATTGCTTGCACAGTTAATCCAATCATTTCAGGTATCTTTAAAAGGGGAACCCGCAACTGCGAAAAAAAGTGTCAGTTTTATGTTTCGAAATAAAAGAAGTTTGGACAACATTTTTTAATTGGATTTTATCTCGTAGCCAATCGTAGGAATATTAATGTATGTGCCGTACATGTAGCATTCTTTTTTCCATTTGTCATTGAGCTACATTACTCCAAAACAGTTTTTCTTTAACCTTAAAGTTTTAAAAATTAAATTTTTATTTGTGAAATTGAACAAAATGCATTGGAAAAGTATTTATTATCACTGCTATCACCTACAAAATACAATCAATTAATGCTCTTCGGTTTTATAAAATAAAATATTACCTTAGCTCCCATTGATGACCCAGGTTCGTCAAATAATCTCCAAAGTTTTGGTTCTATTCAAAGACTCAAAGATTGATTATGATAATCATCTTACTATCCAAATTTATAAAGTTCTTCCTAAAAATATTAATTTCACACATAACTTCTGTTTAAATGGAACAGTTAACCAAAATTACTCTTTTAATAACAGTTATCCGAAATTTAAAAAAAAAATTAAGTAAGCCAAAATTACTCTTTTAATAACAGTTATCGAATCAAATTGAATTATTAAACTTTTAAAACTTTTACATATGATAGTTGTCATTAAACAATTCGTAAATTTTGAGTTCAATTTTTAAAAATTAAAAGTTTAAAAATTTTTAAGAGTTATGTTTAATAAACTTAGGTATTATAAAAAACAGTTATTATTATTATTATTATTAATGGCTGTGAAGAAAACAACAAAATTGGGCCCAGTTTTAGAATAATTTTTATTAAAAAACTTGATGAAATTGTCCTGTTCAGTTATTTACCTGATTTTTAAGTATTTCAACATCCACATCAAGCTTTTCCAAAGTTGATAATACTTCTTGGGTATCCCTATGCTGCGTATATGCCATCCAACAACATGGCTCAACTTCATTTGGATCATGACCCCAATACTAAAAAATTAAGATATTACTGACTGCCAGTTTAAAATCTAATAACTAACCTTTAATTTCTCCTCCTTAAATAATGGCCAGCAAACATCATCTAAAATATGCGTCTATCAGTTTATGTTAATTTTATACACAAATTTTACTTACGTGGATAATGAAGTGTACCGATCGATATTAATTTAAAACAAATGCAAAAACACTTAGATGTCGATCAAAAAAATATTCAGTTTATACAGGATCATAATTTGCAACATTTGTTGTTAGCCTAAAATTTAATAAATATGGAGGAACTGGTCAGATTTAAGAATTTTAAAATGAGTCATTCTTTTTACTACTGTCAGTTTTTTAAATCTATCTGAAACTAATAGTTTTTTGCACATGTTTATTTTAATGGTTTTAATACCATGCAGAAAATTCCGTTTATATCATACAACAATGCACATCCAGTTAATAAATTTATAAAAACTAATTTCATCGAAAACACAAACCTCGATAACCTTGTTGCAGGAATTTTCTTTAAAGTATGTTTGTATGTTACATGCCTGACTCCCCCGACATTCAAAATCATACGATATTATGTATCCATTTCTCTTTGAAAAGCTCTGAAAAAAGTTTGGTTTTGAAATATTAATATTTACCAGTCACAAAAAAAGTTAAAAAAAGTTTAAATTTAAATTTTTTAAGAGATTGAAATTATTTATCAGATTCCAGAAGATGATAAAGAAGCAGTTACAAAAAATGAAAAGGAAAAAAATGTTAAAATTTATTTATCCTCTATTGAAAGAATATTCAGTTTTTTAAACTCATAACAACTTTTTTAGCCATTATGTTCACTGTTGGATTCAGTTTTTTATTCTCAAAAATTCAACAAAAAAATTAATTTGATGGTAAATAAATTTACAGTAATTTCTTCGAGATTAAAAGCTACAAAAGTTTGCGATTAACAAACCCTCATTTCAGTTTAGTTTTAAGTTTAATAAACTTCCAAATATAATTTTGTATAAAATAAAGCAAACGTTTTCCAAAAACAGTAAATATAATCAGTTATTTCACTTATTTTGTTAATATAAAAATTATCAAAAGCTTTAATAAAATTTTATAAATTAGACTAAAATTATACAACAGAATAATTCAAAGGTCCTAATTAAGTCAGCAGAGTGATAACTTTCTACAATAAAAATCGGGAAATATTTAATTTCTACCTCAAAATTAATGAATTTTTACCTCAAATATTTTCATTACCTCAAATATATTGAATTTTTACATCAAATTTTTTCATTACCTCAAAATTAATGAGTTTCTACCTCAAATTTTTTAATTACCTCAAAACTATTGAATTTTTACCTCAAATTTAAAGCATTTGAAGATTAGCAGTATTTTAACAGATTTAATGCAATTTAATAATAATAATATGCATAGTATTAATTTTTACCTATAAAAAGGCTGAATTTTACCTTTATTTTTAAAGCGCCTCAAAAAAGCTGAATTTAAGTAATTTGTGGTAAAGTAATAAAATAATTTGGAATTAGAGAAGGCTCCTTAAAAACAATAAACACTATCAACATAAATCAATTTACCACATTATTACTTAACCACAACTTAAATATTACGGGTTCACTAAAAATTTTTCTTTGCTTCGATTTTCATTCACAACCTAATCATTTTACAAAAATTGATTGAAAAAATAACATGTTTTGTAAATTTTAACCTTTCACAACATTACCACAAATTACTTATTATTAAATTACACATCGACACTATTTACATTTATATATCCCATTTTCTTTACTTTTCATTATGTGAAATCCACCCGACAGATCTCCATCAAATTTTAAACATGGCAAACAACACATTTTACCACAGTATTATTTTACCACTTTACCGCAAATTACATATTACTAGTTCATCTTCTCTTATTTTTCACGTAAACCAAAAAACATTAATAAAAATTTAAAAAATCATATTTTTAAAAATGTTACCACTTTACCACAAATTACTTAACTCCAGCCTTTTTTTAGGTAAAAATTAATACTATGCCTATTATTATTAAATTGCATTAAATCTGTTAAAATACTGCTAATCTTCAAATGCTTTAAATTTGAGGTAAAAATTCAATAGTTTTGAGGTAATGAAAAAATTTGAGGTAAAAATTCAATATTTTTGAGGTAATGAAAAAATTTGAGGTAAAAATTCATTAATTTTGAGGTAGAAATTAAATGGATGCCTAACTTTCTACAATAAAAATCAATACAATGTCCAGTTATATCTTAAAAATTATATGTTCTCAATAAAGCTACCTAGTTGTGCTATATAAAATCTTATGTTTTTCAAATTAGTGGATTTTCAATTGCTACAGTTAAAAAGGGAAATATTTAATTTCTACCTCAAAATTAATGAATTTTTACCTCAAATACTTTCATTACCTCAAAAATATTGAATTTTTACCTCAAATTTAAAGGGTTTGAAGATTAGCAGTATTTTAACAGATTTTATGCAATTTAATAATAATAATATGCATAGTATTAATTTGTACCTATAAAATGCTGAATTTTACCTATAATAATTTTAAGCACCTCAAAAAAGCTGAATTTAAGTAATTTGTGGTAAAGTGGTAAAATAATTTGGAATTAGAGAAGGCTCCTTTAAAACAATAAACACTATCAACATAATCTATTTACCACATTATTACTTTAACACTACTTAAATATTATTGGTTTACTGAAAAAAATTTTGCTTCATTTTTCATTCAAACCCTAATCATTTTACAAAAACTGAAAAAATAACATGTTTTGTAAATTTTAACATTTCACAACATTACCACAAATTACTTATTACTAAATTACACATCGACACTATGTACATTTACATATCCTATTTTCTTTACGTTTCATTATGTGAAATTCACCCGACAGATCCCCATCAAATTTTAAACATGGCAAACAACACATTTTACCACAGTATTATTTTACCACTTTACCACAAATTACATAACTCCAGCCTTTTTATAGGTAAAAATTAATACTATGCCTATTATTATTATTAAATTGCATTAAATGTGTTAAAATACTGCAAATCTTCAAAACCTTTAAATTTGAGGTAAAAATTCATTAATTTTGAGGTAGAAAATAAATACATGCCAGTTAAAAATCCAAACATTGTAACAAATTGTCGTCAGTTAACTTTTTATTAATAAAAATTTCTTTATTCTTTTTTTTGGGAAGGACATGTCAAAAATTCGATATAAAAAATACATAATTTTTGAAGCAATGAAGGTGGAGTTTTTTGAAATAAATATTATTTGAATGTGATAAACTTTCAAATAAATTAAAAATAGTATGAAAGTCGAAAGACAGTTTTTTAAAATGATATTTAACAACTAAAATGCTAGTATTTCGCAAATTTATGAAATAACTATCTTAAACAGTTCATTATAAAATTTTATGAAACCTAAAAAATCGTGAAAAAAGATGAACAGTTTCATAATTAGTATCACAACCCAAACATGTCTCAGATAAAATTCTTTAAAATCCCAAGGGATATAAAAAAATTCAAAACCACGCGAAAAAATTCTTTAAAATCAAGATGAACAGTTTTATAACATTTAAATCCTAATCTCATAATAATTATCTTGTAAAGTTTATTATAAAATTGTATTGATCCAAAAAAACTGTCCGAAAAATAGAACCAGAAAAACAGCGTTAACCCGAAAAAAAAAGTTTTATACTTATTTAAATTAGAACATTGAACAAAAAATTCAAAAAAAGAGGTATTGATTTGTTTTTTAAGCTAAACAGAACCATTGAAAAATAAGAGTGAAGATAAGAGTTTTTTTGAGTCATCGCAATTTCATGATAGTTTTTTTAAATGGTCATAGTGTGTGTGTCGACTGTGTTATAAAAACCGGTCCAGCGAGTTCGTTTTTATCATTATTCTTTAGCCTTTCACTCTGTAAAGGCAGAAAAATTTTTAAAAGAAGTGTTGCATTTCAGTCTATTGTAAAAGGAAGTTGAACAATGATGAAAAACTAAAATGGAAATTTTTAAACTTAAAAAACATTGGACATTTAAATGTTTGTTCACAAAATTTAAATACAGAACAGAAAAGAAGGATAAATCAGTTTTAAAAAAACAATTTTTATTTAAAAGAACATTTTTATCTATACTAGGGATAAAGCGTTTATATATTCAAATCCACTTACGAGTGGCGGATATTTATCTTTTTTTAACAATTTCGGGTAAAACATTTGTTTTGCTCTTTTGGGACTTTATCGAAATTTTTTGACCACAAAATGATTAAACTCTTTCAGTTTTCATCCTTCCTAAAAAAAATTTTTATAATCGTCTTGTTAAAAATTATATAAAATTTGATGGTTAAAACGCCAAGCAGAAAATTACTTTGATGACAGTTTTACAGAAAACCATAAAAAGAGGTATGAAATAATAAATATTAAAATTTCTTCAGGAATTTATTTTAACAGTTTCGTCATTGTCGTAGATAAATTATCATAACTTTATTCCACCTGTAATTGTCTACATTTATGAAGTTCCAGTTTTAAAAACCACAAAAAACGTTAGAATAAAATTTTTCTGTAAAATGTGATTGACATAAATATCATTTTTTAAAATTTTGACAAAATCTTTTGGCTTCTTTCACTGCTGCGGGACATGCTTTATAAATTTTAAATAAAATATTACCGCGTTCCAGTTACAACTTTAATTTATCTTTTCCATCCCAGCACAGTTATTTATGTGTTTAAAAATTTACTTTAACAGTTTAGACAAGTTTTCAATTAACCAGAATAAGAAAAGTCAAAATATAATACAACCAAAAAAACTTAAGATCCAAAATTCAATTAACAAAATAAATTCCACTTAGGTTTTTTCACGGGTAGGTTAATCATTCGAGGAACCTAAATTAAATGTAAATGCCAAGAAGAACACAAAATTAACAAATTACTTTAAAGGTGAATCAGTTTATTTGTTATTTGATGCATGATTTAAGTTTTGTTTATATTTTTTTCTGCATTTTTATGTCAAGGCAAACAACAGTAGCAACTCTTGTTTTTTTCAAAAAGTTAAAAAACAACAACCAAAAAACTCGGATTCAAGTTTACGTTTAAAAAAGACATCCGTTCATCATTAAAAATATAATAAAACAACTCCATAACGTCCTTCAGTTTGTTTAAATTTATCATAATAGTTTTGTTAAAAATATAAAGTACGTTCATCTCAGTTTAACATCAATACAAAAAAGAAACATGATTCCATTATGTAAAATTCTGAGACCCCGGTGTTCCTGTCCCTCGAGTGGTTTTCCTTTTTGTCCTGATTTCAAAACTTGAATAAATAAATATTCAACCTTTATTCAACAACAATTCACAACAACTTTAACAACAAATAATAAACCGGCTGAATCACTGACTAAAAGCCAAAACCCCGCGACTGAATGCCAGAATGAAGTTTTATCGAACTCGAACTCCTTTAAAAGGACCAGCGCAACCCAAAAGCGACGACCAGATCGACTCTGCCTCGCTCGATCTATTCCTTGGCAAAAGAATATGCACAAAGAGATCAGGAGCTGTCTGCGCAAAACTTCCCGCCAGCTGCCTCTTCTGGCATTTAAGAAAGACACAGAAAAGAGAGAGAAAGCGAGCCAAAGAGAGTGATTGCACAATTTTGCACAAATCAGTCATCAACTGGCACCAAAACTGGGCTTCTTTTCCCACGATAAAGAAACAATGAAAAGAGAAACAAAGGTGAATCATTGACAATTTTAAACAAAGACAAAGATTACGAAATACATAAACAAGAAGACTAAAGCTCGTTTTACAATAAAAGAAACCCCCATAATAAAACACATTAACCTTTGTTATTTTAAATCTGTTAAAATTAAATTTCTTAAACTTTTCTTCAATGATAAAACAAATCAGTCGTTAAATTGCAGCTTTTTTAAAAACAAAAAAAACCAAAGAGCATAGTTCAAAATAAATAATAAAATAGATGTTAGAGCTTCTCGACCAGTTTATAACAAAATTTAAATAATTTTAGTTAAAAAAGTTTTAGTTTGTCAAGGTAAAAACGTTTGTGTTGCTCTTATTAATTTGATTTATGATTTTTTTGAAAATGTCAGTTTTTAAAGAACCAATAAATTTGAAGAATACCGTTCCCTGAAAAAAAATCTCTTCAGTTTCGAAAATGCCTAGAGGTGTTAAATATCCTAAATTGTTCACTTGAAATATCCAAGTTTGTAAAAATTAGCATCCACATGATTCAATTTTTTATATTTCACAGCTTTCAAACTGCAGCTTCAATATCTTAAAGAATTTAATTTTAAATTGTAACTGTTCTGAAATAAATGAAAAACTGGTATGTTTTCCATTTTTACGGCTACAATTCAAGTGACAACAGTTTATTTATAAAAACCATTTGATTGTATTACTAACATTACTTCAAATGTTTTGACAACTCAGTTTCAGCATGCTATATTTCATTAATTAACTCATTTTGCTTATAAATTAATTGATGGAGTTAAATTAAAATTTTAATAATTAAAAGTCATACAACACACGTTTGTGCAGTTTAAAAATTTAAAAACTTCGCACAAATGAATAAAAATTATTTCAACTAAAAATAAAAGATTTTTCGAGGTGAAAATGAGAGCTTTAAATGTACATGTCCTGTTCAACATCCCTGATCAAACCCGTATAAATCATAGTTTCTTAGGGGGTGGAGTTCTCCACCCCATGACCGACCGACCGCGGAGCGGTCGGTCGACCATTTTGGTGCAAAGGGGGGAGTACGTTGATTTTGGCCAAAAATCTCAAAAATATGAGAAATATTTCAAAGGGATTTTGGATAAAATTTAGAAAGGTTTGTCATTCTTGATATTGCTTAATTCAAGTTAATTTTTAAATGTTTACTGTAACATTCTAATTAACACAATTCGCAAATGTTGAGGTTTATATTATAACACATCACTGCAGATTTTAAATTAATTAATTAAATAGCCTTAACAGAAAAACACCACCTTTTGTTGGCAATTTCAATTACTTGTAATATGTAGATTTTTTCGTGAATTTAAACATAGCTTGTACCATGCGTTAAATGTTTTACTGAGCCGTACGCTTACAATAGTTTGCTTAAAAGTTGAGTTGTTAGCTTTTTTAGCAAGTATGGTATTCTTTTAAAACGGATAGCTTTGAGATGTTATTCCTAGATTACTTAAGGGTTACATGGATTCAATATTCTATTTTTATAAGACAATGTCATTTAAATTACTATTGATTCAATACTAATTTCTTAAAAACGCATTTTTATTTTTATTTGATTTTGAAATTGTTCTAGTTGACGTTAAATTGCTTAAACTAATTAATTAATATAATTCAATCTTAAAGCAAAGAGACAATCATAATCCCGTAAAACTCTCTTTAACAAGCTTACATTTTTGAAGGTACCTTTATTTAAAAAATAACAGTGGCAACATTTCGGTTAATTAATCATGCAAATGCACCAATTTACTAATAAAATAATAAAGAATAACATTTGAAAGTCTGAAAATTTTTGTGATTATGCTTACCTGTAGAGGCGTTTCGACCGTTTCCTCTGGACGCCATTTCGTCTTCGAAAAAATTTTAAATCCAATAGTTGTTGATTTCGCTACATAATAGGTTACTACTAAGTGTACTAGTATTTTTGAAATGCTAATCCGAAAAACGCAATTCAAATGGCATTGACTATGGTTTTATAATAATAGCAAAATAAAAGCTTCTGCAGTCGAACCTCGCTATTTCATTATTTGCCTTTGACCGCTTCCATCAGCAGCTCACGTTAACCGGGCCTCGTTTAACGTCGACGATATTTATTTTGCCGTTTTTCATGGTTCATTGAGCAACGTTATCACGAAGTTCGAGTGTGTCACCTAAAAACTTTAAGTACAGTTGATGTTTCATGAAATAATCGAACTAATACTGAATATTCGACTGAAAAGTTAAAATAAAATACTACTGAGTCAAAAATGTGAAAAACAAAATGGCAGCTAACATGAAGCGTTTGAAGTTGAATCTGTAAAAGTCTAATATTCGTTTGATAAATTAATAAGTGGTTTGCTGTCAATTAAAGTTTTCCACAACATGTAAAAATCTCGATACACTAAAAGCTAAAATGACAAAAAATATTATAGAGTTATTTCTGTATTATACATTTGATATACTAAAGGCGAAAACTAAGTTGATGTGCTCAATTTAAGATTAATCAGATTAATTGTTGAAGTAAAAAATACCGGAGCATAAACTTCTTGAATTTAAGTGAAATTTCATACGCTACAAGTTAAACTACTTAACAAAACCCTATAAAAATAAGAAATTAAGTTAAAAATAGGGTATATTTAACATAAAAACAAAGAATAGTACTCTCTTCAGCATAAAACAGGACCGCAATACTTTCGGCGGCGCGAAGCGCCGCCGAAAAATTTTTTTGATAAGGTCTGGTCTTAAAACAGGACCGCTGCAAAATCCCCGAAAATTTGGGAAAATGATAAGGATTTCCAGAATTATCCACCCCCCTAATCAAGTATGGTATAAATACCCGTCCACTTCCAGCTTAATCTTCAGTTCGAGTTCAACTTCTTCTTCACCATCCAGGTCCAGCAGAAGCAGTCGGCAGCAGCAGCAAGCAGGAGCAGCCGCCGAGACGAAAGCCTCAGGGCTTGGCCCGTGTTCCGTTCCCCTTTTATCTAGTATTTGCGCATGCCTTTTATGTTTATGTGTTATGATTAGGGACAGGCGACGAAAAAATCGCCTGTCCCTAAATCTCGGCGGGAAATTCAAACTTTGTCTGAAAAAATGGGAAAAAATCGGATCACTTCTTTTCGTTGGCAAACTGTTTTGAACGATCGACGCCGGTCTCTAGTTATGATAGCTTTAATAAGACCGCTCTTTTACATAATCGGGACACCGCTAAACCATAGTCTCTATAAACCTTTTTCAGGTAGTTTTGCTATGAATTTTATCAATGAATAGAATATAATAATTTTTTTGAAAATTAAATATCCCGCAGTTTAAAAAATATTAAAAATATAGGTTTCATAAATTTAAACAAAATTAATATCGCAGTTTACAATAACAGCTCGAAAATAGTTAAAGGCAGTATTTCAGTAACTTTAGGAATTGAATTTACAAAAATATAAAGGAATTGAAAAATGGATTCAAAATGCTCAGTTAAAACAAAATTCTACTTGTAATTTTCTTCGGATATTCAGAATATAACTTACAATAAAACCCTGCAACTACGAAAATTTTAAGGGACTGCCCTGATATTACGTCATCAAAATTTTGGCCTTTTTGGATCCCTACCTCCCTATGCGTCATACTTTCCCTTTGATGTTTACCGCAACATCAAAGCGGCGTCATAATTCCCCGTCCCCCTACCTACCTACCTACCTACCTACCTACCTACCTATCTCTTGATGACGTAATATCTGGACAGTCCCTTTTTAAAAGTGCTGAACTGATGTTTTAATAATAAAAAAAACTTCAGATCTAAAAATGCCCATACTTTCTTTACAGTTTTCAAACAAATTTAGAAAGCTCAAAGCCACCCCAAGTTTATTTATAATCTGTTTAAAGAAATTAGTATATTGTTTCTTGGTATAAAATTCATCAATTATTTGAATCTCCTAAAAATATCGGTAATTTGTCTAACCGTAGACATACCCAACTTATGATCGAGTTCAGGCTCCATATTTTGGCCATAAACTGGTCTAGTATAAGATTAGGTGTCGAATCCTCAAAAAAAAAATTAGGTGTCGAATCCTCAAACTGTGACTTTACCAGGTGTAAAATAAAAATTAACAAATTTTATCTAGGCTGCTCAAAAAAAGTAATGTTATACACTCAGTTTTTACTTCAATAGTTATATATTTTGATAATTAGCCATAATTGATACTTACAAATTAGCTAAAATTTTCTCTCAAAGTTTTTTGAAGTTTAATTGTTTAATTAAAGTTTAATTAAAGTTTTTTGTAAAAAAACTCAATAAGCTTCGGCAGTTTTATAATTTTTAAAGTCCTTTTTTGGAATGTCTAAATACAATTACAGCGTTACTCATTTTACTGCTGTCGCAGTTTTTTAAATATCTAAAACTTTAAAAAAACTATCTGCAGAGAACTTTTTCGGCACTTTGAAGTTGCGCGATTTGCCTTACTCCCCCCTTTGGGTTCAAAAATGAAAAAAATAAAATTTTTTTAAAAAATCTCAAATTTTGCTCAAAAATATTCCTAAGGATCATTTATAAACGTATGTTAAAAGTGGCACGTAAAATTTTTTTATGATCGTTTTTGACCTTATTAGATACCGTTAAACCATATTTGGTTGCAAAACTCGATTATCATCGCGTGCGGTTCCCTTGTAAAGTTTTTACGGATTTTTCAGTTATATTTGAAGAACATTATGGTTATAGCAGTGTTGACATAAATAAAAATTTTAACAAAAATTAAAGGAATTTTAAGATTTTACATTCAAATGCCCAGTTTGAAATTTTTTATAAAACAACGAGTCTTTCGAAGCTTAAAATGTGATTGTTTCTCAAAAGCCAGTTGATGAGAAAAACGAAAAAAAACAATAATTCGTAAAAAGTTGAAAAGCCAAAAAAATGTTCCAAGTGTAGAAAAAATTTCACTTATGTTGACCCAGTTTTAAAAAAATCCTCTTGAATACTCAAGTTAATTATATTAATCAGTTTTTTAATTTTTTTAAGAAGCCTATGAGAAAAGAAAACAATCCACAGCTCAGTTTTTATTTAAATCCATCCGTCTCCAGCAGCAGCAAACTACCAGCTTTACCTTCGGCAGTTTTTTAAAACAAACTTCATGTAAAAATATCAGGAAATAGGCACAAAAGTATTGTTTACAAAAAACTAGATTCTTTGTAATTGCCCTAAGTTAGCAACTTCTCTTTAGATTTTTTGTAATTGCCCAAAGTTAGCAACTTGTTTCATTGAAAATGCAGCTTGACCTAATAATTAAAAATAAAAATAAAAAAGTTTAGGAATGAAAATCCTAATAAAATATTTCAGCTAAAATAGATTTCGCTTAATTTGGACTTTTTTTGACGTTTAAGTTACGTTTGTTCAAAGCGCAACACTTGATTCACAAAAAAAAAATCCTGAACAGTTTGCTGAACATTTAAAAAGATTTTTTATTACTTTTTAGTTAAAAAAACTTGCGAAACAGTTGGTAAATTTCTATTCTTTTCTACTACATTGACAAGAGAACATTTTTGGAATATATACAGATTTACTGAGAGGAACAAACAATCGCCAGCCAAGATTTAATAAGAGAAATGATTCAATAACAAAAATTGAAGTTTTTTTCATTAAAAGTTTCACGCAGTTAACGTTTTTCAAATTCTCTTCCAGTCGAAGTTTCAGGTTTATTTTCTTTATTGGGTGTATTCTTTGTTGAAAAGATTGCAAAAGTAAAAAAGTGAAAAGTTGCCACATCATACTTTGCCAAATTATCGTATCTTTCGATGCTGCAACAACTTTCATGTTTTTTTCCTAAATTTTAGGGACTTGGAAGAGAAAAGAAACTGTCATTTTTCGTTATCTTTTTCTTTTTTAAATTTCAATCTTTTTTCGGTCGCTCTTTTTTAGTTAAAATGTTTGCAAGTTGGAAAAGAAATTTTGCGGGTGTTGCATTCAGTTTTCTGTCCATACTCGCTGATACATAAACTTAGCTTAAAAAATGCTCGCTATTTGAGGACATACTTTGTATTTAGTTTTTCAAAATTTATTTTAAATGATGCTTTTAAAAATCTAGATTTTACATTTACAATCCCTTGAAAGGAGGAGTCAACAAAGTTACTTACAGTTTTATACCGACCTTTGTTAAATGCTGAGAGACGGGTATTGTAAAGTAACTTAATTTTAATTTTTTTGATGCATCGATTTATCAAATGTATCACAGTTTAATTTAATAGCACATTTACCAATTTAAAAACGTTTTTTCAACTATTAAACACAAACTTTTTAATAATTTAATTCTGTTCAAAGTTATTTCCTATGGATTTATAGAATATATTAAATCAGTTGAAATTTAATAAAAATTGCTATCCTGCGTAAAATACGTAATTGCTAAAAATCATACCAGTTTAATAAACTTTTGTACCACAATGTTCTTTCGAGTTGATTGATGGATGTATTGTTACAGTTCGATAAAAAAACGGCGTTTAAAAAATTGGCCTTAAAATTTTTACAAATTAGCATATTGTTTAGTAGTTTGTCCAAAAATAATCAAAAAAGAGTTCAGTTTTTATCAATTTTAAAAAACTGCGGGTTGCAACAGTTATAAATTATTTTAGAAAGTGCAATATATAACAGTCTTTTGCCGCGCAATTAGTTTTCAAAGATCAGTTTATTACTTTTAAATTTGCAAATTATCTTATTACACTTTTAAAATAATAATAAAAATACCCAAAGGCCAAGTTTTCGTTCGGATATTTATTATGGCAATATTATATAAAGGTTTAAGAATTATACTCTTTCCGAGCAATTATCATTACATCACCATTTTTTACACAGGAGACAATACAATTTATCATAGTTTTTTATAACGATAATAATGATAATTACCAGTTTTAACTTTAATTCTTTTGCCCTTCATTTTTGCAGGTCCCAGTTTAAAAAAAAATGTTTTATTCCTTCTATTTTGTTCATAGGAAATTGGAAGAATCTATCCTTGGGCGCATTTTTGCTGTTTTACTAACAACCAGTTTTTTAGTTTCGTTTTTTTAAAAAAATTTCTTCTTATGTTTGTTGACTCTATAAAAAAGTTGTTTAGTTTTTGAATTGCTAAAAAGTACTAATCAGATTATGGAAATGTTTGTTTCGAAGCCAGTTTAAACTAAATTTAATAAAAATAAGAATACATTTCTTATTTCTAGATTTTAATCATAATGCATTTCTAAAATAAAAAATTTTATGCTCGTTATCAGTTTCGGTTTAAAGTGTTTAGCGCAGATCCAATTTAATCTATTACTATAATTTTTACAAAGTTTCCAGGTTTCTCTGTAAAAACATGTGTGATTCAAGTTTTATTATTTAAAGTTTTATTATTAAAAATTTGTAAGCCCACAAAAATATGAGTTTGCTAATAAAGCAATAATTTACTTCACCGCTAAAAAATCTTGTCTAAACCGCAATTGTTACAATCCAGTTTAAGTTTTTCAATTATTATTAGGTAGCTGCTTAAAAATTTACTGGTAGGCAAAAATAAATATTTTCAATTTAAAACGTATTCCACCAATTTATTCTAAAATTTTGACAAAAATGGCAGCGCCAAAATCGTATATAGTAATCTGCATCGATTTATCTTCAAATGGTGCAAAATTAAAATATAGAACATAATACTTGAAATTTGTGAAGTTCAGTGAAAAAAATTTAAAAAAAAAAAGCAATTAAAACTTTTCTTAGTTAAATTATTTTAGTTTATTTTATAACGTTAATAATTTTTTTAGCGCTAATTTTCCTCGAAAAATACAGTTTTAAAATTTAATTAAATAAAAACAATGACATCTCAATTTTCTTGATATTTTTTTTGTTGTTGCTGCTTGAATGTTAAAACAACCCAGTTCTAAAATGGACTAAAAAGAATACAGTATCTGGCATTATTGATCTTCAAGTGTGCTGCTAAAAAAATACATAAGTTGTTGGATTATTCTACAGTTAACATACAGTTATTAATACAACATTTGAGTTCGAAGTATTTATTTCAAAAATGTAAGTTTTTATTCAACTTTGACAAATCCCTGTTGCGAAGTCATTCCATAGAAGTCAGTAATTTTAATTTTTTCAGCTTCAACTTTTTAAAAGTTTTCGCCAGCAAAATCAACATTGAACATAGAATTATGAATTCGTGGTGAAAGTTTAAATTTATAAATTTTTACTAAAACTAGAGCTAAAGCGGGCTTCTGGCCCGCCATCCAAAACTTAAAACTTGAGAATTAAATAAATAAAATTTAACAAAAAGTTTTTTTTACTATTCTTATTTATCTTTTTTCTATTTCCTTCTCTTCTTAAAAAAAATTTTGAGGATTTTCACAACAGTTTTTTTTAATTACCAACTTCTTGGCACTTTGTCAAAGATTGTTTTGGCTGAAGTTCCCGTCAATTTTGCATTTTTTTATCCTTTACATCTTTTTATATGGGTTAAATATAATTTTTTTTAACTTTTAAAATCGCACATTTGTTTAATTCAACACATAATTCAGTTTATTAGTTTTGCTATGTCTGAAAGTGCATTTGCCAATGCATTCATGCCATGATTTTTGTTTAAAAAAAAGTTCGGCAACACCAGTCTGAGATAAAAACTAAAAATTCATCGCTTTGTTTTATCCTGTAATAAAATATATTAGATTATCAGTGAATACAAATATGACTATTCCAATTCACAATTATATAAAAAACAATTAAACATATGTCATTTTTAACAGCTTGGCAGATAAACATTTAATATAATAGTAAGTTACATTTGTCATGGATTCAGTCGAAATTTACAATGATACAGTTTTAATCATAAAAAAAATGCAGTTTTTGAATTGAAACTTCTCAAGCTTGTTTAATGGTTTTGTTAAAGAAAGTACAGTATAAATAACAGTTCAATTATTTAAAGATATTCAATAAAAATGTTTATTAACGATATCTACGGCTCCCGGGGCAACGGGAGCACTTCCCAAGATCTACCTTTATACCACTCTCTCACGATACTACTATCGTGAGAGAGTGGTATAACCATATCTCTTTCTCTCTCGATCCCTTGATCTCTCACTCGATCAACATCGGTTGATTCACGCCTGATGGCGTCACATCTTCCCCGCCACATAGGGTTCCATGAGATTCATAATTGTTTTTTCAAAAGCTGAGCACCATGCTCCTCACCAACGGGTTGGACATAGCGTCTCTTTTGATGTATAGATTATTAGTGGTTGATTATCCACGTGGACTTAATATCTCTTCTATTGTCAGTTGCTAAGCACCATGCTCCCGCATTCGATATTTCTACCCTCTCATTTAGTTGTGCTTCACCTTCTCGCTGTGAAAGCCCGAACATCTGTTGATTATCATCTCCTCCTTTTAATATTTTCCAGCCAAAAACTCCGTTACATTTCGCTACCGTAATTCAGACAGTTTTTTTCTAAACCAAATAATTTCTTCCCGCTCTTTTATTATTGTTTGCTTATCCGCCTCTCTTTCACGTAAAAATATTACAGGGATTTGCACCATCTCTAGTCCATTAATTATACTAACGTTGCCTTGTTGACAATTACACTGACAGTGTGTCATCGAAACTTCTGGGTTTTTGCTCATTCCTGAATTATGGTATGGTTCATGTTGAAACCGATTGTCTCTCACATCTGAGATCTGTTGTCTTTTTTTAGCTTTCCAACATCTTTCAACCGTATGCCGTGTCAATCCACAAAATGTGCATAACCAATTTGATTTAAAATTATTGTTTTGTTGTTGTCCCTTCCTTGCTGTTCCAACATTTTTCTATACCACGCCCTCTTGCTCACTATATCTCTTTCTCTCTCGATCCCTTGATCTCTCACTCGATCAACATCGGTTGATCCACGCTTCTAAATTATGCGAAGACAGTTTTATCAACTATTTACTATATTTTTAACAACAAAAGAAATAATTTTGTGTTACCTTTTTTGTGTGTAAAATGTGAAGAAAAATAAGTCGAAATAAAATGCTTGAAAGAATTAAATTGTTTCAGATAAAAAATGTTTCATCTTTAACGACGTTTCCAATTTTTTTTAAAAAGAATTTTATTTAGAATTCGTTCTTACCGCCCATCTTCTTCAGTTCGCTAAACTTTTCAATGTTTTTTTTCTTCAACGATGTTCGCCAAGTTTGTAGAAAAACTTGCAAAAACAAACTTTTAACAAAAACCCAGTTCAAAGTTTTTAAAGATACTCCAGTTTTATTTTAAGAATATTATGGTTAGTTAAAGGAATTTGTTTTTTTAAATTTCAAACTGTACATTTGAATGTGAAATCTTTAAAGAGTCTTTCGAGGCTTAAAAACTTACTTTGTCATTTGACAGTGTAATGGGTGTAACTACACTCCCCAGACAGACATTCGTCTGAAAAAATAGGAAAGGCAGTAATAAATACATTTTTTAATTTTCGTTTTGTCAGTGGAAGTATATTTTTTTTGCCAAAGTTGTGCATCCATTTTTTTCGTGAACAGACAAACATGAATTCCAAAAAAGGAAAATTCTCTTGAAAAAAGAGCACAGAAGACAAATTTCTTACTGTAGTACTACCCTCGGGACACAAACTTAAAGTTCAGAGGTCATTAAACCCCCCAGAATTTTGGCGACGGACGGCCACTGCGAAAAGTTTAACCCTCATCAACATAAAGCAATAATAAAAAAATAGAATAGCCATAAAAAAAGATTTCACATACGTTGATCCAGTTATATAAAAATAGTTTAAGTTAATCCAAACAATTTTGAATTCAAAAGACAGTTCCTGATAGTTTTATTTCCCGTTAATAATGTATACTTAAAAAGAAGCCCACACATACGATAATGTTTATCTCAATGCCATTTATCCGACTGTCACTGCCCGGAACGAAACATTATAAATTCTGCAGATGCGCAAGCTTCTGTCGTCAATCCATCTCCAGCAGCAGTAAGCAGCATTCCACGAGCAGCAGCTGCAATTCACCAACTCTATCATCATACTATTTCTTACTGATATAAAAAATTAAATAATAAATATAAGAACACTATCCTGCCTATCATGCTTAACCATAACCAATATTCGCTTACAAAGACTGCATCATACCCATCACATGGACGCCAGTTTATGAATTCTAAAATAATAAGAAACGTTTTTCCAAAATTTTGATTACAATAAGTTCAAGTTACAAATTTTTAGATGATTTTGTTGTAATGCAGTTTTGCACCTCCTCATTTTTAATGTCTTAACCATATTTATTTGATTAAGTTTTTTTAAAATTTAGTTTATTTTATTAAATTTAACTTACAGTGACAACATTATCAGTTTTAATATTTTTTATAAAATATCCCTGGACTAAAAGTTTCAGTTAAAGAAGTAATTGAAGTTAGAATAGTTGAAAAAGTTGTTGACGTTAATGCTTCCAATATTAAAGAAGATTCTGGTTTTTAATTTAAGTTTTTTACTCCAAATGCAGCTTGAACTAATAAAAACATAAAAATAAAACAGTTTAGTAATGTAGGTAATTTTTTTGCTCATGTGATAAATAGTTTTCTGGGATAAAGTAATAAAATTCAATGATGCAAATGGATTTTCTGTAAAAATAATGAATGTGTTGTAGGATGCAAAGTTGCTTGTTTTAATTAACCCTTAGTACTTAAACAACGTTTATTAAGTTTTTAAATTTTTATTATTATGCTGTCATTATAATTTGATGCAAATGGGTTACAGTTTTTAGTTCAATTTTTTCTTGCTTTTGTTTTACTGTTTTGCCTTAAAAGGCTTCAACCTATCAGTTTTCTTTTACCAAAATTATAACTTTTCAAAACAGTTTTAGAATTTTGTTTTTGTTTTGGGAAAATCATGTGATGCTTACTTCATTCGATTATAAAAAAAATTTACTTGGGAACCAGTTTTAAATAAACACAAAGCATGAAAATTATATTATTATAAGATAGCTCATTTCATTTTAAATTTGATGCATGCTTCATTCGATTATGGAAATATTTACTTGGGAACCAGGTTTAAATAAATTCCACAAAATATGAAAATTTTTATTTCAAGATTTTTCAAAACGTTACAGTAACAATTTTTATTGATGATCCAGTTTATTAGCTTTTCTTAGTAGCAAAAACTGATAGTTTAAATATAAACATGTTCATAATCTTTGATCGAGTTTTTTTCTTCAGTTTTTTATTTATTTTTAAATGACGCGTGAAAATCAAGTTTTTCACATAACATTCCTTGGATGGAGAAGGCAACAATGTCACTTACAGTTTTACACCGAAGAAGAATTAGATTAATGCAGTTTTTTTCTTTAATACCCGGACCTACAAAAAATAAATGAAAAGACAAAAGAAAAGAAAAGCGCTAATAAGGGGCTTTCTTACTCCATTTTTGCACCTTCCTTCCCCTTAATTTTTGCCTTACTCCTTTTTTCCGCCTTACTTGCGCCTTATGTTGAAAATTAGACGAAAGAACGGTTTGTCCGTTTTTTTTTCTGCTGCCTCCGACAGTCTCTCTAAAAAATTAAATTTTGCTTTTTTTCTTTGCCACAAATTCAGTTAATGTTTTAAAAAAAGTTAAAAAATCAAACCCCAGAAATATCCATCCAAAAACTTAACTTAGACTTAGATAGTTTTGCCATTCGTCAGATGTAGAAATGTTTAGTTCTTTTAATTTTTTAGTTTTATTCCAGTTTTTTAAATTTTGTTATTTATCTTTGTTGATGAATGTCCGAATTAACCAACAGCAGGCAGCACAAAAAAGATAACGCTTCATGATAAAATTCAATTTATCAGTTTTCAAGATTTGACTGTTTTTTATAAAACAATAAACGCATCTCGTACATTTACATTTACTCTGATTTTTTTTAAATTTTTTATGTTTAAAAAAATAACAAAGTATTGATCTTATACATCCAGTTTTATAAACTTTTACAAAGCAACATGTCTATTATGCCTTCATTTGGGGGTGCAATTTTACATTTTATATTAGAAGATGTGATTTAGGAAATGAAGTTAAAAATTAAGAAAAGATTTGTCAAATTTAATCGCATGACAGTTTATCAAAAAAACAATAAAAAACTACAAAAAACATTTTTCTAAAATAATAAGCTTTTCACAGTTTATTTATGTTCAGCAATTTATGAACAGCGTCTATGCTTTAATCATAATGCACTTGAAGTCAGTTTTGAAAAATTGTAAAAAAATTTATTCAGACATTCCGTTGCACAGATTTGTTTAGTCCCTAAAATCATTGAAAATTAGTTTTTAAGATAAACAAAAGCTGATAAAATTTGTAACAACCTTCTCGAAGCCTTCTGGCAACAACTTCAACGACAAAAAACGAACGAAAGCAAAGTTTTTGTTTGCATTTGGGGAAGTTTAGTATCTTTGATGACAATAGTAAATAAATTTTCTAAATTTTTTAAAGTTTTAAAATAATGGCCATGTTTGTTGCAGTTTTTTACTTGGATCTTAAATTAAATTAAAACTAATATCATTGCGAAACTTCATGTCGGCCACAGTTTATTTTAATTTATGGTAATAGTTTTTGTTTTTCATTTTTAAAAGAACGAGTTTACAGTTTTTCATACTATCTTTATGGAAATATTGAAATAACAAAGAAATATCTGAAACTTTGCTTTTTCAGTTTTTGTCACAACATTCGTAACATTGGTTTACACAGTTAATTCTCTAAAGAGGTAAATGTAAATCCAGGGAAATCGATGAATGCAGATATATTAGTTTAATTATTCCATCATGAATTAAAATAACTTAAAAAGTTTTAAAATGTTGATTTCAAGATAAAATAGTTATAATTTACGGTTTTATAAAAAAGCACGAAACAGTAAAAAAACTCAAGTTTTTTTAATGATAGTTCCAAATTTATCGCCAGAAAAAAGTAAATTTTGGATGCTTTTTTTTATTGTTTTATTCACATCAATTCATTGTTGATGAATAATTCATAACAAAATTGACCACCAATGAAGACACCAGAACATCCAATGCTATAAGAAAGAAATTTAGGATTAACACTATTTTAAAAAATCCAAGACTAATACCCACCCTGGAATATGATGAAACAAAACGGTGCTTTTATTAAAAATTCACAACAGAATAAGTCAATTTTTTTATTAAAAAAAATTAAAGCAATATTGTTAGACATTCTTGTGTTTTACATTAATCAAAATTAGTTTATTCTTATTTTTAGTTGCAGGTTTGTGCTATAAATTTGTGATAGGTTTTAGAACCTTTTTTGGGCAATGATTTAAAATTGTGGATCTTTTGTGTATTTTAAGTAGATTAGAAGTACGCCAAAATTATGAAAAGTTGAACCTGAACAGTTAGAAATGGTTGCAATTAAGATTAAAGTAGAAATTTGTAATACATTTTTTTTTCGTTATCTCTATGTATGAGAGAGCTCAATACTTTATTTATCTAAATTCGGTGCAGGTAGAAAACCAAATAAATTCCAGCAGTTTATCTTCCAAGTTATTAGTTTTGAGAATCATATCAAAAACTGAAGAAGCAACATCTTTTTGTCCCTTTGTGTTAATTTTCAAGTTTTTAAAGCTGACATTCAATTTCTTTTAGTTTTCAGTTTTTCTTTTTTCTTAGTTCTAGCTTTAATTGTTAATATCTTTTTTCTCGATGGTGCCAGTTTTCTCCAGTTTGTCGCAGTTATTTTTTGGTTATCAGGTTTTTAGTCTCATTGGGGATGTCCAGATTTTTCGTCATCACCATATTTAGCTTTACCCCTCTACATCAAAGCACTTTTTGCGGCACATCAAAAGCGGCTTGGTCCTTTACCCCTCCCTCCCTGATGGCGTAATATCTAGACAGCCCCATTTCGGAAAACTTGATTTGAAAAATTCGATTCCCTTCTTTCTTTGAATCAAAAAAGCACTCAAACGTTAGGTGAGTTGGTTCGATAAAAGCAACTCAGCTTTGTTTAACTTTATCATCTGACAACACTTTTCTTCACATCATGGCAAATTTCTATATGATCCAGTCTTTTATAGAAATTTATAACTGTTTTACATATTAATAAATTTGTCGTTTAATCGCTTGTAACAAACATTGATTAGAATGTCAATAAAAAATAATTTGGGACCTCGTTCATCACTCTCGAATCTCTCATAGTTTAGTTTTTTTCACTCAGTCCAAAGATTTTTTCAGTTTTTAAAAAATAAATTTAATAGGTACTCTTTTTTGAGCCATATTAGACGTTAAAAAGATATTTTTTGGAAGTAATGAAGAATATGTTGTTGACAGTTAAATAAAAATAAAATTTTAAAATAAAGGTTCATTGGATGAACTCTTAAGTTCAAAGTTTTTAAAATTCAAAGGTTTATTATCATGATAGTCAAGGTATTAATCGATATTCAGTTTAAAAAAAAATAAAACAACGTCAAAATTTTAAGTTTTCTTCAACACATTTTTATTCAGTTAAAATTTAAAGTAACTTTGATCGAAATTGTCACAAAAAATGAACCAACGAGTTTTAGTAGAAATTTTTCAAAACTTTGACATGATTACGGTATCCGTTTTTGTTTTTAAAAAAGTGTTTAAAATTCATAGATTTCATCCATAAGCTTTTTAATTACCCGTGAAGTTTCAGCTTCGATATAGCACCTCACACCAGCCTTTTCTAGCAGCAGCAGCAGCAACAGCCTCCATCAGATGAAACGGTCAACAAGGCTGTTGTTCTCCTTGTTCTCCTTCTTTGCATATCTTCTCTTGTATTACCGTAACCAGGTCAACCAGTGAATTATGTTGCTAACAATAGAACCTTAAAAATAACATTAAATTTTAAAAATTTAATTATTCATTTTCATCTATTTTTCAAATACTATAGTTCACAACTTTAACTTCACGGCGGCTACGTAGTAATTTGTGTGTGGATTATGTGTTAGAATATTTAGTTTTCTTAAATCAAATATTGAAAAAATGCAATTCATGCTTCAATTGTCCAGTTTCAACATTTAAAAAAAATCAATCGCCAAATTTGAGGCAAAGAAGTTTATTTATTTGGGGAGGAGTGATGAAACCCTTTGAGGTTACCCACACTATTGCAGTTTGCTTTTAATAATATCAACGACCCATGGTCATCATAGTTTATGAAATATATGAGATTTGAATGAATACCTAACACTTCATTACTTCGTCAGTTAACAACTAGACAGAAAATTTTTAAGAATTTTTAGAAGAAAGAGAACAGTTTATAATTTTTTTTAAATTTACACTTTGTTACTAATCTAACGAGAAAATCGATTTTTCAATTTGTCATTTGTTAAAAAAGTTACTTTTGTTTTATAAGAAATTGCTTTGTTTTTTTTGATTTGCAGTTTATTAAACATCTCGATAAAAAAACTTAACACTACTGCAACTTATTAACAATTATTTTTTTATCAGACATTTTTTATTGAAATTCACAAACTTTCTACTCTTTTCAACCGTATTTAAAAAATGAATCCACTAATTTTTAACCATTACTCCAGAGAAAATATTGTTTATCGTATCATAGCTATTTTATAATTTTTTTAAAATCCCACTACAAAGTTAGTTTCCCGAGGAGTAAATTCGCATTCAATGGCAACGATGTTGATAAAATAATCCCGTTAAAGTTGAATCACAACAACCAAAATACGCATATTCCAGTTTTAAAAATTTTTTAAGTGATATTTTTTGGCTTGTTTAAATTAATTCTTTAGTTGAACATTACTTTTAATCTATCAGTTTTTTATATTAATTTTGTATAAATAATTGATACCATCGCAATAATACTAAAAACGCAGCGTAACAGAAAAAATTTTTCCTTATGAAAAAGATAATCAAAAGTTAGAAAAATTCATTGAAAGAGGCAAAGAATGAAGATTTAATTTTGTTATAAATTTCTTTGATGTTTTTTGAAATTGGAAATTCAGTTTTTGAAAATTATTTATTGCTTAATTAGTATCGAGAAAGTTCAATACTTAAATAATTTTAAATTTTGAGAATAAGTTTTTAACAATTAACCCAATTTCTTTATCCCCCGTTTTTTTGTTTTATTATTGTATAATTAATAAAATTTTTTCAGTTTTATGAACTACCTACAATATTTTCAAAAATAGAAGTTTTAATTTTCAACATTTGAATAACAGTGTAATAGTTACTCTACTTTGGACATCAGTTTAAAGATATTCCTACTTCAAAAGGAAAAAAACATCAAAAACTGTTTACAGTTAAAAAATAGCTTACGTTGAATTGTATCATTCAGAATTAAAAGTTTACTTTGATAGTCGTGTTTTCATGTTACAAATGTCTTTTAAAAATCTTTTTCAAAACATTCTTCATTCCACCGTAGTTCAGTTTATGTTTCAGATGCTTCATTTTATTACAGTTTACACCTTAGAAAAAAGTATTTCGAAAACAGTTGAATAAACAAAAAAAGATCAGATACAAATACCTTTCACCTGCAGTCAAAAATAAAAAAAATACCCCCGATCAAGACATTAGAAGCTGACTTTACAGTTTAGAAAATATATGTAAATTTAACTATTTTTAAACATTTAAAATATATTAAGGTAGTCGAGTCGTTGCAATTAAGTAAGTTGTTTATACATTTATTTCCTTCTAGGACTACCGTGCTGCATTAACAAATAAAATAATCAAATTGACCAAAAAAAGGCTTTTTTGTCAATTAGAGATCAAATGCATTTCTGCCGACATATTTTTTAAATTGCGTTCAATAAAGGAAAATAAATTGCACGAACAAATTTTTTAAAAATAAATGGAACAAAATATTTTATATAAAATTATCAAGTTACAATTTACAGTTAAAATGTCGATAAAATTATTGTAGTGGATGAAGAGGGAGAAGAGAGGCAACCGCAAAAGGCGGTTGGCTTTGTCCAAGCTTGCTGCTGCTGATGGAAGAGACTGAAGTGATAGAAGTGAAAGATCGTGGTTCCTTTATTATTCAAGGAGCACAGAGGTTGAAGAGGAATACTTCAATACCTACAACGTCAAGGAGTTCAAATTTACAGTAACCTTAACAAACCTTTAAAAGTTTAATCTCTGATGCTTTTTGTGATAATTCTTTTAAGCGGTTTTGTTTGTCTTATTCCATTTTTTGAATGAAAAAAATTTTTAGTTTTATAATTATTTTTTTCAAAAGGGTGTTTTGTTGCACAGACTCTCCGCTTTACAATTTTATTAATAACAACGCTTCAGCCAGAAAATTAATTTACGCCAGTTGTAAATAGAATAATCAACAGTTAAGCAACTTAACTTCAGTAAAAGCAGCGTTTTGTTCATTACAGTTACCACAACGCAGCTTTAACTCCTTCAACACTTTTGGTTCTCTAATATTCGAGTTTCCACTTAGTCCAAAAGTTTACAGTTTGAGAAAAAAGTTAGTGAGCCACATTAAAAAGTTTAAAAGATATTTTTAAAAAATATAAAGAATTATTGATTGACAGTTAAAAAGAAATAAAATTTTAAATGAAAGGGTTTCGTTCGTTAAATGGACAATGAAGATCACAGGTTTTTAAATTTCTAAGATTCATCAGTTAAGGCATAATTGAACAGTTTATAAAAATAAAAAACGGCAAACTTTTTGTTGAAATGAGTTTTCCATATTTAATAATATTCGCCCTGAAAAATCACCAATTTTTGTGGATTGTTTGTTTGTTAAACAATGAAGCTCAGTTTAAAACTAGAAATTTTTTTATTGCTGGGAACGGTACAATCTATGCAGTTAATATAAAACAATTAAGCTCTTATCAAATTCTTCAGGTTTGAATCTAACGAATAATCAATTCAAAAATGATAGCAAATAGGAAACAAATTGATAAGCATTAAAAATATTTAGAATAAAACAGATATTTTTTAACACTAGTCTGACTATGTTGAAGATGTAGAATCCAATTTTTAAAATAACATAGCTTTAAATTTTAGAATTTGTTGCTGAGAAATATTTTACAGTTTTTTAGTTTTATAAAGGATTAGAAAGTTATAAACTTTAAAAAAATGACAATCTCATAGGAGAACCTGAAGCAGTTTGAATTTTTTTTATTGAAGGAGGAGATCCACTTCGAACAAAAGTTATTCAGTTAAAATTTTATATGTTACAAAAAAAAGTTTCTGCAAATTTTAAATGTGCAAAGTTTTTAAATTTCTTTTAAAACAATGACAATACCTACAGTATTTCATTGCCAGTATCAACTCTTTTATTCACAGTTTTAAACTCGAGGAATTTCATTCCTTATATATTTTCCGAACAAAAGATAATCACAAGCAGTTTTCGTAAAAATACTTAAAAATAACCACAATCAGTTTACTGGCTGCGGGGCACAAAATAAAATTCAAATTTGATAAACAATTTAAGCAAATTCTAATCGTTAAATTTTGCCATTAATTTTCTATCAATGGTTACAGTTATGTTAAACAGTTTCAAACTTAAATAATTTTTTTTTTCATTTGAAAGTATCACTAAAGTTTGCCCAGTTTTTTGTTATAACATCCAAAGCTATGTCAGTTTCAAATAATAGCTAAAAACTTAGCTTACATTCAATTATGACTTTTAATTAAAATTTATACAAATTTATTCAAATGAGGCGAGAAAACAGTTAAAAATTAAAATTATACAAAATATTTTAAGCAACTTCAAGTGTCAAAATTTTGCTATTTTTTGTAACAATAAGATCTTCAGTATTGGTTGGCAGTTTCAAACTCGGAAAAATCTGATTCTCTAATCATTTCCCAAACAAATGTGTAATCAACTACCAGTTTTGTTTTAAAATTTTTAATACTTTTCAAAAATCGTTAAAAAGCAAAAAAGGATAGATAGAATTGACAAATTTGGCCAATAAACATTTAAAGAATAAAATATCAAATAACTAGCTGATTATTAAGTTTTTCCACATCCATTTCAAGCTTTTTCCAATGTTGATACTACTTCTTGGGTATCCCGATGTTGAGTATATATCATTCAACAACACGGCCCAACTTTTTTTCGCCAAGTACTCAAATCCGAAAATTTTGTAAAGTTCTTCTTGAAAAAGTAATTGTACGTTAACAGTTGTATTTTGTCAGAACAGTCAAACTTTTTGTTTATAGAAATGCCTTAATTCGCAACAGTTACGAAATCAATTAAATAATTAAATTTTAAAACTTTTTGAACTAAAGAGAGCCTAAACAAGTGAAATAAACAACAGTTTAAGTTAAAATAATTTTAACATTTTAGATCCTTGTATACCAAAAAATCTTAATCTCAAAGATTCAGTTTTAAATTCTTAGTTGTCTTATCAAACAATAAACACAGTGAACTCGTTAACATGCACACAGTTTTACAACAAAATATCACATAATTGGAAAAGTTCGTGCGAGTGTTTGGCCGGATAGCAAATTTTTAGTTTTTAATGAAATTCCTCAATTTCTTGTTTAATAGGTGCCCGAGAATGTTAGAAAAAGTGCCTGAAAGGGGCTTTGGTAGTTTTTGTTTTTGACGAATTTTCAAGACACATGTTTTGGCCAAGTCGCTTTGAAATCATCTTTAAATTATTAGCGAATGAAAAATGAAAACAAAACTCTAAAATTTAGTTCATGGCTTTACAAATCCCAGTTTGTCGTTTTGTTAAAATTTTTGGATTTAAGAATGACAATAATTTCATTGCCACCAAGAGCCCAGTTTGTTAACACAAAAAGTAGAAGAATAATATTTCGTTCAAATAATAATAAAATACTGATTTATGCTATTAGAAAAAATTTTTAAAAAATACTTTTGAGATAGCTAAAAACATCATGCCCCTCAAAATGAATATCCTTGTCTGCAGTTTTTTGTTAACTGTAAAAACACCGAATTTTCGCAAACCATTAAAATTATACAAAGACAAAAGTTGTCATTTTGTTTATAGTTTTTCCTAGTTATGGTATCACGAGAAAATGCAGTTATAAGTCTATATATAAATAAATAAAACTTCAATTTAAGGTGTAATATAAATTAGTTTGTTGTTGCACATATTTTAATATTATCACATTTCAGTTTTAAACCGTTAAAGCATTCTGCTTTTTTAAAATGTTAAAAAAACTTAAAATCTTCGTGCACAAAAAACAAAAAATTTTTTCCGGAGTCAGTTTTTTTCTCAACTAACAAATGTCATATTTGATTAAATACTGTAAAAACGTATAAGATATCCCTTATCAGTTTGAAAAAATAGCTTTGCATTTAATATTTTCAATTTCGAATTTTTTTTAACATTTTTTAAAACACTTTAGTTTTTTGATCAAATTTTATGTATTCTTAATCAATTTCTTCAAAAAAATTTTATCATAGTTTTTAGAATGCTTCTTACATTTAAACGAACCGAATGAATGTGGAGGATTGAGTGATCAGTTTTTATTTTTTAAAATTATTTTACACGATTTGAATAAGTTTATTTAAATAAAATTTACGTTAATTCTTTTATGTGCCATATTTAAAATTTTGTTATTGCCTTTTTTCAGTTGATGTTAAAATGAATAACTTCTTCGGGATTTGTGCACTGATATAATATCATCCCAAAGCCATGTGAATCTGAGTAACCACGGTTACTTGGGGTGACGGTATGTGTGGTTTAGGGTTATCATTTATATAATACTTTATTAGCACTACTACAGTAAGGGTAGAACATTTTAAATTCAACTCATCATGGGTTTTCGACTGGTATCAAGTCTGTAATTTTATTTTAAAAATTTGTATAATTTCGAAAATCCCGTCGCACGGCAATTTAGTTGAAAAAAGACAGAAGTGGATTTCTCGTGTCTGGCTAGCCGAAAAAACTTTTTCCAAAATTTTCAAAACATTTTGTCACTGATTTTAGAAAAACCTAGCTTTTGTACAGTACTAGAAATTAATCAAACAAAAACATTTTAAATTATTTAATTCTTCCTGGATACCGTAACCTAAGAGGAGTTGAACTTTGTGCAACTTTGTTAAAAAATTCAGCACAAAAAAATCTGTACCAGGAAGAAAAAGAATGGTTTTTTTCTCGATAATTTTCAATTTCTTATAAAAACAGATTTTAGCACAACGCGACTTCCTTTTACATGTTTATGCATAAAAAGCAATCTTTTCAAAAAAATTTTGGCGAAACAAAATTACTGAAAACAATTTTCCCTAAAAAAATTTGCGAAATTTGATTCCGATTTCAATTTCTAAACTTATGCCTGCTTCCGCCAGAAATGGAGGTATTCTGCCAACTTTAAAACTTCCCATTTACTGAAACTTGTAAGGCTTTTAATAGGGAGAAACAGGGAACACTTTTTCCTTTCCTTTTTCCTTTTTTCTTTCGTTACAGTAACAAAAAATGAAATTTGCACAACTTTTTTTTAAGATTAATAATCTGACCTACCAGACATATTTTTTTACGTTGATTCCGAATATGATAAGTTTTTTCTAGGAAAAATACCCAAAATTTGCAATTTCAGTGGTTTTTACAGGAAAACATTTTGATGCATTGAGTTGCATTCATAAATTTAGTACCATCGGATAGCCATTCAAAAAATACATCTATGCATTCTTTTTTGTACAAAAAAGAAAAGGAAAAAGTATTCCCTTATCTTTTTCTGACGAAGAATTTTTACTTTTTTAAATTTTAAATCGTTATTTCGGCATTTTAACTATTTTTAATAATTCTTTTAACTTTATTTTCGTCTTATTCAGGTTAAACAGTACCCGAATTGAACAAAAAAAAATATTTTTTCAAACTTTTTTCGTCGACGTGCTTCTCCCTAGCTTTTATTACAAGAATTTTTTCAATTTAAAAAAGAAAAAGTTCAACAATAAGCAAAGCATGTTTGTTGTTGAACAGGTCCACTATCAGACAACAATGACACAAATTCAAATTTATTTAATTCGCACAATTTAATTTCAACAAATAATAAAATACGGCGCCAAAAGACTAAGGTTATTTTTCGGTCATAGTTAAACCTTTAGAAAAAAAATCCCAAAATGTAAATGTTTAATATAAAAAAATCTGTAAAAAATTTAATATCGTGAACAAATTGCCGGAACTTATCAAATTGTTTTATAAATTTTATGGCAGAAAAATTAATTTACGCTTCGAAAAAAGTTGTTACAGTAATCCATTTTCCTCCTTAATATGCTGCTATGTAAAATATCGTCAAATATTTAATTAAACATGTCTTTATTTTAGATCTCAAATATTGAAGCCCTGCCTGCTTAACAAAACTGATGTGCCTTTGAAGGTTTTAAATTTTATTTTTACCGGAACACGTAAGTTTATTTTAAAAGCCAATAAAATATTTAGGTCAATGACATATTTTAAATAAATGAACTTTTTTGCCAAAGATACTTAGAAATGTAACATGTTTGTTTCAGATTTTTACAACTGATTGAACAATGTTACTTTATTGATGCCATAATTCAAAACTGTTCAAAGCACATATTCTTCACAACTTTATTGCAGTATAAATTGTTTTCGAAAATAGTAGGTTTTATAGATTTAATTAATTCTATTGAAGGTTAAGCCGATAAGAAAATGCTTTCAAATAAAGATTAAAAAGTAAACCCTTAATTTCGTCATAAGTTTAAAAGATATTAAAAAATTTGTAAAAGTCACTGTTAATTTTAAAGAAATATTCAAATTTTAATTTGGCAATACAAAAAATATCACAATTCTGCATTCTGCCGTAATTTTTGTACATTTTTTTTGCAGAATTTGAGTGTATTTCAAATTAAAAACCTGATGCGCAAAGTTTAAAAAATTACCTTAATTATTAATTTTGATTGTTTTAGGAAATTTCATTCACAATCTACATCATCGTCAAACAATGATCACAAAAACGATAACATGCACCAAAAGCCTTAGATCTTTAGCCGCCAGCGGCTAAAGGCGTGCTTCTGAATCCTCCGAAGAAATCGCACACGTCCATGAACTACACATCTCACATATTTTTTGTTGTAAAATTTTGTTTTGTATTTTTTTTCACAATGTTTAATGTTGAATAAATTATTTTGTGTTTTAAGTCTTGTGTGGAACATTGAATATTAGTCTAAAAAATGTTAAAAGTAGCTTAAACTGATAAAATTAATCAATATGCAAATTTTATACTTTTTAAAAAAAATTATCGGGGGGTGCCACTTTTCGACACCAAAACATAACCAAAAAATAACCGTAACCTAACCGTAACCAAAGCGTAACCGAGGGTTACATTTTTGGTGTCGTTTTGGTTGTATTACCAATTAAGTGATGTTTAAAGCAATAACCGTAACCTAACCTTGAAAAAACGGGCAAAAACGTAACCGAAATGCGACACCCATTTTTTACAGTGAACGAATTTTATAAAAAATTTCTATGAAACTGGCACAGCAGCGTGTATATCACATACGTTGCTGTTCGATTTAAACAACTTTTTTAAACCGAAATTTTTTAAGTGAACCTGCATGATGCTAATTTCGATAATATAATCGATAAATAAAACTGTATTTAAATAGTTCAAACAAAACACTTTTAACGGAAAAAAGCCTTTTTGTCAATTGATCTCTAATCTCTGTTTAAATTTTAATTTTTTATTCTTCTTGTGGCAAAAACAAAATATTTGTTATTATAACTGAAAAACTTTGATTTTTTTGGGCGATTGTCTAAAAATCACAACAACAGCAATAGTGTTAAACTCTTTTTGATTCTGATTATCACTTTTTTGTTAGAAATCTTTTTAAATTTTATACCATAAACAAATCTGAATGAAATAACCAAAAAAGCTAATTACAAAAATTTTTTACTGTGGCAAAAAAGAAAACTGTTAGAATTTTATAAAAATTTTTTGTTTAACTTTTTTTTAAATTATTAATTTTCGTTTGATAACTGAATTTTTGAAGAAATATTTTAAACGACGTTCTATTTTCTAAAACTGAATCGAAATTTTTTTAAATCTGCCGTTTCACCAGTATTTAATTTTTTGGATTTGATTTTCTCATTCGGCTCACGTAATAATTTATTTTATGCCATATCAAAGCATGAAAAATGCCATTCTTTCTTATTTTGTATATTTTTAAACTTGATTTTTCGCTGACAATTTTTATTAAGACTTTTCTATTTAATAAAAAATAATAATAGCTTAAATTTTGTACCCTGCATGATTACCCACTTTTTAAAACTGTTGATACAGTAGGAAGGAAAGCTACAGTAAAAATTATAATTTAATAAGTTTAAAAATGCTGAAATATGTTTTATGAAGTTTCTAATTGCAAAAAAAATTCCAAAAAATTAATCTAAAAGGTGGTTTGAAAGCTGTAAAAGTAACACAGACGGATGGAATTCTGAAAAAGGAAAAACTAAAAAAGTTTAACAACGGTCAAATATGATGTTGTAATTGATGAATATAATGCTACATGATTATGTGTAATGTAGAAAAATATTGCCTTTGATATATCTCGGATCTTAAACATGTGAATTCTAATTATTATTGATTTTAAACTGCGATTAACTTGTTATGAGAAATTTCTATTTTTTGCACCAACAAATTTTACAACTATGTTTTTAGAAGCTGGCAAAATAACCAACCACCTCCTTTAAATAGAACTAGATGAAATGACTTTTTAAAACACTAATAATTAAGTAATAGCATTTGTAGTTTTTTTATAACTGTTGAGTTAGAACGCAGTGAGAAAACTATAACAAATTTTTTTAAAAATTGTTGAAGAAAGAAATATTACATTCAAGAAAAAGAGAGAAAGCGTTTTCTTGAAAAGAAAAGAAATGAAAATTTGATCATAAACTTATCAAAAAGTTGACAAAGAGTGAATGAATGGTTTTAACAGAGATGCAAGATAATAAACTGAGCTTTTGTGTTTCAAATTTATTATGAATTATTGATTTAGAAATGCCTCTCTCTTTTTTGATTATTTTTAGTAAAACTGATTTTGATGTTTTTTCCTTTTGAAGAAGGAATATCTTTAAACTGATGCCCAAAGCAGAGTTTATAAATTTTATGAAATTTTTTACAGAGACAAAAAAATAACTAATTTTTAATTTTTAATGGTGGCTCCAAGTATAACATTTGGGAAAGTAACATTTTCCTGCAAATGAATTTACCTGAAAAAAAGATAAAAAAGTTAAATACAACAGCCAAAAATAATTCTCAAATTTTCAAATAAAAAGCATCGTTGAAAAATTTGTACTAAACATAATTTTTTCAACTGAAAAATCTTCAAACAAAGTTTTTTACATTTAATTTCAACATAACAAAAAAGCGAAGAACCAAAAAAGGAGAAGAAAGAAATCAAAAAGGGTGTTGTTTTTTTATGATTAACAAGCAAAAAAATATTGATTCATTTTTTCTCATTTTTTTCATTCAACAACAACAATTTCAAAGGAACTGACGCATTCAAGCAATTCTTTACCCTTTTATTCTTCTTGTTTCTTTTCGATTTAAATATTTTGTTAATGTTTTTCAGATATGTAATTGATTTACAAAACGTATAAAATGAAGTTAAATATTTTTTTATGATTTACTCAAGATAAACAATTTTTGTTTATCAAGAAGTTGCTTCATTATTTTAAAAATTGGTTTTTTTCACAAAATTAACATCCCCAAACTCATAATTTACAGTATTTTTAATATAGGTCGTATTTTTTGATAATTTGTTTAATCAATTTTTTGACACCTTTAAACCATCAACTGTTTATTACGGTAGTATAAAAACTTTTATGTATATAAAACTGGAGTTGAATTAGACATGCCAACAAATATAGAAATGTTTGAAAATTTTAAAAAATATATTTTTGATAATGTTACGTTTTTTGTGAAACCTCGTTGTGGCAGCATTTAAACTCAATCATTAATATCCGATCACGGATGATAATTGCTAAAAAAACTGTTAATGTATATGTAATTAAATGATAATAAAATTAAGTTGAAACTGTATTTTTGTTTTTTGAAACTGATTTTGATGCTGTTTTTTTCCTAAAGACGTAGGAATACTTTTAAACTGATGCCCAAAGCATAATTTGTAAATTTTATGAAACTTTTTTATAAGACAAAAAATAATATTTTTTAATTTATCAAACTTTACCAACAACTGTGGCATCGCAAAAATCCTTTTCATTCCTTAACTATTACACTGTTATTCAAATGTTTATTCGAAATAAAATTTTGCTTTTCACCTTGTTTTAACAGAACCCTACGACACTCAAATATCATATCAGGACTTTAGCTTTTTTTTTAAATTTCAGTATTGCACATCGCTGTTGTCAAATGTTTTTTTCTTCGTATTACATTCTGTCTAGACAGCCCCGAAGAACAAACTGCAAATTTTTTTAATACTATGGACAATCCGTATGATCAAAGTTAATCTTCGAACAATGAATTTTTTCACATCCCAAAACGTTCCTCATCATATATAATGGACAGGATCGGGCCCACAACCAAGTATCAAGATGATGCCTTTTTGGGGTTTTTAACGATGTTGCACAATTCTTTATGAAGTTCAAGAATTTTTAGCTAGCGAAAATTTCGAACTAAATTACTGAAGCTTCGATTGAAAAAAAACATAAAACTGAATAAAGTGAAAATCTGAGTACATAGATTATTTATGATAAATAATATCTAATTATTGAATTGAACAGTTGTATTTATTTTAGTAAACTCTTGATTCTGTCAATTAATCTGTTGTCGAACGATTAATCTGAATTCTTGATAAGTTTTTTAAATCTTTATTCTCATTTTTTTGTAGTTACAAAACAGAAATATTATTAAATTTTTTTCAAATAACTGTCTCTTCTCCAGCATTATTTTGAAATTTGGCAATCAATTCTTTGATAAAAAAACGATATGAGTTTTATACAAAAGACATTCATCCCTCTCATTATATAATAATGTTTATACGACTTTATAATAATTTTTTTATTTAAAAAATGAATAACTGCTTCATAACGGTGAATTATGTAATTTGAAAATGAATGTAAAACTAAAAGGACATGTATTGTTGACCTCACCAAGGAGATTGTGAGAAAACTAAATTTTTTAAAAGATTCGCGTTCATAAAAAATAAATGAAAAAATTGCATTAAATTGATGTTTAGCAATAATGGCCATTATAATGGACATTTTATGGCCACAAAAAAATAACAAACTGGAGTTGTAATTGTAAGACGATTATTTATTTCCAATAACTAACACTTTTAATTTAATTTTTTCTAGAAAATTGATTTTAATAATGCATTATTTTTTTAATAAAATAATGTTTAAAAATTTAATATCTGAAAAGTTGGGAATCTTTTCGGCCAATTTTTCTATTAAAGGTTAAAGGTAATGTTTGTTTTAATCTAAAATTAAAGGAAAGTTCCTTCTGTTTTGTTGAAATTAATTTTAAACTGTCTAAAAAGTGTTAATTTTTCCATAATTAAATTTAGCGAATTTCAGATTTTTTTCCCAAAGAAAATATTTAAGAATTTTATAACGAAAGCATTTTAAGGGAAATTTTAATGTTTGATACAAATGAGATGGGTTTCGACACATCAAAAAAACTGAAAAGAATATGCTTTATTTGTAACATTTTTTTGCAAGTTATGTGTCAATAATAAAAGATGTCAAAGTGGTATGAAGTTAAGTACTTTATTTTAACTTTAATATTTTATCCGGTGAGCAGATCGGCCGATCGCACGGATTACAGTTTTTACAAGTGAAACGTTCATACAAGAGAAAGCTTTCTTGTTTGATCGAACAAAAGATAACAAAATAAAAACATCGCAATTTCGCGACGCAAAATCTCGAAATTATAATTTCAATAAAATTCTGAACTGTTAAAAATTAACACAGAAATATTTGCAACGAAACGAAATTCATGTGAAGTAACTGGTGGTGTAGCAGTACTGGCGTCGAGTATCATACACCATAACGGTAATTCATTACAAATATTTCCTGGGTTTTTGGTAAAACTGATATCTGTAGAAACAAAGATTAAAACAAACTTATTTTTTTATAACTGCGGCAAGGAAAACAACAGCAAAAAAACTTGAAATTAATTTTTAACTAATTTGTCACAAATAACAACACATCTTTTGAAGTTTTGCATTTGAGGCGTTATCAATTAGCAAATTTTTGGTTATCCTTATAAAAATAAGGGGGAACTATTTAAATTAAAACTGAAATGACGAATTTTTTTTTCAATACTAATTCTTTTAGATATTATCTAAATATTTTAAGAGCCATTGAATTTCAACCATTGCAGGGAAAAGTATGATAACTGTATTTTAAAATTTAAAAAAATAAAATTTGGCAAAAAAGAGAAAAATCAAATCGTTTTTAACGAAGTTCAGAGAGTTTGTAACAGGGAGAAAAACTGGACTACAGACAGACGGCACAATAAATGATACCCCTTATTAGTTCAAAAACTGTTAGAAAAGAAGCAAATATCAAAATACAAAAACTGATGAGTAAATTTGAATCAATTTAATTGAATTAGAAAATTACAACTTCTATTTTTGAAAATATTGTAGGTAGTTCATTAAACTGAAAAAATTTTATTTATTATACAATAATAAAACAAAAAAACGGGCGATAAAGAAATTGGGTTATTTATAAAAAACTTATTCACAAAGTTTAAAATTATTTAAGTATTAAACTGTCCCGATACTAATTAAGCAATAAATAATTTTCAAAAACTGATTTGCCAATATCAAAAAACATCAAAGAAATTTATAACAAAATTAAATCTTTATTTTTTGCCTCTTTCAATGAATTCTTCTAATTATTGATTATCTTTTTCGTAAGGAAAAAATTTTTCTGTTACGCTGCGTTTTTAGTATTATTGCGATGGTATCAATTATTTATATAAAATTATTATAAAAAACTGATAGATTTAAAGTAATGTTCAACTAAAGAATTAATTTAAACAAGCCAAAAAATATCACTTAAAAAATTTTAAAACTGGAATATGCGTATTTTGGTTGTTGTGATTCAACTTTAACGGGATTATTTTATCAACATCGTTGCCATTGAATGCGAATTTACTCCTCGGGAAACTAACTTTGTAGTGGGATTTTAAAAAAATTATAAAATAGCTATGATACGATAAACAATATTTTCTCTGGAGTAATGGTTAAAAATTAGTGGATTCATTTTTTAAATACGGTTGAAAAGAGTAGAAAGTTTGTGAATTTCAATAAAAAATGTCTGATAAAAAAATAATTGTTAATAAGTTGCAGTAGTGTTAAGTTTTTTTATCGAGATGTTTAATAAACTGCAAATCAAAAAAAACAAAGCAATTTCTTATAAAACAAAAGTAACTTTTTTAACAAATGACAAATTGAAAAATCGATTTTCTCGTTAGATTAGTAACAAAGTGTAAATTTAAAAAAAATTATAAACTGTTCTCTTTCTTCTAAAAATTCTTAAAAATTTTCTGTCTAGTTGTTAACTGACGAAGTAATGAAGTGTTAGGTATTCATTCAAATTTCATATATTTCATGAACTATGATGACCATGGGTCGTTGATATTATTAAAAGCAGAATGCAATAGTGTGGGTAACCTCAAAGGGTTTCATCATTTCCATTGAGTTAAATAAATATCTTTGTCTCAAATTTGGCGATTCATTAAAAATGTTGAAACTGAACATTTGAAGCATGAATTCCATTTTTTCAATATTTGATTTACGAAAACTAAATATTCTAACACATAATCCACACACAAATTACTACGTAGCCGCCGTGAAGTTAAAGTTGTGAACTATAGTATTTGAAAAATAGATGAAAATGAATAATTAAATTTTTAAAATTTAATGTTATTTTTAAGGTTCTATTGTTAGCAACATAATTCACTGGTTGACCTGGTTACGGTAATACAAGAGAAGAGATGCAAAGAAGGAGAACAAGAAGAACCGCAGACTTGCTGACCGTTTCATCTAATGAAGGCTGTTGCTGCTGCTGCTGCTAGAAAAGGCTGGTGTGAGGTGCTATATCGAAGCTGAAACTTCACGGGTAATTAAAAAGCTTATGGATGAAATCTATGAATTTTAAACACTTCTTTAAAAACAAAAACGGATACCGTAATCATGTCAAAGTTTTGAAAAATTTCTACTAAAACTCGTTGGTTCATTTTTTGTGACAATTTCGATCAAAGTTACTTTAAATTTTAACTGAATAAAAATGTGTTGAAGAAAACTTAAAATTTTGACGCTGTTATATAGTTTTTAAACTGAATATCGATTAATACCTTGACTATCATGATAATAAACCTTTGAATTTTAAAAACTTTGAACTTAAGAGTTCATCCAATGAACCTTTATTTTAAAATTTTATTTTTATTTAACTGTCAACAACATATTCTTCGTTACTTCCAAAAAATATCTTTTTAACGTCTAATATGGCTCATAAAAGAGCATCTATTAAATTTATTTTATAAAACTGAAAAAATCTTTGGACTAAGTAAAAAAAACTAAACTATGAGAGATTCGAGAGTGATGAACGAGGTCCCAAATTATTTCTTATTGACATTATCAATGTTTGTTACAAGCCATTAAACGACAAATTTATTAAACTGTAAAACACTTACAAATTTCTATAAAAGACTGGATCATATAGAAATTTACCATAATGTGAAGAAAAGTGTTGTCAGATGATAAAGTTAAACAAAGTTGCTTCTGTCGAACCAACTCATCTAAACTTTGAGTGTTTTATTGATTCAAAGGAAGAAGGGAATCGAATTTATCAAATCAAGTTTACCAAAAATGGGGTTGTCGAGATATTACGCCATCAGGGAAGCAGGGGTAAATGACAAAGCCGCCTTTAATGTGAGGCAAAAATTGCTTTGATGTATAGGGATAAAGCTGAATATGGTGATGACGTAATATTTGGACAACGAGTTTACAGTTTTTTATATACTACCTTTATGGAAATTTTTGTGGAGAATCTTATGGTATGATTCATTAAGCAATATATTCATTTTAAAAAATGGGGCTGCTCTAAGTCATTTTTCTATTTTCAAATTTTGTGTAAAAACTTTATACTTACAGCTGCAAACCTGTGTAAGGGCTTAAAATGCTTGAAATTGTTATTTAAAAAATGTTAAAATAAAAAAATAATATATTTAAGTGTAATTTAGCTTTAAAAAATACAAGAAAACGTTCAACTTTTTCTTCAACATTGCAGCTTTTTTAAATAGTAGAGGCAAAAGCGTCTCCCGACATGAAAATGCAAACTTCTTTGTAAACCGCTTTTTTCCGCTTTAAATCTGCCGTGCTCCAGTTTGTCGCAGTTATTTTTGGTTATCAGGGTTTTAGTCTCATTGCTGCTGTCCAAATATTACGTCATCACCATATTCAGCTTTATCCCTATACATCAAAGCAATTTTTGCCTCACATCAAAGGCGGCTTGGTCATTTACCTCTGCCTCCCTGATGGCGTAATATCTCGACAACCCCATTTTTGGTAAACTTGATTTGATAAATTCGATTCCCTTCTTCCTTTGAATTAAATTCTTCCTTTAAAATTGAGAAACAAAAACTATTACCATAAATTAAAAAAAACTGTGGTCGACGTGAAGTTTCGCTATGATATTAATTTAAATTTAAAACTATAACTTTACATTTAAGATTCAAGTAAAAAACTGCAACAGACATTATTTAAAAACTTCAAAAAGTTTTGAAAAATTATTTACTAGTGTCATCAAGGATACTAAACTTCCCCAACTGCAAACAAAAACTTGCTTTCATGTGTTTTTTGTCGTTGAAGTCGTTGGCAGAAGGCTTCGAGAAGGTTGTTACAAATTTTATCAGCTTTTGTGTATCTTAAAAACTAATTTTCAATAATTTTAGGGACTAAACAAATCTGTGAACCGAAATGGCTGATAAAAGTTTTTTAAAAATTTAAAAAACTGGCTGTACATGTGTCATAATTAAAACCTAGACGATGTTTTTTGCTGAACCACGGTGTGTCGATGCATGCAGTCACTTTTTTTCATCGCCTGCTTGTTTTCCATACTAAAATTTAAAAGACATTTTCCGGAAGAACCAGGTTGTTTAAACGAATTCTGTAAAAACACAAAAAAAGGTTATCCCTATAAAATTAATCGTGCATTGAGAAAATAAAAAAAGAAGATTCTGATTCCGCAGGATTCAGAATTCAATACAAAACTCATACAAAAAACATTAAAATTTTTGTGCATGCGCAACAGTTTCATTTCGCCAAAAGAACATTTTCACTGCATTTTTACAAAGGAAAAAAGAAAGATTCTGAATCCTGCGGAATCAGAATCTTCTTTTTTTATTTTCTCACTGCACGATTAATTTTATAGTGATAACCTTTTTTTGTGTTTTTACAGAATTCGTTTAAACAGTCTGGTTCTTCCGGAAAATGTCTTTTAAATTTTAGTATGGAAAACAAGCAGGCGATGAAAAAAAGTGACTGCATGCATCGACACACCGTGTGAACATAAATAAACTGTGAAAAGCTTACTATTTTAGAAAAATGTTTTTTGTAGTTTTTTATTGTTTTTTTGATAAACTGTCATGCGATCAAATTTGACAAATCTTTTCTTAATTTTTAACTTAATTTCCTAAATCACATTTTCTAATAAAAAATGTAAAATTGCACCCCCAAATGAAGGCATAAATAGACATGTTGCTTTGTAAAAGTTTATAAAACTGAAAGTTCAAGATCAATATTTTGTCAACATTATTTTTGTTACTAATTATATTTTTAAACAAAAAAAGTAAAAAAAAATTAGAGTAAATGTAAATGTACGAGATGCGTTTATTGTTTTATAAAAAACAGTCAAACCTTGAAAACTGATAAATTGAATTTTATCATGAAGCGTGATCTTTTTTGTGCTATTGGTAAATTCAGACATTCATCAACAAAGATAAATAACAAAATTTAAAAAATTGGGATAAAACTAAAAAATTAAAAGAACTAAACATTTCTACATCTGACGAATGGCAAAACTATCTAAGTTTAAGTTATGTTTTTGGATGGATATTTCTGCGGTTTGATTTTTTAACTTTTTTTAAAACATTAACTGAATTTGTGGCAAAGAAAAAAAGCAAAATTTAATTATTTAAAGAGACTGTCGGAGGCAGCAGAAAAAAAAAACGGAGAAACCGTTCTTTCGTCTAATTTTCAACATAAGGCGCAAAAAAGGCGGAAAAAAGGAGTAAGGCGAAAATAAGGGGGAAGAAAGGTGCAAGAAAGCCCCTTATTAGCGTCTTTCTTTTGTCTTTTCATTTATTTTTTGTAAGTCCGGGTATTAAAGAAAAAAAAAACTGCAATTATCTAATTCTTCTTCGGTGTAAAACTGTAAGTGACATTGTTGACCTCTCCATCCAAGGAATTTTATGTGAAAAACTTGATTTTCACGCGTCATTTAAAAATAAATAAAAAACTGAAGAAAAAAACTCGATCAAAGATTATGAACATGTTTATATTTAAACTATCAGTTTTTGCTACTAAGAAAAGCTAATAAACTGGATCATCAATAAAAATTGTTACTGTAACGTTTTCAAAAATCTTGAAATAAAAATTTTATATTTTGTGGAATTTATTTAAAACTGGTTCCCAAATAATCGAATGAAGCATTCATCAAATCTGAAGTTAACTGAGCTATCTTTTTGACTTGTGTATACAGTCCAAGTTAAGCGCTGTCTATTTTATCTAGATAAAATTTTTGTTGTATTTATATATTTATTTATTAGACCAAGCTACAAACTGGTGAGGGAAATTTTCATTATTTATTTTTTTACTAAAATCTACAGTTTTTGTTAGTGAATCATTTGCCTCATTGAATCTAGGCTTGAGTTTTTTTGGGCCTCTCAGTAAATCCAATGACCAAAAACCAACTAATAAACCTTAGAAAATATGTTCTGAAACAAATTTAACAAAAACTTTTAAAAAGCATATATTTTTAAATTCAATTAACTAATTTTAATTTCAAACATAATAAATTAAACAAATTTGACAAAACAATAAAAACGAAGGAGGTAAAAAACTGCATTTGATTTAACATCATCAATAAAAACTGTAACTCGAACTCTTTCTAAAATCTTGAAATGAAATATATTTTTCATATTTTATGGAATTCATTTTAAACTGGTTCCCAAGTAAATTTTTTTATAATCGAATGAAGCAAGCATCAAATGTTTTCCCAAAACAAAAACGAAATTCTAAAACTGTTTTCAAAAGTTATAATTCTGGTAAACGAAAACTGACAGGTTGAAGCCTTAAGGCAAAACAGTAAAACAAAAGCAAGAAAAAAATTGAACAAAAAACTGTAACCCATTTGCATCAAATTATAATGACAGCATAATAAATAAAATTTAAAAACTTAATAAACGCAGTTTAAGTACTAAGGGTTAATTAAAACAAGCAGCTTTGCATCCTACAACACATTCATTATTTTTACAGAAAATCCATTTGCATCATTGAATTTTATTACTTTATCCCAGAAAACTATTTATCACATGAGCAAAAAAATTACCTACATTACTAAACTGTTTTATTTTTAGATTTATTTATTAGGTCAAGCTGAATTTGGAGTAAAAAACGTAAATTAAAAACTGGAATCTGCTTTAATGTTGGAAGCTTTAACACCAACAACTTTTTCACATATTTCAACCTCAATTATTTCTTTAAGTGAAACTTTTAGTCCAGGTATACTTTATTAACATTATTAAAACTGGTGTTGTTGTCACTGATGTGAGTTATATTTAATAAAATAAACTAAATTTCAAAAATAATTCATCAAAAGAATTTGGTTCAGTTGCTTTTTAGAGTTGCAAATTTTAGGCATTGCAACGAATCGAGTTTTTGTCAACAATGTTTTTGTGCCATTTTACTGATAATTTTGCATAAAGTTTCCCTCAAATAAATGGAGAATGTTCGTTGGTTGGTTTGTTGGTTTGTAACGCTTTTATTTTTTCATTCACAAAAGGAAAAACGAAGAATAAAAACGTGAAATTTGCATGCAAAAGCAAAAAGTGAATTCAAACTTTGTCCTGCAAATACTGATATGTGCAAACTCATTTAAATTAACATAATTTGCATGAGATTGTGAGTGATATTCCACATTACATCTTATGTTTTTTTTTTGAGCAGATTGCACAATCGTACGTGTTTATGCGTATGTGTATTTTTTGGTGACTTTAGCTATTTTTAACAATTCACTCTTAAATTTTGCTACGCGGTTTGGAGCGTCCATTTATTTGGTTAATCCTCTCTTTGTTGTGTGTTGTTTGTTTGCTATTGAAATTTGATTGAATCTTAAATTGTTTGTTGTAAGCCTGTGAGACAGTGAAGTCTAAAGATGCCAAAAAGAAAAATTGCAAGAGAACCTTTTCAAGAAGCTGCTCATAAAAACTAAAAAGAAGATAAACAGAAAGGCAAATAAATAGGCGTGCTGTGCAAACCTATAAACAAAGAGAAGCGAAAATGAGCGTAAACGACAAGGGATTTTGTCACATAATCAAGAACACTTATCAGAAGCTGAAAAAGCCGGAAGAGTTCAAATAGAAAGAGTGAGATTAGAAGCTCAAATTTATTTTTTAAAACATAGTTCTATAGTTTAAACTAGACGCTTGCGGGCCGAAGGCCCGCTTAATCCCTAGTGTTTAATAAAACTGCCGTTGATAGTCTGCATTGCCATCAACGATAAAATTAAATGATAGCGGTCGTTTTCATTGAAAGTAAAAAAAACTTAATTTAAAACCAAACCGAAAAATTGAATAAAAGTTTTCAAATTTATAAACTGACATTAAATAATGCAATTACGTTTTTTTGAACTAAAAATTATGTGCGAGAGTTTTCAAAGTGTACATTGTTACCAGGAAAATAAAACTATCAGGAACTGTTTTTTGAATTCAAAATTGTTCGAATTAACTTAAACTATTTTTATATAACTGGATCAACGTATGCAAAGTTTTTTTTTATGGCTTTTCAATTTTTTCATTATTGCTTTTTTTTTGATAAGGGTTGAACTTTTCCGAAAAATCTTTGCGTTTTTTTCATTAACTGGCTTATGAGAAACGATAACATTTTTAAGACTGAAAAAAAGATATGTGCAGGGTAAACGTGTAATTTTAGTCTTGTCGATTTAAACTGTCACATGAAAAAGTAAGTTTTTAAGTCTCGAAAGACTCGTTGTTTTTTAAAAAATTTCAAACTGGGCATTTGAATGAAAAGTCTTAAAATTCATTTAACTTTCGTTAAAATTGTGGTTACAGTGGCATAACCAAAATATTCTTTACATAAAACTGGGGTATCCTTAAACACTTTGAGCTGGATTTTTGTTAAAAGTTCAAATTTTAGTTTATTTAAATTTAATTTGATGCAAAAAATATGTATTTTTAGAGCTCTCATTTTCAAAAAATCTGTTTGTACTTCTTTGTGTTGAAATAATTTTTATTCAATTGCACGAGATTTTTAATTTTTTAAACTGCACGAACGTGTGTTGTATGACTTATTATTATTAAAATTCTAATTTAACTCTCTATCTAATTCTATCTATCAATTTATTTATCTAGAAAACTAATAAAACTTAGCATGCTGAAACTGAATTGTAAAACTGTTACAGCAATAACATGAATGATATAAATATTTATCAAAAAAACTGCTGCCGCCAGCAGCAAAGTTTTAAAAATTTAATTTGAAACCAACCCGAAAAACTGAATAAAAGTGCTCAAATTTTTAAATTGACATTTTATAGCATAATTAGGTTTTTCTAAACTAAAAATCAGGTGAGAGCTTTTTTTAAGTATACATTATTAACGGAAAATAAACTAATTAAAAATTGTTTTTTGTATTCCAAACACCCTGAACTGATAAAGAGCACAAAAATTTTTAACAATTTAACGATTAATGGTTTGTTAAATGTGGAAATGGATAAAACTTTTCCTGTTTTTGGAATTTAATTTAAACTGGCGCCCATGTGATTTTTTCCAAAGTCAAAGTATTAAGTATTATAATTTTTTTAACAAAAATGTTTTTTGTTTATAACAAAGAAATCGAGGGAAGATTTTTGAGTTTAAAAATATAGGGATAAATCTATAAACTGAGATAATAGCCACGGTTTTTTTGCCCAGTTTTATAAAAATTTCAGCTGTTTTAATAAATTTTATGAAACACATGTATGATATTATTTCTAACTGAACCAAAAGATTTTGAAATTTTTTTATTTAACTGTTGTCAGGATTTATTTTTATTAATTAAATTGAATATGTTACACACATCCACTAAATTATTCTGTAATGAACGGGGTTTCTTCTCTAAGGGTGTTAAAGCTTTTATTTATTTCAAAAACTATGACCAAACTGGATAAATATAAGAAAAGCAATAGCGCTTTTACATAAAAAAAAAAAAAAAAAAAAAAAAAGGATCGAATAAGGAGGAGATGAGAAAAGTCTAGAATGAAAGAAAAGAATATGTGTAAAAGATAGACATGAAGGAACAACAAAAACAGGATACAAATTAGACCGAATTTATGCAGATTGGGAAATAGAAAAACACAATACTAAAATAATAATATTAAATCTTACAGTAGGACACTACTATATATTCTTACTTTGTTTTTTTAGAAATCAACAGCTGTTGCAATTTATTTTGTTTTTTTGGTTAATTGTGTCCTCGAAGAATCTCCTATAAAGAATTATACATATTATGTTTTAGATATTCAAATAAATGAATTTGGGAGACTTTTTCCACAGCTATTTAAAATTTGTTTTTTTTATAAGACTGGTTAGCGGGTTTATTAGAATTTTTTGATCCTTTATACTTCCTAAAATTATATAATTTGTACTGTGTAAAGTGTTAATACAGATGCAAACGCTGTTTTAAAGGTGTGGCAAAGATCCAAGGCAAATTATGACGAATAAAAAGGGATAAAAATTCACTTTTTGTATGACCTTGTATCCGGATGCTCTCAAGCACTCAACAAATGTGTTTATTTTCTAGAACTGTTTTTTGTTGAAATCAGATTTACTTGAAAAAGAACTTAAGAATTCTCTAACTGTTTTGCAACTTTTTTTAACTTAAAAATTATAAAACTATTTTTTAAATCTCTCTTAACTATATAATTAGCTATTTAGCAAACTGTGCCAGAGGACTGAATCAATAGATTTGTATATCTGAACTATTTAATAAAGTTTCGAGTAATAAACTGCATTGTATATATTTTTATACAAAATCATTTTAGTAAATCAAAAACTTATTTCTTTAATTATTTCTTAAACTGCGACTATTCGTCCATGAATATAAAATTAAAAATTAAAACTGATACTGTTGTCTCTGATATGAGTTAAATTAGTATATTTTTAAAAAACTGTTTTTTAAAAAAAGTCTAAAGAAAATTGTTTTTTGAAAAAAACGAAAATGTTGTTGCAGCAGCAACAAAAAAGAGGAAGATTTTGTTGCAATACAATAAAACTAAAAAACTGATGATAACATAAGTAATAGGAAAGTGAATATGTTGCGCTGAAAATTATATTAACTTTTAAACTTTATACTGTACTCGATGATAAAACGTTAAAAATCTACATTTTTAACGTTTTTTTTTTTTTATAGCCGTTTTTTATATGGGAAATTTGAATAATCGTTTATAAAATCTGAATATACCTTCTCATATACCTTATGGTAAGACAGTATTTTGGGGGAAGTTTGAAAAAATTTCATCGAACGGTTTGTTTTTGCCGACCGGTCGAAAAATGCCAAAAATGGCGAATTTTCAACATAAGGCGAAGAATCGACAAAATTGGTTTTTTCAACCAAATTTGTAAAAAAACTAAATTTCAGAGTCTCCTCTATCCAGTAATAACAAAAAAATTATATGTTGTAATGTTAAATTTGATTTAATCTTTTTTTAAAGATGCGCACTTTTTTATTCTTTTTTTTCTCTTTGAACAAAAAAAGCAACAGCTGGCGCGCTGTGCTTGGGACTTAAGAATATCTTACACAAAATATTAGCTGCCAAATCCAAAATCTGTATTTTCCCCTGTAACACCAATATGTATTGTACACAGAGTTCAACACTAGTTTATGTTGAACATATATTTCTAGCAGGATTTTTAACGATTTATGGCTGGCAAATAACGTTTATTTGCCAGCCATATAGTTTTCTATTTTCTAAAACTGAATCGAAATTTTTTAAATCTGCAGTTTCACCAGTACTTATCATATTTTTATGGATTTGATTTTCTCATTCGGCTCACGTAATAGTTTATTTTATCAAAGCATAAAAAATGCTAATCTTTCTTATTTTGTATATTTTTAAATTTAACTTTTTTTTAATTTTTAAAGATGTTGTAACTTAACGAAACTAATGAATTGAAAATTAGAAAACTGAATATGTTGCAACATAAATATCATTAACTTTGTGAATTGTTGATGGTTGGATTCTTCATGGGATTAAAATCATACATTTTAGTTATAATAAAATTTTTTAGAATGTAGAAAATACTGCGAGATAAAAATGCTGCTTTCGGACAATTTAATGCAAAAGTTGTTCTCATGTATTATTAGAAAGTTGTTCCTGATCGATTTGATAAATTTTATATTGAAAATTAAAAGTTAAATTATAAGGGAGAAAAAAAACTATAACGGTAACAACACGGTTGTTGAATTTCAGGTAATTTTAGAATGTTCAAAAATCTAACTATAGTTTTTACAAATCCACGTTCAAAAAAGTTATTGTTTATGATAAAAACTGATCAATTTTTTCATTATCTTCATCTAAAAACTGTATGAATCTAATTCTTCTCCCATACTTGGAGATGCTGCATGTGAATCTATCAGAAAATTTTTCTACTGTGTTAATAATATACCGGAATTTTAAGAAATAAAAAACCGTCTTGCAGTCTTTCTTTTGTTTTATAGTAATAGAGAAAAAGAGCAAAAAAATTGTAACAAAAACTGATATATTTTAAGTGATTAGCAAACTTTAAAGAAATTTATTAATTAACATTGGTTTATTATTAACACAGTAGAAAAATTTATTTCAATCTTCTCTTTACACAGAAATTGTTTTAATATAATAAAACTGAAAGACTAATAATAAAATAAGTACTAAAAAGTAAGAATGTATCGTTGAAAATTAAATGAACTTTTAAACTGTATACTGTAGTCGATGATAGGGTGAAACATATTACATCAATAAGCCGAACTAACACACTGCATCTATAAAGCTTATCATAAGCCCCAAAACTTGCTCATCAGTTTGAAGAACTGAGCTTTTGATAAAACATGCAAAAAAAATTATTGGTTTTCAGATGTTCGTAAAAGTGAAAGAAATGCGTCCAGGGAAAGATTCATTTAACTTTTGATTGACCAAATAGAAGGAATAAATCAATCTTTTTTTTAATAACTGTGACCACGGAAATTTGAGGATAAAAATTTACTAAAAAAAACTAAATTTTGAACAAATTGCAGTTGTAACAATTTATGCAAAAAACTGTCTCTTTTTCATAAAAGACTTGGATAAAGTTTACACGTTTTTGTTCAACTGCATAAATATAGAAATTTATTTTAAACATTTCTTAATTGTAACATTTTTATTTTTTTATTATTTAAAAACTGTTATGGCAATGCGTACTTTCTTAGAATCATCACTCTGATTAATTTGGCTGCTTCACGTTTATTTGGTGTTCCCTGCAAAAATAAACGTGAAGCAGCGTTTTAGTTAAAACTGAAATGAAATGAAATGTAAAATTTTAAATTTCAAAAATTCTTAAACTGAAATGGTGTTTTTATTTAAAGTTTTAAAAAGCTTAAAGAACTTGCGGCAATTACTACTTTAATTTTAATAAATTTATAGATGATCAAAACATAAAAAAGGGAAACTGACGATAATTCAATTTATCCAAAAAGTTTTTTTCCACTTTAATAATTTTTATGTATATTATTAATATTAAACTGCGATGATTTTGCAATTTTACCAAAGTGTTTTACTGTAATTTTAACTATCTAAAAACTATTGCTCAGAGCATCAAATTTGTAATTACAAATGTGTTAACTAAAACAACAAACATTGATTGCAAATGAAGAATAAAGAAAGAAAAATGAAATCCAACTAAAATTTTTTTCTTGAAAGGACTCAAAGATTTCTCCTCGAAAAAACAACAAAAGGGATGAAACCAAAAAAAGATGCTGATTTTGTCAAGCTTGTAGCGTCAATTATCGAATATTTTTAATCTTGTCAAGTAAAAACTATAAACTTGAAAGAAAGTTTCCATGAATCTCAAGTGTGCAATATTGCATTAAATTAATTAACTAAAAAACTGATCGTAATATTCTTGTTTGTATGATGGGGGGTTTCTTTTTTGTAAAATGAGCTTCAGTATTCGTATTTATGTATTTCTTAATCGTTGTTGTTTCAAAACTTCTTCATTTATATGCGTTAAAATATTTTGTATAAAAACCAAAATTACTGATTCATTAGATAAATAAATTTTACTTATAAATTATTAATAACTGATTTGAATTTGGTGAAATTAGCTGATAATTAGCATTTCTTAAATTTAAACACACATGTGGCTATTTTTTAAAAATTCGTTTATAACTTTAGATTTAAAAAAATCCAACACATTTCTTAAAACCTTTAATTGAGAGAAATCTTTAATCAGGGATTTCGTCCCCTGATGATCTCAGGGATTGATATCTTAACCCTGAAAAAAATGATATGGCCTGCTATTAAAGTAACTCGAATTTTTACCTCTATATCGGGGCAATCTTTGGGATAGCATCTCTTGACTATCTCAGCACGAACAAAAAACTTGGAAAAAATTTGGTATGTAAAAGAAATGGGCTACTACATTTTAAATTAAAAAGTGCATTGCTGGAATATGAATTTACCAGCCCTGCAGCTTGTTTCGGTATAACTGAATCGGCATCAAATACTTTTAATAAACAACAAACTAAAACAATTATAATTTCTATAGAATTTTTCGAAGTAATAATTAAAACTGATAAGATACGACCAATTGGTAAAAACTTCTTGTTAATATATAATCTGTATTTTTTCAAGTTGTTGTTGGTGAACTTCAAGTGAATGTGTCACTGTTGCCACCGAATTCGGATTTACTCCCAAGGATTAACAAACAAAAGAGTTTTAATAAAAAAAGTGGTAAGAGAACGGAGTAACGACAACTGTTGAAATGGAGGCCGGTTTAAAATTTTCCATTAATAATAAACTGACCAGAAAGAATTTTGCCGCCCCAATAGTTTTCCCCAAACAAAAGCACTATTTTGTAACAGTTTTCAAAAGCTAAAATTATGGTAAACAAAAATTGATAAGTTGAAGCCGTGTCCTGAAGTCAAAAAATGAAAACAAATTAAACTAAAAACTTGGGTAAATTTGCATCGAAATTTAATGAAACTGTAATAAAAAATTTCAAATACTTAATAAAGGAAGTTTAAGTACTAAAGATTAATTAGAACAAGCAATTTTGCATCCTACAACACATTCATTATTTCTACAGAAAATCCATTTGCATCATTGAATTTTATTACTTTATCCCAGAAAACTATTTATCACATGAGCTAAAAAATTACGTACATTACTAAACTGTATTATTTTAATATATTTATTAGGTCAAGCTACATTTGGAGTAAAAACCTTAAATTAAAAACTGGAAGCTTTAACGCCAACAACTTTTTCACATATTTCAACCTCAATTTTTTCTTTAACTGGAGCTTTTAGTCCAGGGACACTTTATTAAAATTATCATATTTAAACTGATTATTGTTGTCATTGATGTGAGTTAAATAAAAAAAGCTAAATTTGAAAAAAAACATTAAAAACGAAGGGAGTGCAAAAATGCATTGCAAAATTGCATCTAAAAATTTTATAACTGGAACTTTTTTACATTAAAAGTTGGGACAAGTTCTTTAGGGGAGCCGCGGTCGCGGCTCCCGCATACTTAAGTTTTGCATTAGAAATACTCATACTTCATCTTTCATGCCCTTCTCATACATCCCAACATTTTCCTGATGCTATTTTTCATGTACATACGTCATGCTGTACATAACCCTTACTTTTATTGATCCCCTTTCATTTACCGTAACCATCACAATCGAAAATTGTTTTAAAGTTGTAATCACAACCAAACAATGAATTAAAGACATATGTAAAACCTGAAAAAATGTACTAATGTAACCCATCCATATAATCATTCAAAATATAGAAATAACAAATTTATACATATAAAAAAACAATAATAACAACAAAAGAAATATAATGGAAAAATACAATAAAAGTTACCAGATATGCAACCACCATAATAAAAAAAGCATGAATTCGTCGACATTGAAAATAATGATGAGAAAACCATCCATTGAACATTTGTTATTGAAGAAAGAAATTTGATGAAATTCTAAAACATAATAATTAATCAAACATTGTTGTAAAAATACAATTTACATGATCCAAATCAGATTCGACCGTTCATATTCTATAAATTAAGAAGCAAAAGAAAAATAAAATGTAATAAGTCAGGAATAAAATATAGTTCAGCTTTTTACTTCATGATGAATGTAACATTCAACATCTTCCATGATTTCATACCACTTGAATTAAGTTGAATTGAATCGTCGAATAATTTCTTGACGAACATTGAGTGGCAAATAAAATATTAAATTGTCATGAATATTGGAGAGTTTGTTAAGTAGCTGTAGATGAAGTTAATAAAGATGATTTGGTAGCTACAGTATCTAAAAATTAAAATTAAAAAGATAAAATATGTATGTATTAACTAACCTGATAATTGTGTTTTCTGAGTTGTTGATGAATGATGAAAAAGGTGGTGGTTGCGATATCTAAAAAAGAAGATAAAATAAATGTTAAATTAAAAAAGTATATAAAAAACCTTACCTGGTAAGAAAAGGTTTTTGTTTTTGATAAGGTGAAAATTGTGCTTAAAGCACCTTTGAAAGCATGTGTAATCATTCTAAAACATTATAAGCATTATTACCACAAATTACTACAAAAAAAATCAAAGATAAGCAATAAAAAGCACGAGTAAGAATCACGTTCACGAAAATGCACGAGTAAAACAATTTTAACCAATTTGCGCAATTAGTTCTGCATAAACAACATTTTTAGTCTTATTAACTCTTCCTTTCTTGAGTTGAATTTTTAAACAATCCCAAGCCTTTGTCCGCGATAATGCAACATAAAGCATACCATGGCTCCAAACTTCCTTTTCCAAAAATACTCCAACTTTTTCAAAGCTTTGTCCTTGTGATTTATTTACTGTTAAAGCATGAGCTAGCATAACTGGGAATTGATGACGATAAAGTTCAAATGGGCCAGCATCATGCTTTAAAGTAATTCTCGGAAGCATTATTTTTTCAGCGCTTAAAGTCCCGTCATCAAGTAATTTTCGAGCAGCAATTACATTAGGACGCAAATCTGTTACCAAAAGTCTTGTGCCATTGCATAAACCTTCTTCAATACTTAAATTGCGCAAAAGCATAATTACAGAATTAATTCTCAAAGTTAAACTATGTGAAGGAAAGCCATTGATATGAGTATCCTTAAAATATTGAGGAACACCATGCCAATGAAGCTCTCCTTCACCATGCTTTACTGCATCTTGAGCCGCATAAGTCATTTCTCCTTCTGGTGGAAGCATTTGCAAAACTTGTTCATTGAAAGCGCGAACATCATCATGTCTTGCAGCAAGAATAGCTCTTGAAGTTAATTCAGTATATCTTTTTTCTGCAATTAATTCTTCAAAAATTTCACCAACTAAATTTCCTTCAACAATACAATGAGGAGGGATATCGACACATCCTTCTTCATCGATTGTTTCACCGTTACCAATTTTAAGCAAAGTTTCAGCAAATTCTTTTTCATCTGCATTTGCACGCTTATTTTCTGTTAATTCAAATTTTTGAAAAAGAGGCCACAATGGACTATTACAAATGGAAGCATTTACAACATCCATTGGACCTCCATTTTCAACAATAGCTGGAATTTGTCTAAAATCCCCAGAAAGTACCAAAACTTTGCCTCCGAATGGAGCATCAACTTGCATCAAATCTCGAAGTTTTAAATCAATAACTTTCATTGCTTGCTTTGGAGCCATTGGAGCTTCATCCCAAAAAATGACAGCTGCTTCACGAATTTTTTGTGCATCTTTTGTTTCTACATTTAAAGTTGAATTACTGTCACTTTTAAAAGGAAAATCAAGCCGAAAAACATTATGGCAAGTTCGACCTTTTGGATAAAGTGAAGCAGCAATTCCACTCCAAGCCATAACAATTACTTCAAGAGATTCTGCTTTTAGCAAATTAATAACAGTTTTAATGGAATATGTCTTTCCCGCTCCTCCACAGCCATATAGAAAGACACATCCACCATTTTTATCTTTAACCAATTTTTGAACATGATTAACAAATTTAAGTTGCTTTTCATTAAGTGTACTGTACATTTGTTCACCTTTTTCAAGAAGTTCCAAAACGTCATCAACACTTGTATCCAAAACAAAATTAAGTTCTTGCATTTTTGCTTCGAGGGCAGGATAATCAGATAATTCCTTATCTTGATAAATCATGCTTCGAACAATTCCCATTAATGCAATATCTTTGAGTTCATCCTTTTTATAACGATGCTTTAAATCACCAATCATACTTTCCCAAAATTGTTCAAAAAGTGCCAAAGGATCTTTTACATCACAATGTGCAAAAATTCGAGCCAAAAGTCTTCTCAAACCTTTAGGGGATGAAATGTCTTTTGCCTCTTCCATTGCTTTTACATACAATTTATCATCGACAATCATTCCTCTTGCATCTGCTGCTTCACGAAAAGTTTTATAAGTAACTCCATTAAATGTCTTCAAATCATCAAAACTTTTAGGACTTCGAACAACAGTCAAAAGAGAACGAAGATAAAATGATTCTGTATGCTTTGGACTAATTGAATAAATTCTTGAAACTACCGGTTTAACAAATTTAACCCTTGGTTTCCAATAACGAACATTTTTATTAACAATTTTACCATTTTCATCTTTTGATTGAACAGTTTTTGTATCCCAAACATAATGTTGTGGCATTTCTTCATACAGTAATCCTGTTTCTTTTTCATTATTTACATCAAAACATGCAAGTAATTTTGATGTTGCATTGTCAGTCGTTTCTTGAATTAAAACATCACTGCTTACATCTTCATCCAAAGCTACAGTATGCCCACCTTCGGTATGAAAGCCAAGTCTTTCAACTTTATGGGTACTGTAGAACAATGGGAATTCACTTAATCTCCAATGTGCTTCATGTGCAGACATATATCTTCCATCAACATAAGCTTTTGGTTCATTGATATCCATGCATTTTTCACCACCTACAGTATGCCATTCCATCAATGCTTTATCATTTCCTTTAAACATGTATTTAAAAAGATAAAAAACAGTTAAAATTGAAAAAACACATTCCAAATTAATATGGCATCGCATCTTTTTCAACAAATATGCATTGTAAGGGACAACCCAGCGATTGTCGATTATATACTCTTTGCCTTGGTACTTTATTTTAGCAGTGATACCATTATTCCTTCTTCGATAAATTGTAAAACCTTTTTCATCCATTATCGTATTATCGCAATTAGGCTTTGGATAACCTCGGATACATTTTCCATCTTTCATGCATGGGGCATTTGGATTATGTTCACCACATGGGGCCTGAATCATATATTTTAGAACAAATTCCAACAAAAGAGGATCTCTAATAATATAACCAGGTTCAATCGGTAATTCTGCACAAATAATTTGGTCAACCTTTTCAGGGGTATCCCACATATTTTCCAATCTCATTACCCAATGAATATGTGCTAATCCTCTTTTTTGAAATTCAACAACATAATAAATATAAACAACTTTTCCAAAAATTTCATAATCTTTAATTAATTGAATCAAATAATCAACTTTTAATTTAAAAATTCGATTAACAATGTCAATTCTTTGCCATGCACTTTGCCCTGGATACATATTTGCTTTAATTTCTTCATAAAATGTACTGCAAGTCAATGTTCCAAAACCTGTAGGTTTACCCAATTGCTGAGCCATGGACATTAAATCATAAGATTTTTCACTCATGCATCTTGGAGAACCATAAAAAGTTGAAGGCAAAATTATTGTCTTTCCTGGCAACAAATTTGCTTTCTCACTTTTTCTCTTCAAATAATCCGTAACAGAAGTATATTTTGCAACGTGTAAATACGGTAAACAGCAGCAACTTCATTTGCAGTTGGTGCATCATAATTCCTTGAAAGTTTATCATTTACATTTTTATCGAAAGCTAGCACTAATTTTTCTGGCTCTCGACCTTCAGATTCTGCAATTGCTTTTTCTTCCTTATAAGTATCGTTCAACATTGCAAAAGATTTAGCAAAAATATTTTGTTCTCGAATAATTTTTTCAAGCTTTGAAAACAATCTTGGTTCAACTTTTTTGTTTGAAGGAGCACCACATCGAATGCGATTAGCTTCTTCCATATCCACAATATATAATTGTCCTGCATACGGTGTTCCTTTTGGCATTGGATCTGCCCATCGACACATTCGATGCCAAAGTTCACCCATAATTTTTACAAAATATGGTCCTCCTCTTACACCTGCTTGTGACCCACATTGCTTTGCAACCGGATGAGCAAAACTCAAAGAAGAATTCAAACTTGTAATATTGTCATGAAAATTTGCCGTTAATTTTTTATCAGGATGTTCTGTTTTCCACAATTGCTTTAATTCTTCAGGATAATCATCAACCAAAAGTTGTGATACAGTACCCTTCTGACAACAACTTGTATTAAAACCATTTTCATGTCCTTTTTCTTCTGGAAAATGTAATGCTTCACAACCTTTACATTTAACATTCATTAATTGCAAAATATGTGGTTCAACATCAGTTGCATCTTCTGCTGCAAAACTTAACTTTCCTTTGTTTTTTCTTCTGTCATTCTTTAATACATTTTCTCGTTTCTTGTCTTCTTCTGTCAAATTTTGCTTGTTAACAATCCTTTTTTTACTCTTATAATAACTTTCATTAGAAATATCCGATAATACTTGAAAAGAATTATATTCAGATGTCGCCTTTTTCAATGAAGGATCTGCCAAAAGTTTTTGACTTTTTGCAAGTTTCTTCTTTTCCAATTCTGCAATTCTTTCTTCAACACTTTGTTGCTCCTTTTTCCAATTACTTTTAGCCTTATTGCTTTGTTTCACTTTTTTTCTTTTCAAATACTCTTTATAACTCTCTTTTTGTTTTTCAGTTTTTACCAGTTCTTTGTTCAAATCATCAATACCTTTCGTGCATTCAGCTTTATAATTAACCAGATTACTTTCATCAATCTTTTTAATTTCTATGTTTTCCCTTGATTCATCGACAATTTCAACAGATACATCTGTTTCTGCCATTTTTTCTTTAGTTGCTACAGTATTAATCTGAGCTTCAACTTTGCCACTAATTTTATCCAATATCTCAACATTTTTTCCTTCTGCATTTCTAACTTTTAAATGTTCAACTGAATCAAGGTAATCATTTCCATTTTTGACAAAAGGAAACCATTCATTTGGACATCCATGAAACGCAAGTCTTTGAACAATATGACGAATTCTTGCTCTTTCTGCAACAGAAAGAAAAACAATCATTCGTTTATTTTCACCATTAAAACAAATTTCTTCTGCACCTCTTATACACAAAATGCCGCAATCATAGCCATTTCTCTGAAGAGTTACAGTATCATTTTTATCTTCATATTCGAATAAAATATTTAAAAATCTTTCAATGTTTGTTTTTAAAATTTCATAAACTTGGGGAAAACCCGTTAATTTGCTATTATATACTGTAACCTTTCGAGTTTGAAGCTTAAAAACAACTAAATACCAATGATCATTTTGGCATACAGGTGCAAGAAGATAGTCAAAATCAGCTTTTAAAACATGCAAAAATTCAAAGGGATCAGTTTCTGGATACTGTGTTAAAATTGCTGCATAATTAGGTGGCAAAACTGCAACTTTCCTTATATTCTTCTTTACAACAAATTCAGAAACTGCAGAAATTACTGCCATTACTTGATCACCACTTAAATATAAATCTTCAACAGTTTCATGTTCTTCTGTTGGCATAACAATTTTTAAATCATTTAGCAAATGTCCATAACTAATTGGTTCATAATTTTCATTAATGACATTTGCGTTTATATTTTGTGGTTGAGGAACTACAATAATCTCTTCGTTAATCTCTTCGTCTTCATCATCAAAATGTAACAAACTGTCATCTAAATTTGAACTTTCAATTTTATCAATTACAATATCTTTGCTTTTTGTATCAGTTTTTGACAATTTTTCATATTCAACTTTTACTTCATCATCATCAGAATCATTAATATTTTGTACTGCAGTTGCTTCATCCTCATCAATTGGTGCATTTAAATTTACAAAATCTGTTGCATTTTGAACAGGTCTAACCCATTCATCAAAAATTTCATTATTTTTAAGTTTTATTAAAATTTCACGTGCTCTTGCTCTTTCTGCTTCTTCATAGAAAACTTCAAATTGTGTACTTTCACCCGTAAAACAAATTTGTTCTCCTTTTTTATATGCATGTACACCACAATTATAACCATTCTTTTGCAATGTTACAGTATTTTCTTCATTTGCATCATTAAATTGTACATGTGACACGGATTCAATACATTGTTTTAAAGCATTAAAAATTTGTGGACGATTTGAATGCAAGCTGTCATATGATACAACCTTTCTTTCAGCAACATAAAAAACAATTAAAAACCAATGTTTCTGTTCACAAACAGCAGCAAACAAAACATCAAAATTTCTTTTATAAACCTGCATATACTTTAAAGGATCGGCATTTGCATTTCTTGCCAACATTTCAGCAAAAAATGCTGGCAGAACAGCAACTTTTCTAATTTTCATTTTTGCAACAAATGCGGCAACACCGATCAATAAAGTATTTACATGATCTCCTGTTAAATACAAATCTTCAATAGTTTGATGTTTTCCCTCAGATTGTAAGAGGATTCTTAAATTGCTATTAGGAATATTATTAAACCTTGGAGCGATGTAAGAATCATTACTATCATCAGTACTTCCATCATCAACATTCTTTCTTTTTCCACCACCAGATCCGAAATTCCATAAATAATTCATTACATTAATAGCTGAAACATTTGTAAAGCAAGCTTTACCATTAACATCATTATAAACAATAAAAAAAGCATTATCAACAGCACTAAAAAGTACCGTAACCAAAAATTGTTTGGAGCAAGCTCCACTAAAACTAAGATATCCGAAGATATCCCGGCTTCGTTTAGGATTAACAGTCCTCTCATATGGATTCCAGAATGGGGTTTTTAAGCCCATCTGGAACCAATTTTTACCACAATCATCAACAAATACCGCATAACTACTACATGAAAATTCTGCATAAGTTTTTGGCATCCGAAGACACCCATTTACAGCATAGTTTGCACCCGAAGGCACCTTTACATGGTCCGAAGACCCAAGTTTTGCACCCGAAGGCACCATGACATGGTCCGAAGACCCAGATTCTGCACCCGAAGGCACCATGACAGTATCCGAAGACACCAAGTTTGAACCCGAAGGCTCCTTATCGGCATCCGAAGACGCAAGTTTTGCACCCGAAGGCACCTTATCGGCATCCGAAGATGCATAAGCAGCATTTACAATAAATGCAAATGCTGCTTTCCAAAATTTAGTGCTGATGCCGGTGGGAGCAACAGCTGTGGATCGGGACCATACCCGTCCAAATTTTAACCACCTCCATATCCATCCATCATCATCAAAGGGCAGCATTTGAATAGCTGAAACAGAATCCATATAAAATAACACAAAAAAATTCACAGTGGCACGCAATGAGCAATACAATAAATTTCGATGAAAAAGCTATCAATCTCTCATTGTGGATATAGGCATCAATCTGAAAAAAATTAAGTTCGTTAGAATAGTTTAAAAATTAATAGAAAAAACTTACCTTATATCAAGCACAGAAAACAACCTGTTCTTCAACTTTTTTTCAACATTCATTTATCTTTATGCATCTAAAAACATGCGGAAAAATGCGTTAAAGTTAAACTTCAACAAATGCATATAAAAATTTTCAATTTTATAGTACCAAAAAGTGAATGAGTGTTGAAAAAACATTGATGAACAGGTTGTTAATCTGTGCATCACCATTAAACCAATGCATTTAACATTTATTATGTTTTTAACAAACACAATATACAAATCAAAGAGCGGCAACTTTAAAAAAACAAAATTTCTCTCCAAAAAAATTTGTAGCAGAATAGGCAACATTTTCGTGTTAAGACATTTTCATTTGCAACAGCAATTTTTTTTTCAAAGAGAGGAAAAGCAAAGTTTTAAAATTTACAAAGTCTTCCGACATGAATTCATTGTTATTAAACAGATGCTTTTTTATCAAATTTAATATCTATAATAAAAAAAACTATATGCATGAACTGAAATTAAAATTATTAAATGTAAAAATGTGTAAATGAATATAAATAAGATTGGTCTCGAATGTTACTGTAATCAATGAATTGCATCAACCGAATTTTAAAAACAGACAATCTCTGTATTCAAAAATTATTTTTTAAACATATACATTAATAACAATGTGCTATACCATCAACCTAAAAAACAACATAAAACTTTTTCAGTTTTTATTTTTTGTCTTATGTGTCTTATGTTGGTTGCCTACAAAAATACAATTTTAATTTGTATTTATGCATCATGAGAATTTTTAACATCAGTAGAATAAGTAAGATATAAACTAAAATCGTACAAAAGTTTGTTCAGTGTTTAGTGAGTTTTTTTTTCGTCCAATATTATAATCATAATGTAAACATTTAGCATGAAAACATAAACACAAAAATACATTTTCTGCATTTTCATTTTTTCATCCTACAGTATATGCAAATTCTATAAATCGCGTCAGAACTCATTGTTGAACATCCATTGTATATGCTTTTACAGATATTGTTCAAGAATCACAACAAATTTAATAAAATCTAAACAAAAATGAAAATCATCAAAACACACACTTTTATTTTTTGTCCTACAGTATATGCATCATTATTATTACACAAAATTTGTACATTTCATTCTTATCGCACTATATAACAAAAAAACATTAGTAAAAACATAAACAACCAATTGATTCATTACAAAATGCATTCACGTAATATTCAGAATCATTTTTCAAGCCTCATTTAGCATTCACATACTCATATAACCCTAATACGATGCATGCAATTATATTTGCATTCAATGGGCATCGAACCAATGACCCGACGTTTCCATCGTTAAAATTTTGATCGATTTATAAACATCGATCAAAATTTTAACATTTCATTTTTTCAAATTTCATTCTCAAAAACCATTGTTACAACCATACCCAAATCATTAAATTCATTAAAAAATGCATCCCATGTATTTTCATTTTCCATCCCATACTACATGCATAAAATCACATAAAAGTCATATGCATTTCCATACCTCATATAACACTCACATACTCATAAAACACTCATACAATGCATACAAACATGCATAAACCATGAAATTCAGTAAAAAATGCATTCCCAACATTTTCATTTTTCATCTCATACTGCATGCATAAAATCACATAAAACTCATATGTATTTCCATACCTCATATACCACTCACACAACACTCACATAACACTCATAACATGCATACAAACATGCATCAATCATTAAATTCATTAAAAATTGCATCAACTTGCATTTTCATTTTTCATGTCATACTACATACATAAAATCATACAAAAGTCATATTCATTTTTAACACTCATATAACACTCATATACTCATAAAACATTCATAAAATACATACAAACACATTTGCATTCCATGGGCATCGAACCCATGACATCCCGCACGCAAACCCTACATACTACCAACTGCGCCATACGTACTTCTCCAATATTTACAGACCTCCGGCACTCATTTAAAAAATTTTCATAATCCTCATGCCATGGGCATTCGATTCATACCAAATTCATCCAAATCCAAGCAGGTCCACCAAAATGCACATTCTCAAATAACATAACTTGGTGACAAGTTCTTTAGGGGAGCCGCGGTCGCGGCTCCCGCATTCTTAAGTGGGGCATAAAATGATGCCATACACAATCTTCGATTACATCCACATACAACCCCATCATTCTCATTTTCATTCATCATCTTAGAAACAACCTTAATTATTCCCCATTGTTACCATCATTGATCACCACTATCGTTAGAAATACTCATACCTTACCTTTCATGCCCTTCTCATACATCCCAACATTTCCCTCATGTTATCTTTAACCTCAAAATGTACATTCCCCTGAATTTTGTTCATCCCCTTTCATTTTCAGTGACAACCACGACCATAGGGTCCTTCAAAACCCTAATAAAAACAAATAATGACTGATATACATAAAATCTTAAAAATATACTAATGTAATCCATAGATCTAATGTATCCATACTATCATTTGAAATTCAGAAACAACAAATTTATACATAAAAAAACAATTAAAACAACAACAAAAGAAATATAATGAAAAAAATACAATAAAAGTTACCAGATATGCAACGAAAACAATAATATATGCATGGTCGAGGTTTAAACTAATGATAAAGACACCATCCATCGAACATTTGTTATCGAAGACAGAAATTTGATGAAGTTCTAAAACATAATAATTAATCAAACATTGTTGTAAAAATACAACTTACATGATCCAAATCAGATTCGACCGTTCATATTCTATAAATTAAGAAGCAAAAGAAAAATATAAAATGTAATAAGTCAGGAATAAAATATAGTTCAGCTTTTAACTTCATGATGAATGTAACATTCAACATCTTCCATGATTTCATACCACTTGAATTAAGTTGAATTGAATCGTCGAATAATTTCTTAACGAATATTGAGTGGCGATTAATAAATCTAATTGTTATGAATAAATAAGAATTTGTTAAGTAGCTGATGGAAATAATAAAGATGATTCGGTAGGTACAGTATCTAAAAATTAAAATTAAAAAGATAAAAAATGTATGTAATAACTAACCTGATTATTGTGAGTTTTGAGTTGTTGATGAATGATGAAAAAACCGGTGGTTGCGATATCTAAAAAAGAAGATAAAAAAGATAAAATAAATGTTAAATTAAAAAAGTATATAAAAAACCTTACCTGGTAAGAAAAGTTTTTGTATTTGATATGGTGAAGATTGTGCTTAAAGCACCTTTGAAAGCATGTTTGATCATTCTAAAACATTATAAGCATTATTACCACAAATTACTACAAAAAAATCAACGATAAGCAATAAAAAACACGAGTAGGAATCACGTTCACGAAAATGCACGAGTAAAACAATTTTAACCAATTTGGGCAATTAATTCTGCATAAACAACATTTTTAGTTTTATTTACTCTTCCTTTCTTGAGTTGAATTTTTAAACAATCCCAAGCCTTTGTTCTTGATAATGCAACATAAAGCATTCCATGACTCCAAACTTCCTTTTCCAAAAATACTCCAACTTTTTCAAAACTTTGTCCTTGAGATTTATTTACTGTTAAAGCATGAGCAAGCATAACTGGGAATTGATGACGATAAAGTTCAAATGGGCCAGCATCATGCTTTAAAGTAATTCTGGGAAGCATTATTTTTTCAGCGCTTAAAGTTCCATCATCAAGTAATTTTCGAGCAGCAATTACATTTGGACGTAAATCTGTTACCAAAAGTCTTGTTCCATTGCATAAGCCTTCTTCAATACTCAAATTGCGCAAAAGCATAATTACAGAATTTATTCTCAAAGTCAAACTATGTGAAGGAAAGCCATTGATATGAGTATCCTTAAAATATTGAGGAACTCCATGCCAATGAAGTTCTCCTTCACCATGCTTTACTGCATCTTGAGCTGCATAAGTCATTTCTCCTTCTGGTGGAAGCATTTGCAAAACTTGTTCATTAAATGCTCTAACATCATCATGCCTTGCAGCAAGAATTGCTCTCGAAGTTAATTCTGCATATCTTTTTTCCGCAATTAATTCTTCAAAAATTTCACCAACTAAATTACCTTCAACAATACAATGAGGAGGGATATCGACACATCCTTCTTCATCAATTGTTTCACCATTACCAATTTTAAGCAAAGTTGCGGCAAATTCCTTTTCATTTGCATTGGCACGCTTATTTTCTGTTAATTCAAATTTTTGAAAAAGAGGCCACAATGGACTATTACAAATAGAAGCATTTACAACATCCATTGGACCTCCATTTTCAACAATAGCTGGAATTTGTCTAAAATCCCCAGAAAGTACCAAAACTTTGCCTCCAAATGGAGCATCAACTTGCATCAAATCTCGAAGCTTCAAATCAATAACTTTCATTGCTTGCTTTGGAGCCATTGGAGCTTCATCCCAAAAAATTACTGCTGCTTCACGAATTTTTTGTGCATCTTTAGTTTCTACATTTAATGTTGAATTACTGTCACTTTTAAAAGGAAAATCAAGCCGAAAAACATTATGGCAAGTTCGACCTTTTGGATAAAGTGAAGCAGCAATTCCACTCCAAGCCATAACAATTACTTCAAAAGATTCTGCTTTCAATAAATTAATAACAGTTTTAATGGAATATGTCTTTCCAGCTCCTCCACAGCCATATAAAAAGACACATCCACCATTTTTATCTTTAACCAATTTTTGAACATGATCAACAAATTTAAGTTGCTTTTCATTAAGGGTACTGTACATTTGTTCTCCTTTTTCAAGAAGTTCCAAAACATCATCGACACTTGTATCCAAAACAAAATTAAGTTCTTCCATTTTTGCTTCGAGAGCAGGATAATCAGATAATTCCTTATCTTGATAAATCATGCTTCGAACAATTCCCATTAATGCAATATCTTTAAGTTCATCTTTTTTATAACGATGCTTTAAATCACCAATCATACTTTCCCAAAATTGTTCAAAAAGTGCCAAAGGATCTTTAACATCACAATGTGCCAAAATTCTAGCCAAAAGTCTTCTCAAACCCTTAGGGGATGAAATATCTTTTGCCTCTTCCATTGCTTTAACATACAATTTATCATCGACAATCATTCCTCTTGCATCTGCAGCTTCACGAAAAGAATTATATGTTACTCCATTAAATGTCTTTAAATCTTCAAAACTTTTAGGACTTCTAACAACAGTCAAAAGAGAACGAAGATAAAAAGATTCAGTATGCTTTGGACTAATTGAATAAATTCTTGAAACTACAGGTTTAACAAATTTTACTCGTGGTTTCCAATAACGAAAATTTTTGTTAACAGTTTTGCCATTTTCATCTTTTGATTGAACACTTTTTGTATCCCAAACATAATGTTGTGGCATTTCTTCATACAGTAATCCTGTTTCCTTTTCATTATTTACATCAAAACATGCAAGTAATTTTGATGTTGCATTATCAGTCGTTTCTTGAATTAAAACATCACTGCTTACATCTTCATCCAAAGCTACAGTATGGCCACCTTCAGTATGAAAGCCAAGTCTTTCAACTTTATGGGTACTGTAGAACAATGGAAATTCACTTAATCTCCAATGTGCTTCATGTGCAGACATGTATCTTCCATCAACATAAGCTTTTGGTTCATTAATATCCATACATTTGGCACCACCTACAGTATGCCATTCCATCAATGCTTTATCATTTCCTTTAAACATGTATTTAAAAAGATAAAAAACAGTTAAAATTGAAAAAACACATTCCAAATTAATATGGCATCGCATCTTTTTCAATAAATATGCATTATATGGAACAACCCAACGATTATCAATTTCATATTCTTTTCCTTGATACTTTATTTTAGCAGTGATGCCATTATTTCTTCTTCGATAAATTGTAAAACCTTTTTCATCCATTATCGTATTATCGCAATTAGGCTTTGGATAACCTCGGATACATTTTCCATCTTTCATGCATGGAGCATTTGGATTATGTTCACCACATGGGGCATGAATCATAAATTTCAAAACAAATTCCAACAAAAGAGGATCTTTAATAATATAACCAGGTTCAATTGGCAGTTCAGCACAAATAACTCGGTCAACCTTTTCAGGGGTATCCCACATATTTTCCAATCTCATTACCCAATGAATATGTGCCAGTCCTCTTTTTTGAAATTCAACAACATAATAAATATAAACAACTTTTCCAAAAATTTCATATTCTTTAATTAATTGAATCAAATAATCAACTTTTAATTTAAAAATTCGATTAACAATGTCAATTCTTTGCCATGCACTTTGTCCTGGATACATATTTGCTTTTATTTCTTCATAAAATGTACTGCAAGTCAATGTTCCAAAACCTGTAGGTTTACCCAATTGCTGAGCCATGGACATCAAATCATAAGACTTTTCACTCATGCACCTTGGAGAACCATAAAAAGTTGAAGGCAAAATTATTGTCTTTCCTGGCAACAAATTTGCTTTTTCACTTTTTCTCTTCAAATAATCCGTAACAGAAGTATATTTTGCAACATGTAAAGTTTTTTGATTATTTTTAATATATTCCAAATTATTTGCTTCATATCTTGTACCCATATCAACCAGCCAATGTGCCATCATTTTACCACTGTAATGCAAAGGATTGAAAGGACTTCTTGGACTTTCTTCTCTGACAGCAAGCCTGTACATTACAGCTTCACGCAAAGACAATTTTCTGCTTTTTGGATCATTATTTCGCTTTTTTGTTATATCCCAATATTTTCCTTTGCCAGTTATATCATATAAAACATATGTTAATGGTTCCAAAAAAGGTGACAAATTTGAGACCCTTTCATCAATCCATTCTTTTTTATTTGTATCTCTATATCTGATTACAATTTGCTTTCTTGGCATTGTTTCATCGGGATTCATACGGTAAACAGCAGCAACTTCATTTGCAGTTGGTGCATCATAATTCCTTGAAAGTTTATCATTTACATTTTTATCGAAAGCTAGCACTAATTTTTCTGGCTCACGACCTTCAGATTCTGCAATTGCTTTTTCTTCTTTATAAGTATCATTCAACATTGTAAAAGATTTGGCAAAAATATTTTGTTCTCGAATAATTTTTTCAAGCTTTGAAAACAATCTTGGTTCAACTTTTTTGTTTGAAGGAGCACCACATCGAATGCGGTTTGCTTCTTCCATATCCACAATATACAATTGTCCTGCATACGGTGTTCCTTTTGGCATTGGATCTGCCCATCGACACATTCGATGCCAAAGTTCACCCATAATTTTTACAAAATAAGGTCCTCCTCTTACACCAGACTGTGAACCACATTGCTTGGCAACTGGATGAGCAAAACTCAAAGATGAATTTAAACTTGTAATATTGTCATGAAAATTAGTTGTTAACTTTTTATCAGCATGTTCTTTTTTCCATAATTGCTTTAATTCTTCAGGATAATCATCAACCAAAAGTTGTGATACAGTACCCTTCTGACAACAACTTGTATAAAAACCATTTTCATGTCCTTTTTCTTCAGGAAAATGTAATGCTTCACAACCTTTACATTTAACATTCATTAATTGCAAAACATGTGGTTCAACATCTGTTGCATCTTCTGCTGCAAATAGCAGCTTCCCTTTACCTTTTCTTTTATCATTTTTTAATGCATTTGTCTTGTCCTTTTCTTCTTTTGTAGCATTTTTTCTTTTATCTTTAATATTTTTACTGGCATCTTGTAATCTATTATTATTAATATAGTATGAAGCTGTATCAATCGTCGTCAATTTTTGAAATGTATTAAAATCTGATCTTAACTTATTTACTTCTGGATTCATTAATAACCTTTGTCTTTTCTCACTTCTTTTTTTTTCCAAAACCGCAATTTGTTCTTCTATACTTTGTTGATCTTTTTTCCAATTTGCTTTAGCTTTATCATTTGCTTTCACCTTTTTACGCTTTAAGTATTCCTTATATGTTTCTTTTTGCTTTTCAACTTTTACCAACTCTTCACTTATTTCATTAATCATTTGAGAAGTTAAATTTTCACAACTTTGAACATCAACGTTTTTAATAACTTGAACATCTTTATCGTCATCAAATGTTTCGTTTTTCACTTTTTCTATTGAATAATTTGAATTCGCAACACGTTTACGATTTGCTGCATTTTCACTCATATTTGCACCTGTTACAGTATTTACACATGCTACAGTATCTACTTCAATTTCAACTTTGCCTCCAATTTTATCCAAAATTCCAACAACTTTTCCTTCTGCATTTCTAACTTTTAAATGTTCAACTGAATCAAGATAATCATTTGCATTTTTTACAAAAGGAAACCATTCATTTGGACACCCAAAAAATGCAAGCCTTTGAACAATATGACGTACTCTTGCTCTTTCTGCAACAGAAAGAAAAACAATCATCCGCTTATTTTCACCATTAAAACAAATTTCTTCTGCACCTCGGATACACAAAATTCCACAATCATACCCATTTCTCTGAAGAGTTACAGTATCATTTTTATCTTCATATTCAAATGTAATATTTAAAAATTTTTCGATATTTGCTTTTAAAATTTCATAAACTTGAGGAAAACCTGTCAATTTACTGTTGTATACTGTAACCTTTCGAGTTTGAAGTTTAAAAACAACTAAATACCAATGATCATTCTGGCATACAGGTGCAAGAAGGAAATCAAAATCAGCTTTTAAAACATGCAAAAATTCAAATGGATCTGTTTCTGGATACTGTGTTAAAATTGCTGCATAATTTGGGGGCAAAACTGCAACTTTTCTGATATTATTTTTAACAACAAATTCGGCAACTGCCGAAATTACTGCCATTACTTGATCACCACTTAAATATAAATCTTCAACAGTTTCATGTTCTTCTGTTGGCATAACAATTTTTAAATCATTAAGCAAATGTCCATAGCTGATTGGTTCATAATTTTCGTTAATAACATTTGCATTTATATTATGTGGTGGTGCAACTACAGTAATCTCTTCATCTTCATCATCAAAATTTAACAAATTTTCATCCAAACTTGAACTTTTAATTTTATCAATTACATTATCTTTGCTTTTTGTGTTTATTTTTGCAAATTTTACACAATCAATTTGTACGTCATCATCATCTGAATCATTAAAATTTTGTACTGTAGTTGCTTCATTCTCATCAATTGGTGCATTTAAATTTACAAAATCTGTTGCACTTTGAACAGGTCTAACCCATTCATCAATAATTTCACTATTTTTAAGTTTGCTTAATATTTCACGTGCTCTTGCTCTTTCTGCTTCTTCATGAAAAACTTCAAAAGTTGTGCTTTCACCTGTAAAACAAATTTGCTCTCCTTTTTTATATGCATGCACACCACAATTATAGCCATTCTTTTGTAAAGTTACTGTATTTTCTTCATTTGCATCATTAAATTGTACATGTGTTACAGATTGAATACTTTGTTTTAAAACATTAAAAATTAGTGGAGGACCTGAATGGAGACTGTCATATGATACAACTTTTCTTTGGGCGACATAAAAAACAATTAAATACCAATGTCTCTCTTCACAGACAGCTGCAAATAAAATATCAAAATTATTTTTATAAACCTGCATATATCTCAAAGGATCTGCATTAGGATTATTTGCCAACATTTCAGCAAAAAATGCTGGCAAAACGGCAACTTTCCGAATATTCCTTCTTGAAACAAATGCAGCAACACCGATCAGCAAGGTATTTACATTGTCTCCTCTTAAATATAAATCTTCAATACTTTGATGCTTTCCCTCAGATTGTAAGAGGATTCTTAAATTGCTATCAGGAATATTATTAAACCTTGGAGCAATATAAGAATCATTACAATCGTCGGTACTTCCATCACCATTATTCTTTCTTTTTCCACCACCAGTTCCAAAATTCCATAAATAATTCATTACTTTGATAACTGAAATATTTGTAAAGCAAGCTTTACCATTAACATCATTATAAACAATAACAAAAGCATTATCAACAGCACTAAAAAGTACCGTAACCAAAAATTGTTTGGAGCAAGCTCCACTAAAACTAAGACATCCGAAGATATCCCGGCTTCCTTTAGGATTAACAGTCCTCTCAGTCATGTTCCAGAATGGGGTTTTGAAGCCCATCTGAAACAATCTTTTTCCATCTTTAACAAAAAATTCCGCATAATCACATAATACCGCATAAGATTTTGGCATCCGAAGACACCCTTTTAAAGCATTGTCTGCACCCGAAGGCACCTTTAAATGGCCCGAAGACCCAAATTTTGAACCCGAAGGCTCCTTATCGGCATCCGAAGACGCAAGGGTTGCACCCGAAGGCACCTTATCGGCATCCGAAGATGCATAAGCAGCATTTACAATAAATGCAAATGCTGCTTTCCAAAATTTAGTGCTGATGCCGGTGGGAGCATCAGCGATGGAGCGGGACCATTCCCGCCCATATTTTAACCACCTCCATAACCATCCATCATCATCCAGGAGCAGCATTTAAATAGCTGAAATATATCCATATATAAAAAGCAGACAAAAACTTTTCACAGCGGCACGAAAAAAATAATACAGTAAATTCTGTTGAAAAAGCTATCAATCTATCAAATACGGTAAGACCATAAATCTGAAAAACATTCGGTTCGTTAGAATAGTTTAAAAAATAAAAGAAAAAACTTACCTTATACCAAGCACAGAAAACAACCTGTTCTCCAACGTCTTTCAACATTCATTTAACTTTACATATGCATCAAAAAACATATGGAAAATTTAAAAAAATGCATGAAAAAAGTTGAACTTCAACAAATGTACAGAAAAATTACAAAAAAAATAAAGAGTGTTGAAAAAGCAATGATGAACAGGTTGTTATTCTGTGCATCACCATTAAACCATTAAATTTCACAATAATTAATTTTTAAATAAACAAACATTAAATTTAGAAATCAAGGAGCAGCATTTTTTAAAAAAAAATTTGTCTCAAAAAAGGTTGGCTGCAAAATAGGTAATATTTTCGTGTTGAGACATTTGCTGTTGCAACAGCAATTTCTTCTTTTTGGCAAAAAGAAGAAAAGCAAAGTTAAAATTTACAAAGCCTTCCGACATGAATTTGTTGTTATTTAAAAGATGCTTTAATCAAATTTAAAGGCGACAAAAAACAAACGAATGCATGCATTCGTTTGTTTTTGTCGCACTCTTTTTCATTCTCCAACATTGAATGACGGACGACGGTAATTATGAAAAACTTCTTCTATCCCGGATGCTGCCTTTAATTATTAAAGTTTAATACCAATAATTAATGCAAGCAAAAACAATTTTTATGAACTAAAACTAAAATTTTTAAATATGTAAATGAATTTAAATAAGACTGACATACCAATGTTACTGTAACCAATGAATTGCATTAACCGAATTTTAGAAACACACAATTTCTGTTTTCGAAATTTATTTTTTAGAAAAATCCATAAATAATAATATGGTATATCAACAAAAAAACAATATTTATAGAAAACCACAAAATATTTTTTTCAGTTATCATATTTTGTCTTATTTTTATTGCTTACTAAAAACACACTTTTAATTTGTATTTATATATCATAAAAAATAATATTTAAACAAAGTCGTGCAAAAGCTTGTTTTGTGTTTGATGAATTATTACTTTTTCATCCTACGGTAGAATCAAAATTAGGTATTTTACGTGCTCACATTGACATTTTGTGCACCCGAAAAACAAAAAGCAATCCGCATTATTTAGCACAAAAAACATAAAAAGATTTTGTTAATTACCTTTTTTCATCCTACAGAAAAATCTTCACGAAAAACATAAACATAAAAATGCATTCTCTGCTTTTTCATTTTTTCCAGCTACAGTAAATGCATATTTTATATATCATGTCATAAGTCATTATTGAACTTCCATTTTATGCTTTGATTACTACAACAAATTTAATTAAACTTCAAAACAAAAATTAAAATCATCATCAACACATTTTTACACATATTCATTTTTCATTCTACATACATGCATGAATCATAATTATTGCACAAAAACTTTTTCGTTTCATTTTTTTCATAGTTTAAATATTATTAAAAACATACACAAATTCACTAAAAATTCCTTCCAATCATTTTCATTATGCATACCATACTTCATGCATTCATTCATTTAAAACTCATATGCATTTTTAACACTCATACAACAGTCACATACTCACATAACAATAATACATTTCATACAAACATGCATTAATCATAAAATTCATTGCAAAAAAGCATTCCCAACATTTTAATTTTTCATACCATATCACATGCAAAAAATCACAGAAAACTCATAGGCATTTTTAACAATCATATAACACTCACATAATCATAAAACACTCATACAATGCATAGAAACATGCATCAATCATCAAATTCATTAGAAATTGCATTACCATTTTTCATGCCAAACAACATGCATAAATTCACAAAAAACTCATATTCATTTTTAACACTCATATAACACTCACATACTCATAAAACATTCATACAATGCATACAAACATATTTGCATTCCATGGGCATCGAACCCATGACATCCTGCACGCAAGCCCTACACACTACCCACTCCGCCATACGTACATCTCAAATATTTACAGACCTCCGGAAGTCATTTAAAAAATTTTCGTCATCTACATGCCATGGGCATTCCATTCATACCAAATTTATCATAATCGCAGAAGGTCCAGCAGAAAACACCATTCCCAAATAACATAGTTGGTGACAAGTTCTTTAGGGGAGCCGCGGTCGCGGCTCCCACATACTTAAGTTTTGCATAAGAAATACTCATAATTCATCTTTCATGCCCTTCTCATACATACCAAACAACCCCATCACAATTTTTCACATACATGATTTAAAATCGTGCTTCATTTATCATTATTTCTTTTATTTACCACCATCGTCGGTTCGGCTCCTGCATATTTTTAAGTGTTGCATTACAAATACACATACTTTGCCTTTCATGGCCTACTGATACATCCCAACATTTCTCTCATGATAATTTTCGTGTACAATTATTATTATAGTTAACCTCACGTATCCCTGATTTTTGTTAATCAATTTAATTTTCGACCACGACCGTAGATTCTTTCAAAACCATAATAAAAACAAATAATGACTGCCCGATGCAGCAAGAAGTGAGCGATTGTGGTAAAAGCGGGGTAAAATAGCAGAAAGATGTTGATCAAACGAGGTAAGCTAAACGCTGAACGTTTTTGCCACTTCTTACCACCATCTTCGACTTTTCTTACCACGTTCATTGACCTTTGAAAAATTTTTTTCTTTATTTATTTATTTTTTTTATATAATTGTGATGATTTTAATTACTGGTTGTTAATCAGTAAATAGCCAAAATTTAAACATTCAAATTTTCAAAAGAAAATTTGAATGTTATGCAAATTAGCCCGAAAGCTAATTTGCATAATAGCAAAATTCTATCCAAAATTTAATTTTTTATGGGTTCTTTGAATGCCTTTCCCACAAACCCAAAAAGGCTGATGGAAATTAAACCACGAAAAAAAGTTATAAGTTGCGAGCTTAAATGCAAAAAAGAAGACATTCAAAGGATGCGGTGCACTTTTAAGCAATTTGATGCCAGAGAAGCAAAGAAAACGTTTTAAAAAAATAACCAAAAAAGGTGGCAAAAACGGCGATCAAATTTACCACGTTCTTTCATTTTTCTTGCCACGTTCAAACGCTGAACGTTTTTGCCACTTTCTTTCATCCTTCATCGCTGTTACCACAATCGCTCACTTGTTGCTGCATCGGGTGAAATACATAAAATCTCAAAAATGTACGCATGTAACCCATCCATATAATCATTTGAAATATAGAAACAAAACAAATTTATACATAGAAAAAAACAATAATAACAACAAAAGAAAAAAATGAGAAATACAATAAAAGTTACCAGATATGCAACCACCACAATAATATAAGCATGAATTCATCGACATTGAAAATAATGATAAGAACACCATCCATTGAACATTTGTTATTGAAGAAAGAAATTTGATGAAGTTCTAAAACATAATAATTAGTCAAACATTCTTGTAAAAAAACAACTTACATCATTCCAATCAGATTCAACGCTCACATTCCATAAATTTAGAAGCAATAGAGAAATGAAATGTAAGAATTCAGGAATAGAGAAATAAATAAAAGTATTTCAGCTTTTAAATTCTTGAAGAATATCCAACTCAACATCTTCCATGTTCTTTTTACCACTTGAATATAATTCAATTGTCGAATAATTTCTTGACGAACATTGCGTGGCAAATAAAATATTAAATTGTCATGAATATTGGAGAGTTTGTTACGTAGCTGTTGATGAAGATATAAAGATGATTTGGTAGGTACCGTATCTAAAAACGAAAATTAAAAAGAAAAAATATTTATGTATTAACTAACCTGATTATTGTGAGTTTTGAGTTGTTGATGAATGATGAAAAAACCGGTGGTTGCGATATCTAAAAAAGAAGATAAAATAAATGTTAAATTAAAAAAGTATATAAAAAACCTTGCCTGGTAAGAAAAGTTATTGTATTTGATAAGGTGAAGAGTGTGCTTAAAGCACCTTTGAAAGCATGTGTGATCATTCTAAAACATTATAAGCATTATTACCACAAATTACTACAAAAAAATCAACGATAAGCAATAAAAAACACGATTAGGAATCACGTTCACGAAAATGCACGAGTAAAACAATTTTAACCAATTTGCGCAATTAATTCTGCATAAACAACATTTTTAGTTTTATTAATTCTTCCTTTCTTGAGTTGAATTTTCAAACAATCCCAAGCCTTTGTTCTTGATAATGCAACATAAAGCATTCCATGGCTCCAAACTTCCTTTTCCAAAAATACTCCGACTTTTTCAAAACTTTGACCTTGTGATTTATTTACTGTTAAAGCATGAGCGAGCATAACTGGAAATTGATGACGATAAAGTTCAAATGGGCCAGCGTCATGCTTTAAAGTAATTCTCGGAAGCATTATTTTTTCAGCGCTTAAAGTTCCGTCATCAAGCAATTTTCGAGCAGCAATTACATTAGGACGCAAATCTGTTACCAAAAGTCTTGTGCCATTGCATAACCCTTCTTCAATACTCAAATTGCGCAAAAGCATAATTACAGAATTAATTCTCACAGTTAAACTATGGGAAGGAAAGCCATTGATATGAGTATCCTTAAAATATTGAGGAACACCATGCCAATGAAGCTCTCCTTCACCATGCTTTACTGCATCTTGAGCCGCATAAGTCATTTCTCCTTCAGGGGGAAGCATTTGCAAAACTTGTTCATTAAAAGCTCGAACATCGTCATGTCTTGCTGCAAGAATAGCTCTTGAAGTTAATTCAGTATACCTTTTTTCCGCAATTAAATCTTCAAAAATTTCACCAACTAAATTTCCTTCAACAATACAATGAGGAGGGATATCGACACATCCTTCTTCATCAATTGTTTCACCATTACCAATTTGAAGCAAAGTTGCAGCAAATTCTTTTTCATCTGCATTGGCACGCTTATTTTCAGTTAATTCAAATTTTTGAAAAAGAGGCCACAATGGACTATTACAAATGGAAGCATTTACAACATCCATTGGACCTCCATTTTCAACAATTGCTGGAATTTGTCTAAAATCCCCAGAAAGAACCAAAACTTTGCCTCCAAAAGGAGCATCAACTTGCATTAAATCTCGAAGCTTCAAATCAATAACTTTCATTGCTTGCTTTGGAGCCATTGGAGCTTCATCCCAAAAAATTACAGCTGCTTCACGAATTTTTTGTGCATCTTTTGTTTCTACATTTAATGTTGAATTACTGTCACTTTTAAAAGGAAAATCAAGCCGAAAAACATTATGGCAAGTTCGACCTTTTGGATAAAGTGAAGCAGCAATTCCACTCCAAGCCATAACAATTACTTCAAAAGATTCGGCTTTCAATAAATTAATAACAGTTTTAATGGAGTATGTCTTTCCAGCTCCTCCACATCCATATAAAAAGACACATCCACCATTTTTATCTTTAACCAATTTTTGAACATGATCAACAAATTTAAGTTGCTTTTCATTAAGTGTACTGTACATTTGTTCTCCTTTTTCAAGAAGCTCCAAAACATCATCAACACTTGTATCCAAAACAAAATTAAGTTCTTGCATTTTTTCTTCGAGGGCAGGATAATCAGATAATTCCTTATCTTGATAAATCATGCTTCGAACAATTCCCATCAATGCAATATCTTTAAGTTCATCTTTTTTATAACGATGCTTTAAATCACCAATCATACTTTCCCAAAATTGTTCAAAAAGTGCCAAAGGATCTTTAACATCACAATGTGCCAAAATTCGAGCCAAAAGTCTTCTCAAACCCTTAGGGGATGAAATATCTTTTGCCTCTTCCATTGCTTTTACATACAATTTATCATCGACAATCATTCCTCTTGCATCTGCTGCTTCACGAAAAGAATTATATGTTACTCCATTAAATGTCTTTAAATCATCAAAACTTTTTGGACTTCTTACAACAGTCAAAAGAGAACGAAGATAAAAAGATTCTGTATGCTTTGGGCTAATTGAATAAATTCTTGATACTACAGGTTTAACGAATTTAACCCTTGGCTTCCAATAACGAACATTTTTATTTACAATTTTACCATTTTCATCTTTTGATTGAACAGTTTTTGTATCCCAAACATAATGTTGAGGCATTTCTTCATACAGTAACCCAGTTTCCTTTTCATTATTTACATCAAAACATGCAAGCAATTTTGATGTTGCATTATCAGTGGTTTCTTGAATTAAAACATCACTGCTAACATCTTCATCCAAAGCTACAGTATGACCACCTTCGGTATGAAAGCCAAGTCTTTCAACTTTATGGGTACTGTAGAACAATGGAAATTCACTTAATCTCCAATGGGCTTCATGAGCACTCATATATCTTCCATCAACATAAGCTTTAGGTTCATTAATATCCATGCATTTTACACCACCTACAGTATGCCATTCCATCAATGCTTTATCATTTCCTTTAAACATGTATTTAAAAAGATAAAAAACTGTTAAAATCGAAAAAACACATTCCAAATTAATATGACATCTCATTTTCTTCAACAAATATGCATTGTAAGGGACAACCCAACGATTATCAATTTCATATTCTTTGCCTTGGTACTTTATTTTAGCAGTAATACCATTATTCCTTCTTCGATAAATTGTAAAACCTTTTTCATCCATTTGTGTATTGTCACACCATGGTTTTGGATAACCTCGGATACATTTTCCATCTTTCATGCATGGGGCATTTGGATTATGTTCACCACATGGGGCATGAATCATATACTTTAAAACAAATTCCAACAAAAGAGGATCTTTAATAATATACCCAATCTCAATTGGTAATTCTGCACAAATGACTCGGTCAACCTTTTCAGGGGTATCCCACATATTTTCCAATCTCATTACCCAATGAATATGTGCTAATCCTCTTTTTTGAAATTCAACGACATAATAAAGATAAACAACTTTTCCAAAAATTTCGTAATCTTTAATTAATTCAATTAAATAATCAACTTTTAATTTAAAAATTCGATTAACAATGTCAATCCTTTGCCATGCATTTTGTCCTGGATACATATTTGCTTTTATTTCTTCAAAAAATGTACTGCAAGTCAATGTTCCAAATCCTGTAGGTTTGCCCAATTGCTGAGCCATGGACATCAAATCATAAGACTTTTCACTCATGCATCTTGGAGAACCATAAAAAGTTGAAGGCAAAATTATTGTCTTTCCTGGTAATAAATTTGCTTTCTCACTTTTTCTCTTTAAAAAATCTGTAACAGCATTATATTTTGCAACATGTAAAGTTTTTTGATTATTTTTAATATATTCCAAATTATTTGCTTCATATCTTGTGCCCATATCAACGAGCCAATGTGCCATCATTTTACCACTGTAATGTAAAGGATTAAATGGACTTTTTGAACTTTCTTCTCTGACAGCAAGCCTGTACATAACAGCTTCACGCAAAGACAATTTTCGACTTTTAGGATCATCATTTCGCTTTTTAGTAATATCCCAATATTTTCCTTTACCAGTAATATCATATAAAACATATGTTAAAGGTTCCAAAAATGGTGACAAATTTGAAACTTTTTCATCAATCCATTCCTTTTTATTTGTATCTCTATATCTGATCACAATTTGCTTTCTTGGCATTGTTTCATCGGGATTCATACGGTAAACAGCAGCAACTTCATTTGCAGTTGGTGCATCATAATTTCTTGAAAGTTTATCATTTACATTTTTATCGAAAGCTAGCACTAATTTTTCTGGCTCACGACCTTCAGCCTCTGCAATTGCTTTTTCTTCTTTATAAGTATCATTCAACATTGTATAAGATTTTGCAAAAATATTCTGTTCTCGAATAATTTTTTCAAGCTTCGAAAGCAATCTTGGTTCAACTTTTTTATTTGAAGGAGCGCCACAGCGAATGCGATTGGCTTCTTCCATATCAACAATATACAATTGTCCTGCATACGGTGTTCCTTTTGGCATTGGATCTGCCCATCGACACATTCGATGCCAAAGTTCACCCATGATTTTTACAAAATAAGGTCCTCCTCTTACACCAGATTGGGAACCACATTGCTTTGCAACTGGATGAGCAAAACTCAAAGAAGAATTCAAACTTGTAATATTATCATGAAAATTTGTTGTTAATTTTTTATCTGGATGCTCTTTTTTCCACAATTGTTTCAATTCTTCAGGATAATCGTCAACCAAAAGTTGTGATACAGTACCCTTCTGACAACAACTTGTATAAAAACCATTTTCATGACCTTTTTCTTCAGGGAAATGCAATGCTTCGCAACCTTTACATTTAACATTCATTAATTGCAGAATATGTGGTTCAACATCCGTTGCATCTTCTGCTGCAAAACTTAGCTTTCCTTTGCTTTTTCTTCTATTGTTTCTTTCAATAGTTTCATTTTTTTTATCTTCTTCCGTTGCCAATTTTCTTTTTTCTTTATCATTTTCATTAATACCTTGCAATCTTTTAACATTAGCATGTTTTGTTTCATTTAAGATTTTGCTTTGAATATTCAAATTATTAATTGCATATTTTTCTGCTTTTGCATTTGGATTAGCTTGAATTCTCTGTCTTTCAATGTCTCTCTTTTTTGTCAACGTTGCAATTCTTTCTTCAAAAGTCTGTTGTTCTTTTTTCCAATTTCCCTTAGCTTTATCACTTGCTTTTACCTTTTTACGTTTCAAATATTCCTTATATGTCTCTTTTTGTTTTTCAACTTTTACCAACTCTTCACTTATTTCATTAATCATTTCACTATTTTCAACATCTGCATTTTTGATTACTTGAACATCTTTTGCGTCATCAAATATTTCGTTTGCCATGTTTTCTATCGAAGGATTTGAATTTGCAACACATTTTCGATTTTCTGCGCTTTCACTCATACTTGCACCTGTTACAGTATTCTCGCATGCTACAGTATCTATTTCAACTTTGCCACCAATTTTATCCAAAATTTCAACAACTTTTCCTTCTGCATTTCTATCTTTTAAATGTTCAACCGAATCAAGGTAATCATTTCCAGTTTTAACAAAAGGAAACCATTCATTTGGACATCCATAAAATGCTAATCTTTGAACAATATGACGAATTCTTGCTCTTTCTGCAACAGAAAGAAAAACAATCATTCGTTTATTTTCACCATTAAAACAAATTTCTTCTGCACCTCTGATACACAAAATTCCACAATCATACCCATTTCTCTGAAGAGTTACAGTATCATTTTTGTTTTCATATTCAAAAGAAATGTTTAAAAATCTTTCAATGTTTGCTTTTAAAATTTCATAAACTTGAGGAAAACCCGTCAATTTGCTGTTATATACCGTAACCTTTTGAGTACGAAGCTTAAAAACAACCAAATACCAATGATCATTCTGGCATACAGGTGCAAGAAGAAAATCAAAATCAGCTTTTAAAACATGCAAAAATTCAAATGGATCAGTTTCTGGATATTGTGCTAAAATTGCAGCATAATTAGGCGGCAAAACTGCAACTTTTCGGATATTATTTTTAACAACAAATTCAGAAACTGCAGAAATTACTGCCATTACTTGATCACCACTTAAATACAAATCTTCAACTGTTTCATGTTCTTCTGTTGGCAAAACAATTTTTAAATCATTTAGCAAATGTCCATAACTAATTGGTTCATAATTTTCATTAATGACATTTTCATTTAAATTTTGTGTTTGGGCAACTACAGTAATTTCTTCGTCTTCCTCATCAAAAATTAACAAATCTTCACCCAAAAATGAAATATCAACTTCTTCATCACCTACAGTACCCTTGGTTTTTGAATCTGTATTTGCTAAATGAATAACTTCGACTTGCATATCTTCATCATCTGATTCATTTTTATTTTCAGTTACTGTAGTTGTTTCATCGTCATCGATTGGTGCATTTAAATTTACAAAATCTGTTTCATTTTGAACAGGTCTAACCCATTCATCTGTAATTTCATTATTTTTAATTTTAATTAAAATTTCACGTGCTCTTGCTCTTTCTGCTTCTTCATTAAAAACTTCAAAAATTGTGCTTTCACCCGTAAAACAAATTTGTTCTCCTTTTTTATATACATGTACGCCACAATTATAACCGTTCTTTTGTAAAGTTACTGTATTTTCTTCATTTGCATCATTAAATTGTACATGTGATACAGATTCAATGCAATGTTTTAAAACATTAAATATTTGTGGAGGACCTGCATGCAAGCTGTCATATGATACAACTTTTCTTTCTTCAACATAAAAAACTATTAAATACCAATGTCTCTCTTCACAAACAGCTGCAAATAAAACATCAAAATTTCTTTTATAAACCTGCATATACTTTAATGGATCGGCATTTGCATTTCTTGTCAACATTTCAGCAAAAAATGCTGGCAGAACAGCAACTTTTCTAATTTTCATTTTCGCAACAAATGCGGCAACACCGATCAACAAAGTATTTACATGATCTCCTGTTAAATACAAATCTTCAATACTTTGATGTTTTCCCTCAGATTGTAAGAGGATTCTTAAATTTCTATCAGGAATATTACTAAACCTTGGAGCAATAAAAGAATCATTACTATCATCAGTACTTCCATCATCATTATTCTTTCTTTTTCCACCACCAAATCCCATATTCCATAAATAATCCATTGCATTAATAACTGAAATATTTGTAAAGCAAGCTTTACCATTAATATCATTATAAACAATAAAAAAAGCATTATCAACAGCACTAAAAAGTACCGTAACCAAAAATTGTTTGGAGCAAGCTCCACTAAAACTAAGACATCCGAAGATATCCCGGCTTCCTTTAGGATTAACAGTCCTCTCAGTCATGTTCCAGAATGGGGTTTTGAAGCCCATCTGAAACAATCTTTTTCCATCTTTAACAAAAAATTCCGCATAATAACCACATAAAAATTCTGCATAAGGTTTTGGCATCCGAAGACACCCTTTTAAAGCTTTGTTTGCACCCGAAGGCACCTTTACATGGTCCGAAGACCCAAATTTTGAACCCGAAGGCTCCTTATCGGCATCCGAAGACGCAAGGGTTGCACCCGAAGGCACCTTATCGGCATCCGAAGATGCATAAGCAGCATTTACAAAAAATGCAAATGCTGCTTTCCAAAATTTATTGCTGATGCCGGTGGGAGCATCAGCGATGGAGCGGGACCATACCCGTCCAAAATTTAACCACCACCAAAACCATCCATCATCGTCGAGCAGCAGCATTTGAATCACTGAAAAAATATTCATAAAAACCATAACATTATAGCAAAATCTTCACAGCGGCACGAACAAAGCAATATAATAATAAACGACGAAAAAGCTATCAATCTATCCAATTTGCAACTGGTCCATAAATCTGAAAAAAAGGGCTCGTTAGAATAGTTTAAAAAATAACAAAAAAAAACTTACCTCGTGTCGAACACAGAAAACAACCTGCTCTTCAACGTCTTTCAACATTCATTTATCTTTCAGTATGCAAAACTTATGCAAAATTTGAACAAATACGTTAAAGTTGAACTTTAACAAATGCAATTCACATTTTTATACCGAAAAATCAATGAGTGTTGAAGATACAGTGATAAACAGGTTGTTATTCTGTGCATCTCCGCTAACACATTGCATTTCACATTAATTTATATATATATATTTATTATATATAATGTTTGTTTAAATATATATATGTTTAAACAAACATTAAAAATGTAAAAAACAAAGGGCAGCATTTTTAAAAAAAAGTTTGTCTCAAAGAAAATTGGTCGCAAAATAGGTAACATTTTCGCGTTGAGACTTTTGCATTTGCAACAGCAATTTTTTTGTGCAAAGAGAGAAGGAAAACCAAAGTCAAAATTTACAAAGTCTTCCTGCATGAATTTCTTGTTGTTTATCAGATGCTTTAATCAAATTTAATATCTTTAATTAAAGCAAACAAAAACAATGTGTATGAAATTAAACTAAAATTATTAATTTTATAAATGAATTCGAATAAAATTGGAATACAAATGTTACTGTAATCAATAATCAATGGAATAATAAAATTATTGAATCACATCAACCAAATTTTAAAAAAACATACAATTTCTGTATTCAAGAATTATTTTTTAAACAAATGCATTATCAATATACTATACCATCAACAAAAAAATAATTTTTTTCAGTTCTCATTTTTTGTCTCATATTTGTTGCCTACTCAAAACACAATTTTTATTTGTATTTATGCATCATAATAACAACACTTAATATCAGTAAAAAAAATACAACACAAACTAAAGTCGTGCAAAAGTTTGTTCTGTGTATAGGTAATTAATTTTTTCATTTCATCCTACAGTATAATCATAAACATAACATTTAGCAAGAAAACATAAACATAAATATACATTCTCTGCTGTTTCATTTTTTCATTCAACAGTATACGCAGATTCAACAATTCACCACAACATTCTTTCCCATCCATTTCACATGCTCATTGGGATTGTCCAGAAATCACTTGACCAAAAAATGTTATTTTCAAACCCCCTCCCTCCCCCCGTGACCAAAGATCAAAGCCTTTTGCCGACAACATCAAAGCCGGGTGACCAGTGGGCTCACCCCCTCCGTCCCCCCTCATGGTCACGTGATTTCTAGACAATCCCATTACAAAAACTCATTAAAGAAAACTCAAACGTAATTTAAAATCATCGAAAAAAACATTTCCACAACTTTTCATTTTTCATCCTACAGTATATGCATGCATCCAATTACTCAAAATTTTTACATTTCTCTTTTTTGACATTTGAAAATAACCAAAAGCATTATTATAAACATAGAACAATCATAAAATTCATTAACAAAAGCATTTCCAACAATTTTATTTTCCATCCCATACTACATGCATAAAATCACATAAAATTCATATGCATTTTCAAAGCTCATATAACACTCACATACTCACATAACACTCATATAAAATGCATACAAACATACAACATTCATTAAATTCATCAAAAAATGCATTCCTTTGCATTTTCATTTTTCATACCATACTACATGCATAAATTTGCATAAAACTCACAATCTTTTTTTTCAAGCCTCATTTAACACTCACATACTCATATAACACTCATACAATGCATATAAACACATTTGCATGCCATGGGCATCGAACTCATGACATGCCGCACGCCAACCCTTCACACTTCCAACTGAGCCATTTGGCCAAGAGAGAAAATTCCAATTTTCAAGCGCGCGCAACTCGCGCAAATGGCCACCTCCGGCACCAAACGGCAATTCCAACATTCCCCATTTTTCATGCTCTATCCATTGATACCAAACATGCCCATAATCCCAGAAGGTCCAGACAAAAGCGGACATTCTCAAATAACATAGTTGGTGACAAGTTCTTTAGGGGAGCCGCGGTCGCGGCTCCCGCATTCTTTAGTGGGGCATCTAATGATGCCATACTTTATTTTCAAAGGGACATTTTTTATCATCATACAACCCCATCATCATTTTAAAACCATCATTCATCAATTAAAAACGCATTTCATGCATTTTCATCACACTGCATTTGAAGAACCACATAAAACACAGAATCATTTTTAAGCCGCATTTAGCGCCTTTAAATTCATATAACACTCATACATTACATACGAAAAACCAGCGAAAGTGGCACCACTGTAGATGCAAAAACTTGTTCATTATTACCACTTTTTCGTTTCAAATCTTATGGCAAAAAAGGAATTTGTGGGTTCGTACCGAACCCACAATTTCTTAATTTTTATTATCCTTCATCTCCTTTAACTTCTTTCAAACAGCTTTCTACATTTTCTATTTTCATCCTTTAAGTTTTTCGCCCAATGATTTTTCACCACCATCATTGGTTCCTACGGTACCAACAACCGTGGTAATAATTTTCATAAATGCATGAACTTTTTCGTTACAAACAAAATTTAAAATCATCGAGAATAGATTCCTAAGGTTTTCATTTTTCGTGTTATATTGCAAATCTAAAAACATTATTACAACCATTGAAAAATTACTAAACTTTTTACAAAATGCATTTCCTATTTCTTTTCGAACTTTATTGCAAAAAAGAAATTGTGGGTTCGTACCGAACCCACAATTTCTGACTTTTACCATCCTTCATTTCCTTGAATTTCTAAAATCTTCATTCTCATTCTGACCGTAATTATACCCAAAAAGCATAATACAACCAAATTTTTATCTAATGTATTTTCAGCATTTGCATTTTTCATCTTACAGTATACTCATAAGAAATGCATAAACATTTCAAATTTCATTTACAAAATGAAATGGAAATCGTGGGTTCGTACCGAACCCACAATTACTGATTTTTTACAATCCTTCATCTCACTTAATTTCTACATACCCATTCTGACAATTTTTATGCCAAAAAACATAAGGCGATCTCCTTTTTCCATTAATCATTAAATTTATTTAAAAAATGCATTTCCAACATTTTCATTTTTTATGCAATGCATATATCACATATCATATGCATTTAAAAGCCTCACATAACACTCACATACTCATAAAACACCCATAAATTGCATGCAAAAATGCATCAACCATAACATTCAATAAACAATGCATTCCCAATATTTTCATTTTTCATACCATACTACACACATAAAATCACATACACCTCATATACATTTCTACACTTCATATACCACTCATATACTCATAAAACACTCATAAAATGCATACAAACATGCATACATTTTTAAATTCATTAAAAAATGCATTCCCTTGCATTTTCATTTTTCATCCCATATTACATGCATAAATTTTCATAAAACTCACAATCTTTTTTTTCAAGCCTCATTTAACACTCACATGCTCATATAACACTCATACAATGCATATAAACACATTTGCATTCCATGGGCATCGAACCCATGACATCCTGCACGCCAACCCTTCACACTTCCAACTGAGCCATTTGGCCAAGAGAGAAAATTCCAATTTTCAAGCGCGCGCAACTCGCGCAAATGGCCACCTCCGGCGCCAAACGGCAATCCCAAAATTCCCCATTTTTCATGCTCTATCCATTGATACCAAACATGCCCATAATCCCAGAAGGTCCAGCTGAAAACACCATTCTCAAATAACATAGCGGGTGACAAGTTCTTTAGGGGAGCCGCAGTCGCGGCTCCCGCATTCTTAAGTTGGGCATCTAATGATGCCATAATTTATTTTCATAGGCACATCTTTCATCATCATACAACACCATCATTCTCATTTTCATTCATCATTTTAGAAACATCCTTAATTATTCCCATCATTGATTTTTACCATCACTAATCACCACCATCGTTGGTTCCTTCGGAACCAACAACGGTGACAATCTTCTTAGATGCATAAACTTTTTCATTAGCACCCTTTTTCAAATCAAATTAATGACTTTTTATCATCTTTCGTTTCCTTGATTTTTGAAAATCTGCCATCTTATTCTAACATTTACCTTATACCCCAAAAAGCACAATGACACCTTATTTTTCATCATTGATCATCAAAGAAATGTATTTTTTCATCCAATTCATACTTTTATTATCATTAAACATTTAAAATACCGTATATTTTCATTTCTTGTCCTACAGTATATTCTTGTTGCAGAATTATAACCCAAACAGTTTTTAGCTTATTATTTTTCACACTTCAAATAAAAAAAATGTTACAAAAAATCATCTAATAATTAAATTCATTGAAAAAGCTTAAAATAAAGCTTTCAAAAATCATCTAATAACTAAATTCATTAAAAAAGCTTTCCTACATTTTCATTTTCAATCCAAATATTTTTTTTCTCCCAAATTTTCACCACCATCGTTGACTTCGGAACCAACAATGGTGTTGATTTTCATAAATGCATTAACTTATACATTAGCATCCCTCTTTCATTTCAGATTTCATTCTAAAACAGGAAATTGTGGGTTCGTACCGAACCCACAATTTCTGACTTTTTACCATGCTTTATTTCCGTGAGTTTCTAAAATCTACATTCTCATTCTGACTTTTATAACCACAAAAACCAAAAGCAAACTGATTTTATCAAAGCGCATCAAAGAAATGCATTTTCATTTTTCATCTTACAGTATGTGCATAATCAACAAATCCTTCATTCGTTGACTTCCAGTTTATACTTTCATTATCACAAACTTATTAAAACCATCAAAAACGAATTTCCAAACAATTTGAATTTTCATCCTACAGTATATGCATTCCACATAATTTAAATTAAAAATTGTTTTTCGTTATTTCACACTTTAAATGCAGAAAAAACATAACCACAAACATGCCTTAATATTTAAATTCATTGAAAGATGCATCCTCTTGCATTTTCATTTTTGATCCCATACAACATGCATAGAATCACATAAAAATCATAAACATTTCTACACCTCATATAACACTCACACAAAGCATACAAATCTACAGCAACCATTAAATTCATACAAAAATGCATTCTAAGCATTTTCATTTTGCATACCATACTTCATGCATTCATTCACATAAAACTCATATGCATTTTTACACCTCATATACCACTCACATACTCAAATAACACTCATACAATGCATACAGCATTCATTAAATTCATCAAAAAATGCATCCCTTTGCATTTTCATTTTGCATACCATACTACATGCAATCATTCACATAAAACTCATATGCATTTTTAACACTCATACAATACTCACATAGCATTCATAAAATGCATATAAACATAAAGCAATCATTAAATTCATTAAAAAATGCATTGCATTGCATTTCCATTTTTCATACCATATTACATACAAAAAATCACATAAAAGTCATATTCATTTTTAACACTCATATAACACTCACATACTCATAAAACATTCATACAATGCATACAAACATATTTGCATTGCATGGGCATCGAACCCATGACATGCCGCACGCAACCCCTCCACACTACCAACTGCGCCATACGTACATCTCCAATATTTACAGACCTCCGGAAGTCATTTACCATTTTTTTGGCATCCTCATGCCATGGGCATTCGATTCATACTAAATTCATCCAAATCCAAGCAGGTCCAGATTCCCACAGACGGACATTCTCAAATAACATAACTTGGTGAAAAAACTTTTTCTATTTTTTAGAATAGTTATGAAAATAGTGAACTCTCTTATCCACCACTCTTTTATGACGTCCGTCTCAATTCTCTTTGTTTCACCACTCTCTTGTTGAGGTTCGTGTCGTTGGTTATCTTTTTATTGTAATTATTCTATTGTTGGCGATATGTTCATTCTCGTCATTCTTTCTTTACTTCAAATGTCTATATAAGCTCTTGCGTGTCACTTTTCCTTGCTCAGTTGTATGTTATTATTTGTGTATGTATTGGTTGATGATAAATATTTAATCAATATATTTCTCTCTCGTCTCGTGGTGATTATCTCTCGGAACAATATTAAGATTCCGAAGATTCTGGTGTGATTTGGTGGATTAAAAGTAAGTTATTTGGGGATTTATAATTATTAGTTCGTGGGTTAGGATTTATTCATGGCTTGTAAAGCTAATTATGCCTGTATCCGGGGCCATGGGCATAACATGGAGGGCCCAACTTGCCGTGTAGTATCACCCAACCGTGGTCATAACATGGAGGGCCCAACTTGCCGTGTAGTATCACCCAACCGTGGTCATAACATGGAGAACCCGCTCCGGCTTCCTGTTCGTGATGCTGCAAGAAGCAATGGAAAATATATGGAAAAGAAAGCTGATGAATTGCTGATGAAGAAAGATATTCATTGTGAATATTCTGGTCCTGCTTCTCGTGGTAATCTTGAAAATGCTGGAAGTGAAATAGATGATTGGAAGAAATGCAGCCGATTGAAAATGAATATGAATGATAGTAAGATTGTTGCTGATCATTTATGTGAAAATGCTGATGGAGTTATGAAAGCTCGGATTGATGGAGATACAACAAGATATCAAAGTCAAAAATCATTGGATGGTAAAGATGCTGAATTGTGTTCATTGAATATGATCCATGGATGGAATAATGATCAACATCGAAGATTTGCAATGGTTGGAAATGTTGATCGTGATAATCTTTTGAATTCTGATGATGCTCGGGATCAACAAGAAGATGATTGTGGTAGTAATGCTTGGGCATTTGGTGTTGGACTTGGAGATCCTGAAAATCATGAAAGTCAGGTTGTTCCTGCAAGTAATGATGCACATGTTAGTCCTGGTACTTTTGTACAAGTGCAGAACAGGAAGATATTGGTTGAAGCTGCTGAAGCTTGTCAAAAGTTGAAAGATGCTGTTGCTGGAGCAAATGATATGTTGGATAGGCTTAAAAAGCCTGGATCAATGGTTTCCGATGATTTGATAACGGATATGGAACTCCATATGGGAAATTCTATCCGGTGGCTGGTTGAACAAATTGAAGTTCAAGAGATTGCTTATCGAGAAACTTGTAAAGCAAAGTTGTGTTTGGAAGAGAAGGTTGAACGTCTTGCTGAAGATCGAAGCCAACTTGTTGCACAATTGGCACGAGAAAAGAAATCTGGTCGTGCATTAGGCCAAATTGAACAAATGCAATTGGAGTTTTTGGGAGTAAAAGATATTCCTGATCTCATTAATCAATATCGATTACTGCAGATTGAAGTTAATCATTTGAAAATTGATAAAAATCGAATTGGAATATCAAGAGCTGGATCAGTTGGATCAATTGCTTCAACTCAAGCCTCATGTCCGGTAAAGTTGGAAAGAAAAGTTCCACTGGAAAGTTTAACTACATTAATTCCTGGAGTTAAAGCAGCAAAAGACAACGCTCAAGATAAGCAAGAAAGTTTTCGAAGACTAAGTGCAAATATTCCACGTCCACCACCTTTTAAAGGGAAAACACGTGTTGAATTGGAAAGGTTTTTCCGTTATTTTGAACCATATGCTGAAAGTATTGGAATGGATAATGATGGTAAAGCTATGCTTGTTGGTTACTTCGTCCCAACTTTACTGCCACAACATGATAGCTTGATGCAAAGAAAGCTCGGATATGAAGAAATGAAGCGGGAATTATTAAATTCATTGGGATCTGATAGTTCTGCTGCAACATACAGTTTGCGTACTGCATTGGATAAATTTATGAAAGCTCCTGGAAAATCATATCGTGAAGCTCTCGAAGAAGTTGAAGGCAAAGTTCTTGAAGCTTATGGTGATAATCAAGGTCAACGTGAGGATGAACTTAAAAAGATTCTCCTTCGTCTAACTCAAGAAGACTGGGATACTTCTTTCAGTACAACAGTAATTCCTTATGTTGCTGAAAGTTATTATCGATTGAAAGAGCTTGTTTTAAGCACGGAAGATGCACATAAGCTTCGTAAACAAAATGGTGAAAGAAAGCATGCATTCGATCGTAATCATGTTGGTACAAGCTTTAAAGCTGATCGCTCTCAACAAAAAGACTCTGGTCCCTCTTTTTCTTGGTGTGAAAAATCTTCTGCTGGAGCTGATGCAAGTCCACAAAGAAATGATAATACTGTTCCGTGGAAACGTGAACAAAATCCATCTTTGTTCAAATGTTATACATGTGGAAAACCGGGACATTCAGCAAAAGACTGTATTCCTCGGGCAGAAGCACAATTGGTGCAGGAAGAAGAAGAAAGTTTTGAATTTGTTGTTCATGGTATTGTACCGGTGAATGCTGTAAATAATGCTTCTGATAATGTTAAGCTATTTGGTGATCGAACTCTGCTTGAAACTCAATTCGATGGAGTTAAAGTCGTAGCAATGTTGGATTCGGGTGCTTGCGTTTCTGTGATCAGTAGCAAAGCATTGCATACAATTCTGGGAGATGGTACCCGAACCGGTAAAATTACTCGTGAACCATCCGAAGTTTACAAATCCAGTAGTCTTGTTGGTGCAAATGGAAGTAAACTGAATGTCGTTGATTGTGTACGAATTCCTGTTGCTTGGGGCAAATATTCTCCGTCTCCTGCTCTTTTCTTTGTCGTTGCTGGATTACAACAAGAAGTTTTAATCGGAACGAATATTATCAAGGATAATCCAGTATGGTTGCATGGCCTTAAATACGCGCTCAATGCAAAGGAAAATATTCGGTTGAAAACTGGCGCCAAGCAAGCAAATGAAGTTGAACATATTCGTAAAAATATCCCATCTGAATCAACTGATGTTGTTGGTTTAGTTGGAGTGAGGGTCAATAATGCTCAAAAGGTTGAAGTACTTCCGGCAAGTGGTGAAGTACGATCGGTTCAAATGGATGAAGCAAGTGATAAACGGGAAAAAGATAATCCTGTATCCAAAGGAGTAGATCCTCGTGTACGCCGTGAAAAATGTAATGCAAGTAATGCACAAATTACTAATATTCGGAAACGTCGTGAATCAGTAAACAAAGTTGGCAAAACTGAGGTCAGATCTTTGTCATCAAGGCAGTACAAAAGCGTTGTTGTTGGTGGTGCAAATGCTAAACAGTTGGCACATGCTATCGGTGCAGCTTACTGGTCGATTAAATCTGTTGATGATTTATTTGTTCGTGGTCAAGTGGTTTTTGGTGAAAAGATCAAAAACATTATTTTCTTTCCTCATGATGAATTTGTTTATTCTACATCCATCACATTTTTTATTTTGAAACAACTGGAAAAGATAAATCATGCAAAGCTTATTTTGCTTCCTGCTCTTCGAAAAGATGATACACCTGTAACAAATGAACAATTCGCTCAATGGTGCAAAATAAATTCAATTGATTCACAAATGAGTGCAAAGCAACCTGGACATGGGCTCCAAACAAATCCTCTTGATCGTGCTGAACGTCAATATGTTGATAGTAATGCTTACCTTACTCAAAATGGTGCAATCAAACTTGTTGAATACCTGAATGCTAATGGATGTCAACTCAAACTCGTTAATCAATCAAGATTATCTCAACATCATCCAAAATGGCGAAATGCTCTTGCAAATTTAAGCTCATCATCGAAGTCTACGAAATCTCTGCCACTTCAACAAAAGAAGCCAAAGAAATGTTACTTCTGTCAAGCTCCTGATCACCTCGTTAAAGAATGTCCTCGTCGAAACAAACTCCAAGAAAAGATTCCGAAGAATAAAAATTATCGGGGACGATAAATCAATGGGGGCGGGGCAAGTTATGAAAATAGTGAACTCTCTTATCCACCACTCTTTTATGACGTCCGTCTCAATTCTCTTTGTTTCACCACTCTCTTGTTGAGGTTCGTGTCGTTGGTTATCTTTTTATTGTAATTATTCTATTGTTGGCGATATGTTCATTCTCGTCATTCTTTCTTTACTTCAAATGTCTATATAAGCTCTTGCGTGTCACTTTTCCTTGCTCAGTTGTATGTTATTATTTGTGTATGTATTGGTTGATGATAAATATTTAATCAATATATTTCTCTCTCGTCTCGTGGTGATTATCTCTCGGAACAATATTAAGATTCCGAAGATTCTGGTGTGATTTGGTGGATTAAAAGTAAGTTATTTGGGGATTTATAATTATTAGTTCGTGGGTTAGGATTTATTCATGGCTTGTAAAGCTAATTATGCCTGTATCCGGGGCCATGGGCATAACAGAATTTTTTGAAACTGGCGTGTATGTGATGGGTAAGAAGTAGTCTTTCACGTCTGAATCAAAAAGAGAAAGAGGCGAAATTTTTTTTTTCCAACCGCCAACCTGTTTTTGGCCGCCTGGCTGTCTCAGTTGTGAGTGCGTGCGGCTGTTGTCCAAAATAGATGGAAAAGGGTCGGGCCCGCTCGCGACCAAAAAATTATCTCGACCTCAACTTTTGATAAAAAAAAAACAATGAAGTCAAAGAAACTTTTGTTTGTTTTTACTTCATTTAAATTTAAATTGTTTTAAGTGTTCATTAAAAAAATTTAAATTTAAAACGTAATTAAAAATATTATCATGATTAAACCATTTTTATTTCGATTATACTGATATACTAACAAAAAAATTTATTAATCTTCATAACTTTTACAATCAACATTATCAAAATAATAGTTATGATCAATCGCCCATTTCAGCTGAAGTGCATACCTTTTGGGGCATTCTTTACATTTGATTCTTTGATCTTGTTCATTATTTAGTGGATGATAACTTTCAACTGCTTCATCAGAAAATAACGATGCCGTTTTAAATTTCGTAACAAATTCAGGAGCATCAAACATAAACAAATGACCCTTTTGTTTGGTTTTCAAGGTTCCAAGATTAGTTTTCATATACATTCCGAACTCTCGAATCTTTTCTTTCATTGATGTAATCTCTTCATCAGACATGAAATCCTTTTTCATTGACTTTTTAGCTTCAAAAAAAAGTTGAATCGCTTCCAAAATTACGGTAACTGTTGGATCGCTTGTGATTTCAAGTGGAAGATCATCTTTAATCTTAGAGATATTGTTTCCCATTTTTATCAAATGAGCACCAGAATATGCCTGAAAAAAGGCTTTTCGGGATCCTCCATGATGTTCGAGTACCTTTTCAAGAGTTTTGGTTAAAATTCCAGGACTTAGTTTTTGAGCTTCTTGCCGCAAGATTAATTGTTTTTCAGAAATTGTAATAATGATTTCAGCAATTCTTTGGTTAATTAAATCCTGTTCTTCTGTTAAACGTTTTCTGCCAGTTTCGATGGTTGGTTTAAATGGAGAACAATGGGGACAAGTTTCATTATCATTTTTGCAACATCTATGAACCAAATTTGAGCAAATATCACAACACGATACGAAATGAGACGGAATATTTTTCTTCAGAAGCTTAACAACGCAATCATTATTTAAGGAACATGGCTTTAGCTTTCGTTGATTCTGTAATATTGTTTGAAAATTTGTTTCAGAAAGATTAAAGTTACCTTTGTCGATGAAAGTAATGTTTCATATAGTTCTGCATTTTCTTGAATATCTCTTAATTCAGATTCTAAAGTTTTAATTTCCTTATGAGCAGTTTTGAGTTCTTTTTTCCAGCTTGAATTTTCTTTTAGCAAATGATAAACGTCTTCCATATTATTCTTTTGAACATCAATTTTTGCTACTGTTTCAAAGAGATACTCAAATAATTGTGATCCAGGTCCCAATGTCATATGTAATGGAGGGGGGATGAACTGTGATGACGGAATGAAAGGAGCAATAGAAGGAAATTTCGAAAAAATGTAAACATTTTTGATAATCCTAAAACTTATATTAAAAGTACAATATTAAATACATTTTATAATAAAAACAATTTTAATAAACGTTAAAAGATATATATTTTTGAAAAACTATTTGATAAAACATTTCTTGGATAAACGCGCACTCGAACAAAACGATAGCAGCTCGATTACATGAATAAAATTCTAAAAGATTTTTTTTTATTACTTGTAGCTTTCTTCCCTTTTTTGAATTTTCCTTAAATTAACAACTAAAATAGCCAATGTTACATTTAGTTACTAATTTTTTAATTTTTTTATGTATTTATTGTTAAAATTTAAAGCATACAAGTTTTGATAAAAAAAAACTCATTTTTTTGTTCAGGCGCGACTCGAACTTGCAAGCGGCGGACTCAAAAAAACGGCCGCCGCACACCACACAGACACTCAGGCAGCCAAAAACAGGTTGGAGGTTGGAAAAAAAAAATTTCGCCTTGGTTCAGACGTGCTTTGTATGTAAATATCGGTTCTGGTTAAGCATGACAGGCAGGTTATTGTTCTTATATTTGTTATACAATTTTTTATATCAGGGAAGAATAAGCATGATGTTAAAGCTGGTTGATTGCTGCTGCTGCTCGAGGAATGTTGATGGGTGCTGCTGGAGACGGAGTGACAAATGAAGCTATTATTTATTTACAATGTTGCGGCATTGGTATAAACATGTCTTCGAGCATGACAAAAACTTTGCTTTTCGTGGATGCTCCCTTTAAGGGGAACGAATTTTAAAAAAACTATAGAAAGAAGACAACTGTTATAAATTAGTTTTGCCTATTCATCATTAAAAATGCTGACACAACAAAAAAACTATTAATTAAGAAAACTGTATATTTTTTTGAGAATTAATTCTTGGTTTACAAAAGAATTTATGTGTCATTTGATCGAAAAATCACTATCTATTATTTTGATCTACTGTTTTTTGTAAAAGAACTAGGGTTTTAATTGATTACTAGTATAACTGGATCTGTAGCGGAGAATGCTAAAATAAAAACTGCATTTCTGCTTTATCATTTGGCATTGCCAGTGAAAAAGAGGAAGGAAAAGAATTTAAATTAAAACTGAAGTTCAGTGAAAGGCAAATCCGCTCCGCCGGACAAAAACGTGGATTACGGATTGATCCGCCAATCCGCGGCACGGATCGGCGGATTGGTGGCGGATCAGAAAAGTTGGCGGAGCGGATCGGCGGATCAATCCGCCGGAGCGGATTCACGGATTAATCCGCGGATCCGCATAAATAAAAAGAGAAAAAGAAAGTTTTTAATTTTGTAAAAATTAAAAGGAAGTTGATTTCATGTGTAAGTAATCAATTAGAATTTTTTTCGTCGGAAATTTCAGAAGATTTTAAAAAATCGATTGTGGAAAGTATGCATGGACTAATTTTAAAATGATCAGTCTTAACAATAAAAAAGAGCGGATCGTAAATTTTGGCGGAGCGGATTGGCGGATTTTTGCGGATTTGAAATCAGCGCGGAGCGGATTGGCGGATCAATCCGCCGGAGCGGATTCGCGGATTATCTGCCGGAGCGGAGCAGATTGCCTTTCACTAAACTGAACTACTGATTTTCTTTTTCTTTATCTTATCGTTTGTTGCAAACTTTAGGCATTTGCAAAGAATCTAGTTTTTGTAAACAATATTTTTGCATGAAGTTTGTTTTAAAAAAACTGCTGATGGTAAAGTTGGAGGATTGCTGCCGGAGATGGAGTGACGATTTAAATTAAAACTGAACATTTGATTTTTTTCCTTTATCTGAGGCTTCTTAAAAAATTTAAAAAACTACCGTTGAGAGTCTTCACGGCCGCCATCGATAAAATGAAATGATAGCGATTGGTTTCATTGAAAGCTAAAAAATTTGAATATTAAACAAAGCTAAAAACTGAGTAAAAGCGTTGAAATTTTAAACTGACATTTTACTGAAGTTTTCTGGGATAAAAATCATGTGAGAGAGTTTTTTAAAGTATTTATAATTACCAGGGAAATAAAACTGTCAAAAATTGTTTTATTAATTCCCAATTGTTCGGATTTACGTAAACTATTCTTATTTAACTGATGTAACTGACGAATTCGATTCTTGGCGGAGCTCGTTTCAAAAGACTTCAAAACTTCGAACCCTTCCGAGAAAAAATTCTATGAAAATGCGAGATATCTCAAAAATCCATGTCACATCATTTGTAAGACCCCCGAGGCCATCTAAAATCAAAGTATCAGATTTTTCCCCAAATTAGCAGAACATAATTAAATAAAATCTTAAACTAAGATTTTGATCTTTTTGTGCAAAAACTTCTACAGTACAAAATAAAGAGACCTCTCTTTAACAAACAAACAATCCACAAAAATTGGTGATTTCTCAGGGCGAATATTATTAAACATGGAAAATTCATTTCAACAAAAAGTTTGTCGTATTTTTGTTTAACTGTCAATTAATAATTCTTTTTTGTATATTTTTTCTGACTCTCTATATTAAAATTTTGAACCCCAATTTTTGAGCGAATATTTAAAGGAAAATTTTGTAAAACTGTTTCATAAAATTGAATTATTGGTTTATTTGTTTATAGCTGTAAAAACTGTTTCATAATTTCATTGAATTTTTTATCGTCGCAAAATCTTTCCCATTTCCACTGCTAACACCGGTATCAAACTATCATGGTAAACTGCATGGATAAAGAATAATATAATAAAACTGAGATGATTATTATCATATCATAATTATCTTTTCCGACAATTATTATTTAAAAAATCAAGAACTTGAAAAAATCACAAAATTTCATTCATTTGCATCCAATCTCCTTTTTTTAGGGATTGTCCCGAAATCACGTGACCAACAAAACGTGATTTTCAGACCCCCTCCCTCCCTCCGTGACCAAAGATCAAAGTTTTTTGCCGACAACATCAAAGCCGGGTGACCATTTGGCTTACCCCCTCATGGTCACGTGATTTCTGAACAATCCCTTACATGAAAAAATTTACTAAATTTGTGGCAAAGTACAGATAAAAATTTTCTTTATGAAAACCAAACTTGAAAAGCTGTATTGGCCATCCAATGAACTAAGCTGTTTCTTTTATAATTTAAAATTAATTTAACTGTCATCGACATATTCGTTATTACTTTTAAACAATATCTTTTTAGTTTTTGATAAGGCTCAATAAAGAAAAATTAAAATTTATAATTATTTTTAAAAGCTGTCAATACCTTAGCAATAATAAATGAAAACTAAACTACTTGAGAATCAAGAGCGTCGACAGAGATTATACATTTTTTTTCCCACTGGTTGTTTTAATCTTAACTGCAACTTCTGTTAAACTGTTTGGGTTCCAAGATTCTTAATTTTGGTGCGTTTCTTTTTTTTACTAAAAACGCAAACAAGATCAAATTCTTGATTTGAAAAGGCTTCCAAAATTATCCAAAAATTTTACAAGAAAACTACAAAAATTTTAAAAAATTGATTTAAATTCTGGTATATTTGATATCAAACCCAAGAGTGTCCGAGACTGTTGCTTAACTTTATATAAAAAAACCGTCTTTCTCTCATAAGAATTGTATCTATTTGTTTTTTAATTTAACTGAAAGAATGATGAAATAAAGTGCTTTTCGAACACGGGTAAAGTTATAAGAGTAAGGGAGAGAATAAATTTAACCTTGAAATTGTGCATGTTCTGTAAAACAAAGAAAATGCACATACTTTTTACTTACAAACAATTCTTAAACTGCGAATTTTTTACATTTTGATTTTACATATGCTTCAAAGACATTTAAATGTTAAATGAGATTTTAATGAAAACTAACTGCATTGTCTTGTTTCACAAAGTTTTGGTTAAAACTGTTTTATTGATCGAAAATCCACTGAAAAAGTAACAAAATTTCTTTTTGTAAACGAAATTGTAATTGTGACTGCTCTTCAGTAACCTTTAATAAATCCTTTATACATTTTTTCAGCTGAAAACCTCAAAGACAAGACATTAGGTTGTGAAAAACTTCAGTAACTTTTATACATCTTTTGCATTCAGATGATTCCGGGGACAGATTAAAACATGAAACTGTTTAGGATAAATCCATCGGGATGTTAAGTAGAGATTTTTAAGGCCACTTGAGCAATGTCTTCCCTCCAAAAATTAAAGGAAAGTTTCTCCTATTTTTTGGACCTAATTTTGTAAGCTAACTGAAAGAAATTTAAAATGATAAAACTGAATTATTGAAGTGTAAAATTGTGTGATGTGTGGTGGAGAAACTATGTGCTTTTTTACAAAAAAAATGTTTCTAACAATTTTAAATCCGCTTTTTTAAGTTTTTTTCAGCTCAAAAACTGCAGCCGTGAGAACATTACGATATTTTTTAAAAAAGCATGTTTTTGTTTTTAATGATTTTTTGTAAAACAGTAAAAAATAATTAAAAACTATTAATTTCTGTTGTTTTTGAAATATTTTTTACTCGATTTTTTTATCTAATTATCTCTTCAAACTGAGTTGCCATAGCTTGGAATGAACGCAAAAGAAGGTAAAAAAATTATAATTGACCCATATAAAAAGATGTAATGGATAAAAAAATTTCAAATATTAACTGGAACTTCAGTCAAAACAATCTCTGACAAAGTGTCAAGAAGTTGGCAATTTAAAAACTGTTTTGAAAGCAGAGCTGGGCAATAGCCGTTTTTAAAAACTTTAATATCTCGCGATTTTTGTAAGTAAGGTAGCTGATTTTTTTAATATAAACAAAAACTGTGAATAAAGAACTACAATGAAAAAAGGGGTGCAAATGAAGAGCCTACCCTGGTTTTGGAGAGGGGAAAAATTACACCTACATTAGGTGTACTTGAACATTTGCTCTTAGGAAGTAGGAGTAGATTGTCACCTTTTTTTAATGGCATATATTTTACACCTCTTATTTACGGGTGTTGCTTACACCATATTTTAACATTTTATTTCTTTTAACAAACAGGTGGCTGTTTTTTTATATTCGTTTATGACTTTAGATTTAAAAAAATCCAATACATTTCTTAAAACCTTTAATTGAGAGAAATATTTAATCAGGAATTTTGTCCCCTGATGATCTCAGGGATTGATATCTGAACCTCTACATCGATGATATGGCCTGCTATTAAAGTAGCTCGAATTTTAACCTCTATATCGGGGCAATCTTTGGGATAGCATCTCTTGACTATCTCAGCACGAACAAAGTACTTGAAAAAAATTTGGTATGTAAAAACAATTGGCTACAACATTTTAAATTAAAAAGTGCTTTGCTGGAATATGAATTTACCAGCCCGGCAGCTTGTTTCGGTATAACTAAATCGGCATCAAATACTTTTAATAAACAAGAAATTAAAACAATTAGAATTTTTCGAAGGAATAATTAAAACTGATAAGATACGACCAATTGGTAAAAACTTCTTGTTAATCTATAATCTGTATTTTTTCAAGTTGTTGTTGGTGAACTTCAAGTGAATGTTCGAGTTATTGTTGCCACCGAATTTAAATTCACTCACCACGACTAAAAAACAAAGGAGATAGGATTTAAATAAGTGATAAGAGAATGATGTAACGACAACTGTTGAAATGGAGGCCGGTTTAAAATTTCCTATTAAAAAAATGACGAGAAAAAATTTTGAAATATTTATGATTTGTAACAAAGTTATTTGAATAAAATTTAATATTTAATTTTTCTGGTAAATTTACTATGAATTGGGTTATATAAAACTGCAACAATGAAATCATACTTCATCATAACAAACAAAAATTAATTTTATAATGTTTTTTCTTCATTTTAGAAAAACAAAGCTCGCGGGGAATTCTTTAAGATTCTTTTTTGTGCGTCTACCTTCGAAAATCTTTCTCTCGCTTGTTTCAAGAGCTTTTGTATCTATAAAAACTGTATCCATACGAATTGTGTCTTCTATGTTGAGCTTTCTAGAAACTTTTTGATCAGCTAAGACTTAAAATCCGTGAACAAAAACTAAAAAAACGAACTACATAGCGATAATTACAAATTTGACATAACATTGCTAAAATAATATTTGATCTCAAAAATGCCGTATAGGTTTTAGTGGATTGAAACTTTGCCCAAAATTTTTATTTAGCACATATTTTATGGTAAACACTCAAAAAAGTTTATATCTCACATTTTTCATAAAATCTGAAAATCATGAAAAATGACCAAAAATGAGGTATTTTAAAAAATTTCTAAAATATTCAAATTGGTCCAAATATCGTTGTTTATGCGTTTGTCTATTGCAGAAACATGTACTTTAAATACACAAACCACAAGAAAAAATATTTTAGACCAAAAAATCAGTTTTGCGATTTTTTGTATTTTGGTGTTAATTTAGGTAAAAACCAGATATTTTAAGGTGGTCCCAAATGTACATACTTGATGTTGGTGAGCTGAAAGTTTCCAAAAATGCTACAAATATATTATATTTGATCATAAAAGTCACCGGAAGGTGATTGATAGCCTTTTTCAAATGTTATGAAATTTTGTTTATGTTGGAGATATTGAATTTTGTTGAAGTCGACAAAAGTAGCACAGTAAAAATTTTTTCGGATCCCCCTACTTTTTCTATCTTATGTTGTTTTTCGATGCCCAACCAGTTAAAGTTTATAAAAAAATATGAATGGGTAAGTTGTAAAAGTGAATTCTGGAGTCCAATTACCGTAATTTTAGGCCATTTTTGAACTTCTCAGGGGCATAAAACCATAAAAAAGGGTCAAATATGAATACTTTTGTATTTTCCTGACTTAACACGTCCAGGGCTTTCGAATAGTATCATTTTTGTGATTTTCTGAAAATATGGCTTCTGAATCCACATTCTGGGTCACAGATTCTGAATCTCAGAATCCACCAGAAAAACGTCAAATATTATGACGAAATTCGAATTCCTGGACCAAAATTACCCTAGGAACACATTTTCAGCCGATTCTGAGACAAAAAATTTTTCCTAATGCCAAATATCGCCAAAAATTCTCAAATGTTACAAAAAACGTCCTTTAAATGTTTAAAAATAGTTAAATGTACATATATTTTTTAAACTGTAAAGTCAGCTTGTAATGTCTTGATCGAGGGTATTCTTTTTATTTTTGACTGCAGGTGAAAGGTATTTTTATCTGACATTTTTTGTTTATTCAACTGTTTTCAAAATACTTTTTTCTAAATTTAAGGTATAAACTTTTTCTAAATTTAAGGTATAAACTGTAAAGATTTTTAAAAACAATATTTGTTACATGAAAACACGACTATCAAAGTAAACTATTAATTCTGAATGATTCAATTCAACGTAAGCTATTTTTTAAGCATCCCACTCAGCACCGCTCTCTACACAGTTTGCATTTTTTAATGACTTTTTAACTTTTTATGAATTATTGATTTAGAAATGCCTATCTCTTTTTTGATTACTATTAGTAAAACTGATTTTCACGTTTTTTTCTTATAGAAGTAGGATTACATTCCTAAACTTTTACATTGTTGTTCAAATGTTGATACGAGATAAAATATAGCTTTGCAGCTTGTTTAAACAAGGCTCTGCAACACCCAAATATCATATCAGAGCATCGGTATCAATTGCTTTTTTTAATCGCACTGCCCTGCTGTTAAAGGCCGTTTTTGTATCACATGTTCTCTGGACAGCCTCGAAGAACGCACCATAAATTTTTTTCATACTATAGACAACCTGTATGATCAAAGTTTATCTTCGAACAATGAATTTTTTCACACTCCGAAATATTGTTCATCATTCATAATGGGCAGGATCGGGCCCCCCAACCAAGTATCAAGATGATGTCAACAACTTGGGCTTTTTTAACAATGTTGCAGAATTTTTAGCTAGCGAAAATTTCGAACTAAATTACTGAAGCTTCGATTGAAAAAAATTAATCTGAGTAAATAAACTATTCATGATAAAAAAAATGTAATTATTGAAGTCAATTAACTAACTTTACGAAATTCTAAAACTGTTTTGAAAACTTATAATTCTGGTAAACGAAAACTGATAGGTTGAAGCCTTAAGGCAAAACAGTAAAACAAAAGAAAGAAAAAAATTGAACTAAAAACTGTAACTCATTTGCATCGAATTATAATGACAGTATAATATAAAAAATTTAAAGACTTAATAAAGGAAGTTTAAGTTTTAAGGGTTAATTAAAACCCGCAACTTTGCGTCCTACAACGCATTCATTATTTTTACAGAACATCCATTTGCATCATTGAATTTTATTACTTTATCCCAGAAAACTATTTATCACATGAGCTAAAAAATTACCTACATTACTAAACTGTTTTATTTTTATATTTATTTATTAGGTCAAGCTGAATTTGGAGTAAAAAACTTAAATTAAAAACTGGAATCTGCTTTAATGTTGGAAGCTTTAACGCCAACAACTTTTTCACATATTTCAACCTCAATTATTTCTTTAAGTGAAACTTTTAGTCCAGGGATACTTTATTAACATTATTAAAACTGGTGTTGTTGGCACTGATGTGAGTTATATTTAATAAAATAAACTAAATTTCAAAAATAATTCATCAAAAAAATTTGGTTCAGTTGCTTTTTAGAGTTGCAAATTTTAGGCATTGCAACGAATCGAGCTTTTGCAAATAATATTTTTGTGTCATTTTCTTGATACTTTTACATAAAAATTGTTTTATAAAACTGCCGTTGACGGTTTGCACTGCCATCATCGATAAAATTAATTTTATTTGAAAGCTAAAAAAATTAATTCAAAAACAAAGCGAAAACTGAGTCGAATTCAAAATTGTTCGGATTAACTTAAACTATTTTTATATAACTGGATCAACGTATGTGAAATCTTTTTATGGCTATTCAATTTTTTATGGCTATTCAACTTTTTTATTATTGCTTTTTTTTGATGAGGGTGAACTTTTCAGAAAAAGTCTTTTTTTTTTTTGTTTATTTATAAAATTTGACATGTGCTTTGTTTCGAGGTTAGCCATTGAGCAGACCCGGGCATTGCATCTCTGTCATGTGCAAAAAATAACAAAAAATTCTTGTGTTCTTGTAGCTCAGTTGGTAGAGCATCTGACCGGAAATCAGGAGGTCGCTGGTTCGAGTCCAGCCTGGAGCCAGCACAAGAACTAACTTTTTCGGTATCTTTTCGGTTTAAATTTTCATTTGTTTATTTGCGTTTTTTTTAATAACTGGCTTATGAGAAACGATAACATTTTTAAGACTGAAAAAAAGATATGTGCAGGGTAAACGTGTAATTTTAGTCTTGTCGATTTAAACTGTCACATGAAAAAGTAAATTTTTATGTCTCAAAAGACTCGTTGTCTTACAAAAAAATTTCAAACTGGGCATTTGAATGTTATAAGTCTTAAAATTCCTTTAATTTTTGTTAAAATTGTAATTTATGGTTACAGTGGCATAACCAAAATATTCTTTACATAAAACTGGGGTATCCTTAAAAACTTTGAACTGGATTTTTGTTAAAAGTTCAAATTTTAGTTTATTTAAATTTTATTTGATGCAAAAATTTTAGAGCTCTCATTTTCAAAAATTTTGTTTGTACTTCTTTGTGTTGAAATAATTTTTATTCATTTGCACGAGATTTTAAGTTCTTTAAACTGCACGAACGTATGTTGTACGAATTATTATTATTAAAATTCTAATTTAACTCTTTATCTAATTCTGTCTAACAACTTATTTATCTAGAAAACTAATAAAATTTAGAATGCTGAAACTGAATTGTAAAACTGTTACAGCAATAACATAAATGATTTTAATATTTATCAAAAAAACTGCTGCCGGCAACAACAAAGTTTGCTGTTTTTGTTGACTACCATTGTTAAATTTTACGGTATATCAGTTGTTTTAATTCATTCATTACATTTCATCCCCCCCCCCTTTAACAAGAAATTAATTTACTGAATTTATGTGCTGCTGCTGTTGGCAGCACATAAATTCATCTTTAAAACTTTAAAAAATTGGAACCCTAATTGCAGCTTGATTTTCTAACTACAATTTTTACAGCTCATTATAATTTGAAGCTTTTTAAGAAACAAAAAATTAATGTTTAAAAATAATTTAATTGGAGAAGCTTTTTTTTCTTGGGCACTTTTATGTTTTTAACACTGCCTTAACCATAATATTCTTAAAATAAAACTGAAGTATCTTTAAAAACTTTGAATTGGGTTTTTATTTAAAGTTTGTTTTTGCAATTACAAAAATAATTAGTCAAACAAATTTGGTAAGACATTAAAAACGAGAGGGTGCAAAACTGCATTGCAAAATTACATCATCTAAAAATTTATAACTGGAACTTTTTCAAATCAAAAGTTGGGAAAAATTTTTCATATTTTTTAAATTTATTTAAAACTGGCGTTCATGGGATTGGCATGATGTATGTGGATAATTCAGGTTAAGCGTGACGGGCAGATCAGTTTACAATTATTTATATTTGGGAAGAAGAAGATGGTAGAGCTGGTTGACTGCTGCTGCTGCTCGAGGAATGTTGTTTGCTGCTGCTGGAGACGATACTAATTAAGAAATTGGGTTAATTGTTAAAAACTTATTCTCAAAATTTAAAATTATTTAAGTATTGAACTTTCCCGATACTAATTAAGCAATAAATAATTTTCAAAAACTGAATTTCCAATTTCAAAAAACATCAAAGAAATTTATAACAAAATTAAATCTTCATTCTTTGCCTCTTTCAATGAAATCTTCTAACTATTGATTATCTTTTTCGTAAGGAAAAAATTTTTCTGTTACGCTGCGTTATTAGTATTATTGCGATGGTATCAATTATTTATATAAAATTAAAATAAAAAACTGATAGATTTAAAGTAATGTTCAACGAAAGAATTAATTTAAACAAGCCAAAAAATATCACTGAAAAAAATTTTAAAACTGGAATATGCGTATTTTGGTTGTTGTGATTCAACTTTTAACGGGATTATTTTATAAACATCGTTGCCACTGAAAGCAAATTTACTCCTCGGGAAACTAACTTTGTAGTGTAATTTTAAAAAAATTATAAAATAGCTATGATACGATAAACAATATTTTCTCTGGAGTAATGGTTAAAAATTAGTGGATTCATTTTTTAAATACAGTTGAAAAGAGTAGAAAGTTTGTGAATTTCAATAAAAAATGTCTGATAAAAAAATAATTGTTAATAAGTTGCAGTAGTGTTAAGTTTTTATTGAGAATTTTAATAAACTGCAAATCAAAAAAAAACGAAACAATTTCTTAACACAAACACAAAAGTATCTTTTTTAACAAATGACAATTTTAAAAACCGATTTCCTCGTTAGATTAGTAACAAAGTGTAAATTTTAAAAAAAATTATAAACTGTTCTCTTTCTTCTAAAAATTCTTAAAAATTTTCTGTCGAGTTGTTAACTGACGAAGTAATGAAGTGTTAGGTGTTCATTCAAATCTCATATATTTCATAAACTATGATGACCTTGAGTCGTTGATATTATTAAAAAAAAATGCAATTATTCGGGTTACCTCAAAGGGTTTCATCACTCCTCCCCAAAAAAATAAACTTCTTTTCCTTAAATTTGGCGATTCATTCAAAATGTTGAAACTGAACATTTGAAGCATGAATACCATTTTTTCAATATTTGATTTAAGAAAACTAAACAGTTTAATACATCCTCAACACACAAAACTATTGTACTACGAAGCCGCAATGAAGTTAAAGTTGTGAACTATAGTATTTGAAAAATAGATGAAAATATATAAAATTGAATTTAAAAAATTTTTTGTTTTATTTTTAAGGTTCTCTTCCTAAGAACCAGTGTTGTTGCGACACCGACTCTGGAGTCGAGGAGTCGGAGATGGAGTCGGGGTCGATGTTTCCACAACATCGAATTGTAAGAATGATTTGTTCTTAAAATCACAATTCACTGGTAGACCTGGTTACGGTAATACAAGAGAAGATGTGCAAAGAGTGTGAACAAGGAGAACTGCAGGCCTACTGACCACTTCATCCGATGGAGGTTGTTGCTGCTGCTGCTGCTGCTGCTGCTAGACAAGGCTGGTGTGAGGTGCTATATCGAAGCTGAAACTTTACGAGTAATTAAAAAGCTTATGGATGAAATCTATGAATTTTAAACACTTTTTAAAAACAAAAACGGATACCGTAATCATGTCTAAGTTTGAAAAATTTCTACTAAAACTCGTTGATTCATTTTTTGTGACAATGTCGATCAAACTTACTCTAAATTTTAACTAAATGATAATGTAGGGAAGAAAACTTAAAATTTTGATGTTGTTTTATATTTTTTAAACTGAGAATCCTTGACTATCATGATAATAAACCTTTGAATTTTAAAAACTTTGTACTTAATAGTTCATCCAACGAACCTTTCTTTTAAAATTTTATTTTTATTTAACTGTCAACAACATATTCTTCGTTACTTCCAAAAAATATCTTTTTAACGTCTAATGTGGCTCATAAAAGAGCACCTATTAAATTAATTTTATAAAACTGAAAAAATTTTTGGACTGGGTGAAAAAAACTAAACTATGAGAGATTCGAGAGTGATGAACGAGGTCCCAAATTATTTTTTATTGACATTCTAATCAATGTTTGTTACAAGCGATTAAACGACAAATTTATTAATATGTAAAACAGTTATAAATTTCTATAAAAGACTGGATCATATAGAAATTTGCCATGATGTGAAGAAAAGTGTTGTCAGATGATAAAGTTAAACAAAGGTGAGTTGCTTTTATCGAACCAACTCGGCACTTTTGTCGTTAACGCCCCCCTTCATCTTGCGAACACAAAATTTTTGGAATGAAGCAAATTTGCATTTTCGATTTTTGTTCATTTTCGAAGGGGGGCGTTAACGACAAAAGAAGACTACGGCGTACTATTGTTCTTTTCGCCCCCTCATTTAAAAACATTCAAACTTTCAAGAATTTGCATGAGAAATCATCAAAACACTATAAAAGCTTTCGATGACGTTAATTTCAGGCTTTTTTTACATGTTCACTCCTTTGCTGAACGGTCGTCATTTTGCTCTCCATCTTGCAAAACTTTTCTAAGTTTTGTTCTTCAACAGTGTTTTTGCAAGTTTGTGTTTAACGCCCCCCTTCGAAAATGAAAAAAAATCGAAAATGCAAATTTGCTTCATTCCAAAAATTTTGTGTTCGCAAGATGAAGGGGGGCGTTAACGACAAAAGTGCCGAAAAAGTATTGAGCTTTCTCACAAACTTAAAAGCAGTGACGAAAAAAATGTATTACAAATTTTAACTTTAATCTTAATTGCAACCTTTTTTAACTGTTTAGGTTCAACGTTTCTTATTTTTGGTGTACTTCTAATCTACTTAAAATACACAAATAATCCACAATTTTAAATCATTGCCCAAAAAAGGTTCTAAAACCTATCACAAATTTATAGCACAAACCTGCAACTAAAAATAAGAATAAACTAATTTTGATTAATGTAAAACACAAGAATGTCTAACAATATTGCTTTAATTTTTTTTAATAAAAAATAGACTTATTCTGTTGTGAATTTTTAATAAAAGCACTGTTTTTTTTTCATCACATTCCAGGGTGGGTTTTAGTCGAGAATTTTTTAAAACGGTGTTAATCCTAAATTTCTTTCTTATAATATTGGACGTTGTGGTGTCTTCATTGGTGGTCAATTTTGTTATGAATTATTCATCAACAATGAATTGATGTGAATAAAACAATAAAAAAAAGCATCCAAAATTTACTTTTTTCTGGCGATAAATTTGGAACTATCATAAAAAAACTTTTGGTTTTTAGACTGTTTCGTGCTTTTTTATAAAACCGTAAATTATAACTTTTTTATGTTGAAATTTACATTTTAAAACTTTTTAAGTTATTTTAATTCATGATGGAATTTTTAAACTAATATATCTGCATTCATCGATTTCCCTGAATTTAGATTTACTTCTTTAGAGAATTAACTCACACAATTTTATGAATGTTTTGACAAAAACTGAAAAAGCGTTGTTTCAGATATTTCTTTGTTATTTCAATATTTTCATAAAGTTGGAATAAAAAACTGTAAACTCGTTCTTTTAAAATTGAGAAACAAAAACTATTACCATAAATTAAAAAAAACTGTGGTCGATGTGAAGTTTCGCTATGATATTAATTTAAATTTAAAACTATAACTTTACATTTAAGATTCAAGTAAAAAACTGCAACAGACATTATTTAAAAACTTCAAAAAGTTTAGAAAAATTATTTACTAGTGTCATCAAAGATACTAAACTTCCCCAACTGCAAACAAAAACTTGCTTTCATGTGTTTTTTGTCGTTGAAGTCGTTGGCAGAAGGCTTCGAGAAGGTTGTTACAAATTTTATCAGCTTTTGTGTATCTTAAAAACTAATTTTCAATAATTTTAGGGATTAAACAAATCTGTGCAACGGAATGTCTGAATAAATTTTTTTACAGTTTTTTAAAAATGACTTCAACTGCATCATGATTAAAGCATAGACGCAGTTTTTTGCTGAACATAAATAAACTGTGAAAAGCTTACTATTTTAGAAAAATGTTAATTGTAGTTTTTAATTGTTTTTTTGATAAACTGTCATGAGATCAAATTTGACAAATCTTTTCTTAATTTTTAACTCAATTTCCTAAATCACATTTTCTAATAAAAAATATGGTAGTGCAGCCACAAATGAAGGCATAAATAGACATGCTGGTGTTTAAAAGTTTATAAAACTGGATATTCAAGATCAATATTTTGTCAACACTATTTTTGTTACTAATTATTTTTTTAAACATAAAAAAGTAAAAAAAAATTAGAGTAAATGTGTCATAAGTGTATTTTATTGTTATAATATTTGTCTAAATTTTATTCTATCTTTTTTTTCAATCTTTTAGTCTTTGCCTTGTGGCCATCTTTAAAGTGAATCATTGCTCTTAGTTTTGTATAAATCTCTTATCTATCTTTCTTTTATCACTCTTTTGTAAAAGCTGTCAACACTCCGCCTTCGATCAGCGGCGATCACAAGAGCATAAATAGTTCTTGTGTTTCAGTTCTAGTCAGCTCTTTTATTTCATTTCTCTCTTTGCTCTTCTTTTAATATATATTTGGGTTGGAATAACGCTTTTAATCAATACACAACGAAGAAGCATTTAACATCACATATACCCCAACTTCGGGTATAATAAAATGTAAATGTACGAGATGCGTTTATTGTTTTATAAAAAACAATCAAATCTTGAAAACTGATAAATTGAATTTTATCATGAAGCGTGGTCTTTTTTGTGCTGTTGGTTAATTCGGACATTCTTCAACAAAGATAAATAACAAAATTTAAAAAACTGGGATAAAACTAAAAAATGACAAGAGCTAAACATTTCTACATCTGACGAATAGCAAAACTATCTAAGTCTAAGTTAAGTTTTTGGATGGATATTTCTGCGGTTTGATTTTTTAACTTTTTTTAAAACATTAACTGAATTTGTGGCAAAGAAAAAAAGCAAAATTTAATTATTTAAAGAGACTGTCGGAGGCAGCAGAAAAAAAAAACGGAGAAACCGTTCTTTCGTCTAATTTTCAACATAAGGCGCAAATAAGGCGGAAAAAAGGAGTAAGGCGAAAATAAGGGGGAAGAAAGGTGCAAGAAAGCCCCTTATTAGCGTCTTTCTTTTGTCTTTTCATTTATTTTTTGTAAGTCCGGGTATTAAAGAAAAAAAAAACTGCAATTATCTAATTCTTCTTCGGTGTAAAGCTGTAAGTGACATTGTTGCCTTCTCCATCCAAGAAATGTTATGTGAAAAACATGATTTTCACGCGTCATTTAAAAATAAATAAAAAACTGAAGAAAAACTCGATCTAAGATTATGAACACGTTTATATTTAAACTATCAGTTTTTGCTACCAAGAAAAGCTAATAAACTGGATCATCAATAAAAATTGTTACTGTAACGTTTTCAAATATCTTGTAATAAAAATTTTCATATTTTGTGGAATTTACTTAAAACTGGTTCCCAAGTAAATATTTCCATAATCGAATGAAGCATTCATCAAATCTGAAGTTAACTGAGCTATCTTATTTACTTGTGTATACATCCCAAGTTAAGCGCTGTCTATTTTATCTAGATAAAATTTTTAAAGATTTCATTATTAAACTGTTGTATTTTTATATTTATTTATTAGACCAAGCTACATAGAAACTAATAAACTGGTAAGAGAATTTTCATTATTTATTTTTTTACTAAAATCTACAGTTTTTGATAGTGAATCATTATCAAAAAATGTATGTATTACTGCCTTTGCTATTTTTTCAGACGAATGTCTGTCTGGGCAGTGTAGTTACACACATTACACTGTCAAATGACAAAGAAAATTTTTAAGCCTTGAAAGACTCTTTGTTTTTTAAAATTTCAAACTGTACATTTGAATGTGAAATCTTAAAATTCCTTTAACTTTTGTTAAAATTTTAAATTATGTTAACACTGCCTTAACCATAATATTCTTAAAATAAAACTGGAGTATCTTTAAAAACTTTGAACTGGGTTTTTATTTAAAGTTTGTTTTTGCAAGTTTTTCTACAAACTTGGCGAACATCGTTGGAGAAAAAAACTTTGAAAAGTTTTGCGAACTGAAGAAGATGGGCGGAAAGAACGAATTCTAAATAAAATTAATTTTTTTGGCAACTTTGTGTGTCGAAATGAGACTAATAAACTGTTAGACGAGACTCAAATGTGATAAACCGGAGAAAGAAAATTAACAGAAAAACAAAATAAAATAATCGGGAAGAAAATTGTACAAATCGATTCTGCTTTGAAGCTAGCAATTTTGCATTAATTTAATTAACTAAAAACTGACAATAATATTCTTGTCACATTTAATGTTTGTTTTTATAGAAATTTTTACAAAATTAATAAAAAGTTAAATGTTTCACCAATATTTGGCTACTTTATTTGGTGTGGTTTTCTAAACTGTACTATGAGTTTTATTTTTGGTTTAGGTTCTTCACCTTTAATTTAAAATTAAATTTATGATAAAACGAATCAATGAAAGAGAAGATGCCTTTGCAAAGCTTGAAGTGGCAACCTATGAATTTTTTTCATCTTTTCAATAAAAAAACTGTAACTTTTTTAGCAAATCTTTGAAGATCTCAAATGTAACAAAAAAAACAAAAAACTGTGGATGAAGTTCTTTTGATTGACTCTAACTGATTACAAAAACTCTAATTAATGTACTTGTTTTTTTTTAATTTTCAAATTGGAATTTAAATTTTGGCTACTGATCGGAAAATTCAAATGAATGATAACATCATCATCGTTACCACTGAATTCGAATTTATTTCTTCAGAAAACTGATTGTGTAGAAGAACTAGCAAAAAAATAAAAAAAGACTTGCCGGTATAAAATGAAAAAATACACCACTTTTCTAAATAATGTTCTTGTACAATTTATTTTAATCAAACAACATGATGCAAACTAAACTGAAGCAATAAAAGGAAAATTTTTGTATTTCACCGCTTTACGGATTGTACAGATCTGGTGTCGGGTCTTTTGAGGGGGAGAGGGGGTAAGCAGAAATCTGACACTCATAAAATCGGCAAACATCAAAGGAAAAAACCTGATGGATGGGGAGGGGATCGCAAAAATTTCATTAAAATACCCGAAGTCAGATTTAAACAATCCCTTATATGTAAAATTTTAAATTTCAAAAATTCTTAAACTGAATCCGCTGGTTTTGTTTTTATTTAAAACTTTAAAAAGCTTAAAGAACTTACAACAATTATTACTTTAATTTTAATAAATTTATAGATGACTAAAACAAAAAAAGGGAAACTGACGATAATTTAATTTATCCATAAATTTTTTTCCATGGACGATCTTTTTTCAATATAAGAACTTTATTAATTTTTATGTATATTGTTAATATAAAACTGAGATGATTTTACAATGTTTTTCAAAAGTGTTTTACTGTAATTTTAATTATCTAAAAACTGTTGTTTAGAGCATCAAATTTGTTATTACAAATGTGTTAACTAAAACAATAAACGTTGGTTGCTAATTAAGAATAAAAAAAGAAAAAAAAATTAAGGCCGGGTAGTCGAGTGGTCCAGCGCGTTGATTCATCAGTACATTATATTACTCACTGGTTCGAGTCACGCCCGTGGTCACATTTAAAAATGATTACCCGCGTCCGTCCCCGGTCCTACCGGGTTACCAAGGGATATATTGTGTCAAACCAAAGACACTAAAAATGGCTGCTGGAGGGACCCCAGGGTAAACATATCCAACTGTATTATGGCATTATCGCACGGAAAGTGAGTGGCATCGCTTAGACGTGATAAAAAAATAAAAAAATGAAATATTAATCAAACTTAAAGTATTTTTCTTGAAAAGACTCAAAAGTTTCTCCTCCAAAAAACATCAAAAGGGATGAAACCAAAAAAAGATGCTGATTTTGCAAAGCTTGTAGCGTCAATTATCGAATATTTTTAATCTTCTCAAGTAAAAACTATAAACTTGAAAGAAAGTTTCCATGAATCTCAAGTGTGCAATATTGCATTAAATTAATTAACTAAAAAACTGATCATAATATTCTTGTTTGTATGATGGGGGGGGGGGGGGGTTTCTTTATTGAGATTCAGTATTCGTATTTAAGTATTACTTAATCGTTGTTGTTTTAAAACTTCTTCATTTATATGCGTTAAAATATTTTATATAAAAACCAAAATTACTGATTCATTAGATAAATAAATTTAACTTGTTAATTATTATAGACTGATTTGAATTTGGTGAAGTTAGCTGATAATTAGCATTTCTTAATTTTAAACACACAGTTTTTTAAAATACGTTTATAACTTTAGATTTAAAAAAATCCAACCCATTTCTTAAAACCTTTAATTGAGAGAAATTTTTAATAAGGAATTTCGTCCCCTGATGATCTCAGGGATTGATATCTTCACCTCTACATCGATGATTTGGTCTACTATTAAAGTAAATCGAATTACCGAAGGAGGCTGGAGAGCTAAGCTGGTTGTGACTGGATACTGCCTTAGAACTGAGTGTTTTGGTTGTGGCAATGTTGGAGGTGTGTCAATTGGTTGATGTTGTTGCACGTGAAAGAGATCAAGCCTGAGACCTGATCGCTTTCTAAGTGGAGATATAAATGAGGGATGGATTCTCATTACAAAACTAATAAATTGAAAATTAGAAAACTGATTATGAGCAGCCTAGATAAGTTTTATTATTAATTTTTATTTTGCAAAAATTGATCTTTTGATAGTTACGATGAAGTATAACTGAAGGTCATGTTCTTTAAATGACTAAACTTGGGATAGCTTTGAGAAGACTAAAATTTGTGTTTTGTCATCACTAAATCGGTAATAATACGCATCAATATTTTAAAACTTTTTTAAACTGCATACTTCTTAAACTTTATTTGAATAAATAAAGTTTTCTTAAACGCTCATTTATTATACAAGCATTTGTTGCTAACAATATTATAACTGATAACGTGAATTTTTCATTTTTGTGTAATTAAATCTTTGAAACTGTGGCGAAGATATTTTTTTGTTCAATGCTTTTTTTTGGCTTAAATCGTGTTTTAAGCCAAAAAAAAGCACATCCATCAACAACAATAAATAAAACAAAAGTTTAAACCATTGAGTTAAAACTAAAAATAAGAAGAACTAAAAATTTCTAAATTTTCTACAATGGCAAAATTATAAGTTTTTGGTTGGATATTTCTGCGGTTTGATGTTTAAACTTTTTTAAAAAAAATTAACTGAATTTATGGCAAAGTAAAAAGAATAAAATTTAATTGATTAAAAAAACTGTCTTTTTTGGATTTTCATCCTACTGTGTTACAGTCGAACTTCTTCGTTTACTTTTTACAAGGGACCTCAAAAAAAGAGGGTAAGATCGCGGTCTACACGCTGGAAAAAGTGTGGACAAAACGTTTTTTTGAAGCGATGCTCCCATAGATTTCCCTCAAACTTTCACCATAACTTCTTTGACGTGTGTAGCAGGTATGTACGGGAGGAATTTAGAAAATATGCATTAGTTCTGTTTTTACAGACCGAAATATGACCAAAATCGACAAAAAATGGGTAAAAACGTAAAAAACGTCATTTTTTAAATTTGAGATTTAGGCTAAAAAATCCCGTAAATTTGATCACATGTAGTAAAAGAGTGATTTCAGATAAATTTGAACATTATACGATTAATAGTGGCTTCAAAAACATATCTTAAAGTTTTAAGGTTACGGTAGATCCTCTACTATTTTCGCGGTAAGAAACACGTTTTCCCAGCGTGCGGTCTAGGCTGGGAAAACGTGTTTTTTTTTTGCAATAACGAGATTTGACTGTATTTATAATTTTAACGCTAATTTCGAACTCTTTAAAAGGCTTTCCTTGCATAATCTTGAAAACATCAATTGTAACTGGCAGTCATTAATTTATAAGTATTGATTTAGCATAATTAGGGATTGTCCAGAAATTTTTTTTTAAAAATCTTGTCACATTTTTAAGTTGCTACACTTTTTTGATTGATGAAGATAAAGTCGTAATATTTTATCCACAGTATATTTAAACATCATTTGCAGATTTTAGGCATGGTGGAAAAACTTTTTTGAGGGAAACAGTTTGGTCACGGAAATGGAAAACGAGATTTGTATGAGATTAAAAGTGTTGTTGGAAAAGAGAATTAACAGCTTTATTTATGGATGACATCCATAAATAAATAAAGTTAGCTTTGATCAAATAAAAGAATTCATAAATGAATTCAATTACTTTCATACTAATATAAAAAATTAGGGACGAGGTTTCAAAAAATTGCAAACGGAAAAAACTAACTAACAACTTTTTAAACTTTAAAGGAAACTGCACCATGGTCTCTATAAGTCAACGATTTCAATTAAATTAAATAAAAAATCTTTTTAAAATGTCGAGATGGAAAAAACTTTTCCTATTTTTTTAATTATTTTTAAACTGGTGCCTGTGTAATTTTTGCCATAAGCTAACTAGCAAATATATGAGTTTCTTTAAAACAAAATGAACAAAATGAACAAAAATATTTTTACAAAACTGATTTCAGCAGTACAACTACTAAGTTTAAGTCTGTATTGTTGAGCCTCTACATCAGGAAAAAAAAGAAAGATAAAGTGCTGATTTCCGCGTCCTTGCTAGATAAAAATTAAAAGGCAAAATACTGGTTTTAATAAATTTTTGGTCGTCTTAGCAAAAATAGGGAGGGAAAAAATAAAAATTAACATACATCATATTTCTTTTCCCATCGCTTTAATCATTTAAAAATTTGAAAGGCTTTCTTTGTAATCGATTCAACTGCTTCCATGGGTAATTCAATTTCATTCAAAAAACTGTAGCAACTTAACAATGTGACAAGATTTAAAAAATTTTATTAAAAAAGTCATCAAAATGTTGCCATTTTTTGGCATTTTACACAAAAGAAACTGGAAAACAAAATTATTTAATATTTTAAGTAGTAACTGATACCAGTAAAATTAGAATAAAAAACACTCTTAAAATTAACTAATATAATTAGAAATGTTTAAGACGAAACGATAAAAACAAAACTTTACTTTTAAAAGTGCCAGAATGCGGCCAGGGAAAAATTCTACCAACTTTTGATGAACAAAATGTAACAAATAAAACAAACTTATTTCATGAAAAACTGTGACCATTAAAAAAAACAGCAAATTTATGAAAAATTCTCAAATTGAATTTTAATTTTGTTAGGACAAACAAAACAGTTTTAACAATTTGTCTTCAAGGTCTCATAACTCCGATTGATTTTTTTTCTAGTCTTCACTACAAAAATGATGGGAAAAACAATTTAAATTAAAACTGAGATGTTTTTATAATTTGAAAACTTTTTTTTCCAAAAAAAAAAAAAATAGTTCATAGAAAAAATCTATCAATAAGTTTTAAAACTTCTGGAATCTGTGTGTTTGGTTGTCGTGGTTCAATGACAAGAGAATGAGTGTATTATTATCTTCGCCCCTGAACTCCAATTTTTTATTCTGGGTTTTAATTGGTAAACGGAATGTAAAAAAATTAAAAAGGGAAAAAAACTATGTATTGTCTTCAATGTAATAAACGGTGAGATAATGATAATTGCTCAGAAAAATTATGATTTTGCCAACTTCGATAATGTTAAACTGCAAAGAAGTATTTGAATGTTTTTTTTATCAAATTTTGAAGTTACGGGGAAGAGGATTTGCAGTATTAATTAATAATTATTTGATTTAGTGTATTTTTTATTATTTGTTTTAAAAAGTGTTATCTTTTTTTTATTTTATACTGGGGTTAATCGATGCATCAAAAAATTGAAATTTTGTAACTTGACATCCCGTCTCTCACCATTTAACAAAGGCCAGTGTAAAACTGTAAAAAGACATTGATGACTCCTCCCTGAAAGGGATTTTTATGAAAAACTAAATCTTTTTAAAGATACACGTCATTTTAAAATAAATAATAAAAAACTGAATAACTGGATCAACGTAACTTAAGTCTTTTTCTACACTTGCTAAATTTTTATGGCTTTACACCTTTTTACGAATTTTTGGATGTTTTTGAAAAATAGGGAAAAGTTTTTCGAAAAAGGTTAAAGAGCTTAATACGTGACGTTTCGGCCCTAAACTCTAAAATTATTATTATTGTTTTTTTAATGTGGGCTTAAACGTTTCGTTTTTCTCATTAACTGGCTTTTGTGAAACGATCAAATTTTTAAGATCGAAAAAAAATATGTAAAGCGTGAACGGCTTATTTTATTTTAATTTAATTAAAAAAACTGTGGTCGAAAAAAATATTTGAAGCGTAAACGCATTGATTAATTTAATAGTTTGTAAATGTTTGTCAAATTTTTAGTTTTTTAAACAAATAAACTAATTCACCTTTAAAGTTATTTGTTAATTTTGTGTTCTTCTTGTCGTTTACATTTGATTTAAGTTCCTCGTACGATTTACATATCCGTGAAAAAAACTAAGTGGAATTTATTTTGTTAATTGAATTTTGGATCTCAAGTTTTTTTGGTTGTATTATATAACGCGCCGCCAAACATATGTAAAAACAAAAATCTTCAAAAAAACAAAACCTTATAGTTTGTTAAGGCAATAACACTTTTTAAATAAAACCTAAAATTTAGAATCTTGTTTAACATTATTATAAGAAAATGGAAAATTTTGAAAAAAGTTAATAAGTATGGTTACTTTGAATTTTTTTGAATTTTATGTTAATACTTAACAAAAAACAAAAATTTTAATAATTTTTTATTTCTGCCAAGCTTCTTTGAGTTCTTAACAGAAATCAAATTTGATTTTTGTTAAGCCTTTTTCTTAACAGAAATCAAATTTGATTTTTGTTAAGCCTTTTTCTTAACAGAAATCAAATTTGATTTTTGTTAAGCCTTTTTCTTAACAGAAATCAAATTTGATTTTTGTTAAGCTCTTTTCTTAACAGAAATCAAATTTGATTTTTGTTAAGAATGATTTTAGAAAGGAAACGAAAAGTTTTTGATCAAAAAGCCGGCGCGGGGAATCGAACCTCCGCGGTCTGCAACGCAAACGCGTTTAACGCTTGAGCCATGAAGACAACAAAAAAGTTCTTTTCTTTTTGCCTTTTAAACATCAATGTTTTTTCTTTGGCGTTTTGTGTTCAACGTCGCGCGCTCGTTTCTTTTTTTATCGCTTGTTTAAAAGGCAAAAAGAAAAGAACTTTTTTGTTGTCTTCATGGCTCAAGCGTTAAACGCGCTTGCGTTGCAGACCGCGGAGGTTCGATTCCCCGCGCCGGCTTTTTGATCAAAAACTTTTCGTTTCCTTTCTAAAATCATTCTTAACAAAAATCAAATTTGATTTCTGTTAAGAAAAGAGCTTAACAAAAATCAAATTTGATTTCTGTTAAGAACTCAAAGAAGCTTGGCAGAAATAAAAAATTATTAAAATTTTTGTTTTTTGTTAATATTTTATTAACAAATTTTAAGAAAATGTAACTTTTTTAATACTTTGCTGCAAATTTCAAAAAATTTAATATTTTTGAATTTTTGGGATTTTTTGAACAAAAGTTGCATTAATCAGATATTCTTGATTTTTGGTGAAAAATGAGAAAAAAAATTCATTTTTATTGAATTTTGTTTTTACATATATTTGGCGGCGCGTTATATTTTGACTTTTTTTATTCTGGTAAATTGAAAACTTATTTAAACTGTTAAAGTGATTCGTTAAAGACATAAATAACTGTTCTGGGATTATCCAGCATAAATAAAAGTTGTAACTTGAAATTTTAATCCACGGAAATACATTTTACTTAAAATTTAAACAGCATATCCCGTTGAAGAATAAATCAACCTTATTTTTTTAATAACTGTGACAACAAAAAGAACAGCAAATTTTTAAAAATTTGAGGATAAATATTTAATCTGGTTTTACAGAAAAACAAAATTTTATGCAAATTGCAGTTATTGCTCTTTTTCATAAAAAAACTTGGATCAAGGTTATGTGTTTTTGTTTTTAAATTTAAATTTAAAAATGCATGAATATAGATATCTATTTCAAATATTTCTTAATTGTAACATTTTTATTACAGTCGAACTTATTTATAACGTTTTTCAAGGGGCCGAGAAAAAATGACGTAATAACGAGGTCCAATTTATGGAGGCTCCTTCTTATAGTGGCCACAGACAAAGGACGTTATAACGAGGGAAGTTATAAAGAGGTTCGATTGTATTTTATTATTTAAAAACTGTTATGACAATGCATATTCATAGGGTCAACACTCTGATTCATTAGGTAAATTTTTGGTTACCAATGCAAAAAAAGTCGTGAAGCAGCGTTTTAGTTAAAACTGAAATGAAATGAAATGTAAAATTTTAAAATTTCAAAAATTCTTAAACTGAAATGGAAAAAAATTTACTGAATTTGTGGCAAAGTAAAAATAAAAATTTTCTTTATAAAAACCATTTTACTGACCTATAAAACTTGTACCATGATTTAAGTTCGAAAAAACTTGTACTTAAAGACCGAATTCGCTGGTTTTGTGTTTCCACCATTGAATTCCTTTGTGTAAACTTTTTCACTGGAAATCTTAAAATAATTGAACTAATATGTATACTGTACTTTTCTTTAACAAAACAATTAAACAAGCTTGAGAAATCTCAATTCAAAAACTGCATTATTTTTTTATGATTAAAACTGTATCATTGTGTAAATTTCGACTGAATTCATGACAAATGTAATTTATTATCATATTGTTTTGTTAATCTGCAGAGATGTTAGAAATGACATATGTTTAATTGTTTTTTATATTATTGTGAATTGGAATAGTCATATTTGTATTCACTGATAATCTACTATTTTTTATTACTAAAAAAAACAAAGAAATGAATTTTTTGTTTTCATCTCAGATTGCTGTTGCTGGATTTATTTCATTTTTTAAACAAAAATAATGGCATAAATGTATTGGCGAATGCACTTTTAGTCATAGCAAAACTTAATAAACGACTGAATTATGTGTTGTATTGAACGAATGTGCGATTTAAAAAGTTAAAAAATTTGTAGTTAACCCCTATAAAAAGATGTAAAGGATAAAAAAATGCAAAATTAACTGGAAATTCAAAGGCATAAAAACAAAACAAGTAATCAAAGAAAATTTTAAAGTTAAATAACAAAGGAAAATTTGTTTTAAAAATTTACAACTTTGTTTTTAATTTTGCCTGAATAAAACCTTTATTCGTTTTTATTTAAACTGGTATTTCATCCCTTAAAGATATCGATTTGCAAATTCGAGGGATCATGGTGACATTGTGAGTGACAATTTTTTAGGTCAGAAATAGAAAATTTTCATCGATCTTCAACTTTTTTACATACATTTCATTTGCTGGGAACGAACTTTAATTTAAAAAACTATAATAAAAAGACAACTGTAATAAATTATTTTTTCCTTTTCGTCGATTAATCTAAAATTTTAAAAACAAAATAAATAATTGCAGCGTTTGAATCATCACTTCTTTACAAATTTTAACTGAAATGTTCTGTTCTTGGATACATTGATAATATTTTTTTACTGAACCTGAGTTTCCCAGTATCCATAAAAAGTGTAACTGAAAGTCCGCTGATATTTTAGCATAAACTTTACGCTGTTCAAAGATGTTTAAATTAAATTTTTACCATGCAACTGGGTTTGATTTAAAAATGTGGTTTTTTATTATAAAAAATTCTAAAAACTGTATACTGCATAAGATTGGGTACGATAAATTATTCAACTTTTACGTAACATCCCAATATAATTTTTTTTTGATTTTGTGGTAATGTCTTATTATTAAAGGGGGCAGTCGGTTTGATGCCTTTTTCTGACGTTTTTTTGTTATAAAAATCGTGGCAATAGAAGAATTCCCGGGAAGCAAACAAAAGACAATAACTTTGAGCATCAAACCGATTGCTGTATTTAAATAATCAAAGTTAGTAGGATAAGCACACAAGCTAAATCTCTTAATTAATTTATTAGTTATTTCATGTCCCCTCTAGGGAATTGAATATTATTGAATTAATTTATAAAATTGATTTTTCTCCTCTCTTCCCAGATCTGTTTAAAGATGCGTTTTAGAATCTTTCTTTGTTAAACTGTGTATGCTGATAATGAAAGATGAAATAACAAAAAAAAACTATAAACTTCGGCATTTTTTTTTTCTTCATCACAATCACTAAAACAAAATATTTATGAGATGTAAGCGTTGAAAGAAATGGTCAAAAATGTAAATGAAGTTTTGAACTTTGTTAACTGCGAGAAAAAAAGCTTTTGATTTTCGAAACAGCGTTAAAAAAAGAAACTAACATTTCTTGTTCAATGAAGACTAAAATTTGGGTTTTGTCATCACTAAATCGGTAATAATACGCATCAATATTTTAAAACTTTTTTAAACTGCATACGTCTTAAACTTTGTTTAAACAAATAACGTTTTCTTAAACGCTCATTGACATATCGTTGAAAACAAAATGAACTTTTAAACTGTATACTGTAGTCGATGATAGGGTGAAGCTTATTACATCAATAAACCGAACTAACACACTGCATCTATAAAGCTTATCATAAGCCCCAAAACTGCCCAACAGTTTGAAGAACTAAGCTTTTGATAAAACATGCAAAAAAATTATTGGTTTTCAGATGTTGGTAAAAGTGCAAGAAATGCGTCCAGGGAAAGATTCATTCAACTTTTGATTGACCAAATAGAAGGAATAAATCAATCTTATTTTTTTAATAACTGTGACCACGAAAATTTGAGGATAATAATTTACTAAAAAAAATTAAAATTTGAGCAAATTGCAGTTGTAACAATTTATGCAAAAAACTGTCTCTTTTTCATAAAAGACATTGGATAAAGTTTACACGTTTTCGTTAAACTGCATAAATATAGAAATTTATTTTAAACATTTCTTAATTGTAGCATTTTTATTTTTTTATTATTTAAAAACTGTTATGGCAATGCGTACTTTCTTAGAATCATCACTCTGATTAATTTGGTAAATATTTGGTGTTCCCTGCTAAAATAGACGTGAAGCAGCGTTTTAGTTAAAACTGAAATGAAATGAAATGTAAAATTTTAAATTTCAAAAATTCTTAAACTGAAATGGTTGTGTTTTTATTTAAAGTTTTAAAAAGCTTAAAGAACTTGCGGCAATTACTACTTTAATTTTAATAAATTTATAGATGATCAAAACATAAAGAAAGGAAACTGACGATAATTCAATTTATCCAAAAAGTTTTTTTCCAAGGACAATCTTTTTTCAATATAAAATCTTAAATAATTTTTATGTATATTATTAATATTAAACTTCGATGATTTTACAATGTTTTTCAAAAGTGTTTTACTGTAATTTTAACTATCTAAAAACTATTGTTCAGAGCATCAAATTTGTTATTACAAATGTGTTAACTGTTTTGCTTGTAGCGTCAATTATCGAATATTTTTAATCTTGTCAAGTAAAAACTATAAACTTGAAAGAAAGTTTCCATGAATCTCAAGTGTGCAATACTGCATTAAATTAATTAACTAAAAAACTGATCATAATATTCTTGTTTGTATGATGGGGGGTTTCTTTTTTGTAAAATGAGCGTCAGTATTCGTATTTAAGTATTTCTTAATCGTTGTTGTTTTAAAACTTCTTCATTTATATGCGTTAAAATATTTTATATAAAAACCAAAATTACTTATTCATTAGATAAATATATTTTACTTATAAATTATTAAAAACTGATTTGAATTTGGTGAAGTTAGCTGATAATTAGCATTTTTTAAATTTAAACACACAGTTTTTTAAAATTCGTTTATAACTTTAGATTTTAAAAAATCCAACACATTTCTTAAAACCTTTAATTGAGAGAAATCTTTAATAAGGAATTTCGTCCCCTGATGATCTCAGGGATTGATATCTGAACCTCTACATCGATAATTTGGTCTACTATTAAAGTAAATCGAATTTTAACCTCTACATTGGAGCAATCTTTGGGATAGCATCTCTTGCCTATCTCAGCACAAACAGAGAACTTGGAACAAATTTGGTATGTAAAAAAAGAATTGGGCTACAAAAATAAGAAGAGAGAGAATAAATTTAACCTTGGAATTGTGCACGTTCTGTACAACAAAGAAAATGGACATACTTTTTACTTACAAACAATTCTTAAACTGCGAATTTTTTACATTTTGATTTTACATATGCTTCAAAGACGTTTAAAAGTTAAATGAGATTTTAATGAAAACTAACTGCTTTGTTTTGTTTCAAAAATTTACGGGTAAAACTGTTTTATTGATCGAAAATCCACTGAAAAAGTAATAAAATTTCTTTTTTTAAACAAAATTGTAATTGTGACTGCTCTTCAGTAGTACCTTTAATAAGGTACTTTATACATTTTTTCAGCTGAAAACCTCAAAGACAAGACATTAGGTTGTGAGAACTTCAGTAACTTTTATACATCTTTTGCATTCAGATGATTCCGGGTGCGGATAAAAACATGAAACTGTTTAGCACAAGTCCATCGGGATGTTAGGTAGAGATTTTTTAGGCCTTTTGAGCAATGTCTTCCCTCCTAAAATTAAAGGAAAGTTTCTCCTATTTTTTTGGAACTTATTTTGTAAGCTAACTGAAAGAAATTTAAAATGATAAAACTGAATTATTGAAGTGTAAAAATGTGTTGGTGGAAAATCTATGTGCTTTTTTACAAAAAATGTTTCTAACAAATTAAAGTCCGCTTTTTTAAGTTTTTTCAGCTCAAAAACTGCAGCCGTGAGAACATTACGATATTTTTTAAAAAAGCGTGTTTTTGTTTTTAATGATTTTTTGTAAAACTGTAAAAAATAATTAAAAACTATTAATTTCTGTTGTTTTTGAAATATTTTTTACTCGATGTTTTTATCTTAATATCTCATCATAATGAATTTCCATAGCTTGGAATGAACGCAAAAGAAGTTAAAAAAAATTATAATTAACCCATATAAAAAGATGTAATGGACAAAAAAATTTCAAATAATAACTGGAACTTCAGTCAAAACAATCTCTGACAAAGTGTCAAGAAGTTGGTAAGGTTGCTGATTATTTTAATATAAACAAAAAATGTGAATAAAGAACTACACTGAAAAAAGGGGTGCAAATGAAGAGCCTACTCTGGTTTTGGAGAGGGGAAAAATTACACCTACATTAGTACTTGAACATTTGCTCCTAAGAAGTAGGAGTAGATTGTCACCTTTTTTTAATGGCATATATTTTACACTTTTTATTTACGGGTGTTGCTTACACCATATTTTAACATTTTATTTCTTTAAACACACATGTGGCTGTTTTTTTATATTCGTTTATAACTTTAGATTTATATATAAAAATCCAATACATTTCTTAAAACCTTTAATTGAGAGAAATCTTTAATCAGGGATTTCGTCCCCTGATGATCTCAGGGATTGATATCTTAACCCTGAAAAAAATGATATGGCCTGCAATTAAATTAACTCGAATTTTAACCTTTACATCGGAGCAATCTTTGGGATAGCATCTCTTGACTATCTCAGCACGAACAGAAAACTTGGAAAAAATTTGGTATGGAAAAAAATGGGCTACTACATTTTAAATAAAAAAGTGCTTTGCTGGAATATGAATTTACCAGCCTTGCATCTTGTTTCGGTATAACTGAATCGGCATCAAATACTCTTAATAAACAAAAAATCAAAACAATTATAACTTCCATAGAATTTTTCGAAGAAATAAATAAAACTGATAAGATACGACCAATTGGTAAAAACTTTTTGTTAATATATAATCTGTATTTTTTCAAGTTGTTGTTGGTGAACTTCAAGTGAATGTTTTAGTTATTATTGCCACTGAATTTGGATTTACTTCCAACGATTAAAAAACAAAGGAGATAGGATTTAAATAAGTGATAAGAGAATGATGTAACGACAACTGTTGAAATGGAGGCCGGTTTAAAATTTCCTATTAAAAAAATGACGAAAAATAATTTATAAATATTTATGATTTGTAACAAAGTTATTAGGAGAACATTTAATAAACTGAAAGTCTTTCAAGTTCTTAGAAACATGTGATATCGAGTCAAGGAAAATCTAAGATTTTCAATGAAACTTTTTTTACAATACTGAAATATCACTGGAACCGAAGAAAAAACATTAATTTAAAATTGGTCAATTTAAAGCACAATACTTATTAATTTCGCTGGTATATTTATAACGAATTGGATATAAAAAACTGTCGCAGAGAAATCATACTTCATCATAACCAACAAAAATTAATTTTATAATGTTTTTTCTTCATTTTAGAAAAACAAAGCTGGCGGAGAATTCTTTGAAATTCTTTTTTGTGCGTCTACCTTCAAAGATCTTTCTCTCGCTTGTTTCAAGAGCTTTTGTATCTATAAAAACTGTAGCCATACGAATTGTGTCTTCTATGTTGAGCTTTCTAGAAACTTTTTGATTAGCTAAGACTTAAAATCCGTGAACAAAAACTAAAAAATGATAGCTGTTAAAAACCTTTTACGAAAACTAGTCATGAATGTAACTTTTTTGTTGACCACATTTGCATTTTAAAAATGAAATAAGAAAACGTTTGAGCAAAAAATTTTTGAAACTGTAAATTCATCAATTAAATGCCCTGGAAATAATTAATTTTTTAAAGTTTAAACTGCTAACATGCATTTCCAACCTTTTAACAATAATTTTGACAAATTTTTTTTGACCTTAGCGAGATTTTTTAAATAATATTTATGAAAGTCTGAAGCGCTTTGCATTTTTTGTAAATGCTTGATTATTTAGTGAAATTTAAAACTGCAAAGATAAGTGTAGTTGTAAGTTTTTTAAATTAAAAATTAAAACTTTATTTTCATTATGTAAAAAACTGTTGCGCATTACTGATTTAGTTAAATTTTTAAAAGCTTGTGGAGATTCAAAAAAATGTTTTAATAAATGTCATTCAAGTCGTGATTTTTATGTTTAAACTGTGTAACTGGCAGATAAAAATTAGAGAAACCAAAATTGTAATATATTTTGAAAAATACCTAAAAGTATTTTATTAAACTGACATGGCTTTTAAAAAAGCATCAAATAAATGAAACTATTACAGCAAACCTCAAAAAAACCTTAACTGATCATATTGTTTCTGTTAATAAACTACCCAGAAAGTAACAGAAAAGATTAAAACTGCCAAAAAGTTTACCAAATATGAAACAAAATATTGAACTGATTCTTGGGACGTTTACAAAGATGGTAAAAATCACTGTTCAGCAATAAACCATCGAAGTGTCTGTTATTTCTTAATAATTTCATTTTAAAACCTTTATTAATTTGTGATTGCAGTTTATATTTGCTAAATGTATAACTACTTAATTGCAACGACTCGACTAACTTAATATATTTCAATTTTAAATGTTTAAAAATAGTTAAATGTACATATATTTTTTAAACTGTAAAGTCAGCTTCTAATGTCTTGATCGGGGGTATTCTTTTTATTTTTGACTGCAGGTGAAAGGTATTTGTATCTGACATTTTTGGTTTATTCAACTGTTTTCGAAATACTTTTTTCTAAATTTAAGGTATAAACTGTAATAAAATGAAGTATCTGAAACATAAACTAAACTACGGTGGAATGAAGAATGTTTTGAAAAAGATTTTTAAAAGACATATTTGTTACATGAAAACACGACTATCAAACTAAACTTTTAATTCTGAATGATTCAATTCAACGTAAGCTATTTTTTACTGTAGCATCCCACTCATCACCGCTCTCTACACAGTTTGCATTTTTTATGACTTTTCAAATTTAATATGAATTATTGATTTAGAAATGCCTATCTCTTTTTGATTACTATTAGTAAAACTGATTTTCACGTTTTTTTCTTATAGAAGTAGGTTTACATTCCTTAACTTTTACATTGTTTTTCAAATGTTGATACGAGATAAAATATAGCTTTGCAGCTTGTTTAAACAAGGCTGTGCAACACCCAAATATCATATCAGAGCATCGGTATCAATTGCTTTTTTTAATCGCACTGCCCTGCTGTTAAAGGCCGTTTTTGTATCACATGTTCTCTGGACAGCCTCGAAGAACGCACCATAAATTTTTTTCATACTATAGACAACCTGTATGATCAAAGTTTATCTTCGAACAATGAATTTTTTCACACTCCGAAATATTGTTCATCATTCATAATGGGCAGGATCGGGCCCCCCAACCAAGTATCAAGATGATGTCAACAACTTGGGCTTTTTTAACAATGTTTCACAATTCTTTATGAAGTTCAAGAATTTTTAGCTAGCGAAAATTTCGAACTAAATTACTGAAGCTTCGATTGAAAAAAATTAAAAACTGAATAAAGTGAAAATCTGAGTAAATAAACTATTCATGATAAATAAATAAAAAAATTGAACTAAAAACTGTAACTCATTTGCATCGAATTATAATGACAGTATAATATAAAAAATTTAAAGACTTAATAAAGGAAGTTTAAGTTTTAAGGGTTAATTAAAACCCGCAACTTTGCGTCCTACAACGCATTCATTATTTTTACAGAACATCCATTTGCATCATTGAATTTTATTACTTTATCCCAGAAAACTATTTATCACATGAGCTAAAAAATTACCTACATTACTAAACTGTTTTATTTTTAGATTTATTTATTAGGTCAAGCTGCATTTGGAGTAAAAAAACTTTAATTAAAAACTGGAATCTGCTTTAATGTTGGAAGCTTTAACGCCAACAACTTTTTCACATATTTCAACCTCAATTATTTCTTTAAGTGAAACTTTTAGTCCAGGTATACTTTATTAACATTATTAAAACTGGTGTTGTTGGCACTGATGTGAGTTATATTTAATAAAATAAACTAAATTTCAAAAATAATTCATCAAAAAAATTTGGTTCAGTTGCTTTTTAGAGTTGCAAATTTTAGGCATTGCAACGAATCGAGCTTTTGCAAATAATATTTTTGTGTCATTTTATTGATATTTTTACATGGAGTTTGTTTTAAAGAACTGCCGTTGACGGTTTGCACTGCCATCATCGATAAAATTAATTTTATTTGAAAGCTAAAAAAATTAATTCAAAAACAAAGCGAAAACTGAGTCGAATTCAAAATTGTTCGGATTAACTTAAACTATTTTTATATAACTGGATCAACGTATGTGAAATCTTTTTATGGCTATTCAATTTTTTATTATTGCTTTTTTTTGATGAGGGGGGAACTTTTCAGAAAAAGTCTTTGCGTTTTTTTCATTAACTGGGTTATGAGAAACGATAACATTTTTAAGACTGAAAAAAAGATATGTGCAGGGTGAACGTGTAATTTTAGACTTGTCATTTTAAACTGTCACTAGATAAAGTAAATTTTTAAGTCTCGAAAGACTCGTTGTTTTATAAAAAATTTCAAACTGAGCATTTGAATGAGAAATCTTTAAATTCCTTTAATTTTTGTTAAAGTTTTTATTTATGGTTACAGTGGCATAACCAAAATATTCGTTACATAAAACTGGGGTATCCTTAAAAACTTTGAACTGGATTTTTGTTAAAAGTTCAGATTTTAGTTTATTTAAATTTAATATGATGCAAAAAACATGTATTTTTAGAGCTCTCATTTTCAAAAAATCTGTTTGTACTTCTTTGTGTTGAAATAATTTTTATTCATTTGCACGAGATTTTTAATTCTTTAAACTGCACGAACATATGTTGCATGACTTTTTATTATTAAAGTTCTAATTTAACTCTCTACCTAATTCTGTCTATCAACTTATTTATTTAAAAAATTAATAAAACTTAGCATGCTGAAACTGAATTGTAAAACTGTTGCAGCAATAACATAAATGATTTTAATATTTATCAAAAAAACTGCTGCCGGCAGCAGCAAAGTTTGCTGTTTTTGTTGACTACCATTGTTAAATTTTACGGTATATCAGTTGTTTTAATTCATTGATTACATTTCATCCCCCCCCCTTTAACAAGAAATTAATTTACTGAATTTATGTGCTGCTGCTGTTGGTTGGGTTTGTTAAAATCTTTAAAACTTTAAAAAATTGGAACCCTAATTGCAGCTTGATTTTCTAACTACAATTTTTACAGCTCATTATAATTTGAAGCTTTTTAAGAAACAAAAAATTAATGTTTAAAAATAATTTAATTGGAGAAGCTTTTTTTGCTTGGGCACTTTTTTGTTTTTAACACTGCCAAAACCATAATATTCTTAAAATAAAACTGGAGTGTCTTTAAAAACTTTGAATTGGGTTTTTATTTAAAGTTTGTTTTTGCAATTACAAAAAAAATTAGTAAAACAAATTTAGTAAGACATTAAAAACGAGAGGGTGCAAAACTGCATTGCAAAATTGCATCATCTAAAAATTTATAACTGGAACTTTTTCAAATCAAAAGTTGGGAAAAATTTTTCATATTTTGTGAATTTATTTAAAACTGGCGTTCATGTGATTGGCATGATGTAGTCTTTGTATGTGGATAATGATTCAGGTTAAGCGTGACATGCAGATTAGTGTACAATTACATATATTTGGGAAGAAAGAGATGGTAGAGCTTGTGGATCGCTGCTGCTCGAGGAATGCTGTTGGCTGCTGCTGGAGAAGGAGTGACAACAGAAACTTGCGCTTCTGCCGTATTTGTAATGTTTGGTTCAGGACGGAGTCTGTGGTTTTTAGTAAGATTGATGGCATTTTTAAAAACATGCCTTCGAGCATGACAAAACCTTTGCTTATTGCAGACGCTACATTTACGTTAAACGAACATTCAAAAACTTTAAAACGAATAAAACTGTAATTAATTATTTTTTCATTTCTGCAGTTAAAAATGCTGTCACAACAAAAAAATTATTAATTAAGAAAACTGTATATTTTTTTGAGAAGTAATTTACTTTGATTAAAAAATAATACTTATTTTTTTGAGTTACTGTTTTTTGTCAACCCACTAGGAAGGAAATCAATTTAAATTCAAACTGAAATCTTGATTATCTTTTTCTTTATCTAATTAGTTTGTTGCAAAGAATCTAGTTTTTTTAAACAAAATTTTTGTGATATTTTTACAAAAAGTTTGTTTTAAAAAACTGCCGAGCTGGTTTTTTGCTGCTGCTGCTCGTAGAATGCTGCTGCTGCTGGAGATGGAGTGAAGATTTAAATTAAAACTGTAGATTTTCTTTCCTTTTCTCAAAGGCTTCTTAAAAAATTTAAACGTCTGCACGACCGTCATCGATATAATTAATTGATAGCGATTGCTTTCATTGAAAGCTAAAAAAAGTTAATTTAAAACCAAACCGAAAAATTGAATAAAAGTTTTCAAATTTATAAACTGACATTAAATAATGCAATTACGTTTTTCTGAACTAAAAATTATATGTGAGAGTGTTTAAAGTGTATATTGTTACCTGGAAAATAAAATAATCAGGAACTTTTTTTTGAATTCAAAATTGTTCGGATTAACTTAAACTATTTTTATATAACTGGATCAACGTATGTGAAATCTTTTTTTATGGCTTTTCAATTTTTTTATTATTGTTTTTTTTTGATGAGGGTTGAATTTTTTTTCAGTGCCCGTCCGTCGCCAAAATTCTTGGGGGCGTAATGACCTCTGAACTTTAAGTTTGTGTCCCGAGGGTAGTACTACAGTAAGAAATTTGCCTTTTGTTGTCTTTTTTCAAGCGAATTTTCCTTTTTAGGAATTCATGTTTTTCTGTTCATGAAAAAAATGGATGCACAACTTTGGCAAACAAAATATACTTCCACTGACAAAATAAAAATCAAAAAATGTAACTTTTGTTAAAATTTTAAATTATGTGAAAACTGCCTTAACCATAATATTCTTAAAATAAAACTGGAGTATCTTTAAAAACTTTGAACTAGGTTTTTATTTAAAGTTTGTTTTTGCAAGTTTTTCTACAAACTTGGCGAACATCGTTGAAGAAAAAAAACATTGAAAAGTTCAGCGAACTGAAGAAGATGGGCGGAAAGAACGAATTCTAAATAAAATTCATTTTTTTTGCAACCTTGTGTGTCGAAATGAGACTAAAAAACTCTTAAACGAGACTCAAATGTGATAAACCGGAGAAAGAAAATTAACAGAAAAATTAAATAAAATAATCGGGAAGAAAATTGTACAAATCGATTCTGCTTTGAAGATAGAATTAATTAAAAAGAATAACTGAAAATTAAACAAACTAAACTAAGCTACATCTCTAAAATCTTGTAAGTTGGAAACACTGACAGTAAGATGTTGCTTGTTCAACTTTAAATACCATTATAAGAATTGATAAATCGGAAGAGCTGTGTGACAAAGGCATATAAAAATGTTTGACCAGTTCTTTACTTATATTGAATTTAGATTAGTTATTTTTTTGAGCTAATTAAAGAAGTGGGGAGAAAAATGTTGCATTTTAAAACATGTGGAACCTAGAAGTCGAGAATGCATGGGAAAGATGAAACTGTTCGATTATAATAAACTGTTGAAAGTAATGTGAGATGAATTTTTAAAAAGATTTTTATTAATAAAACTGATATTATTATATTATTTGCAGGCGTAAAATGATGAAATACACCACTTTTTTAAACATTTCGTAAGTCTTCAGACAATTTATGTTAAACAAAAAACGTGATGCCAACTCATCCTAAACTGAAGCGAGGACAAATCCAGTTCGTCGGAGCTATTTATAAAGCGGTAAAATATAAAAGTTTTCAAAAAAATGCTTTTCAGCATTATTTTTCGTAAATCTTTGAAGAAAATTTCCATAAATCTCAAGTGTGCAATATTGCATTAATTTAATTTACTAAAAGCTGACAATAACATTCTTGTCACATTTATTGTTTATTTTTATAGAAATTGTTACAAAATTAATAAAAAGTTAACTGTTTCACCAATATTTGGCTACTTTATTTGGTGTGGTTTTCTAAACTGTAAAGTGTGTCCCAAAACTTTAGCCAAGGTTCAGAATTTAAGGATTCTGATAGAATCTGGTATCGGTGTTAAAAGCGATTGTTACCATCGTATTCCTCATGTTTTAAAACTCCTATAAACAAACTTTCAGCTACCGTACTGTTCTAGAATTCGCGTCGGGACATTAATCACAAAATTTAGGTGTCCCAAAACTTTAGCCGAGGTACAAAAAAAATTGAAAACTCAATAGGAAAACATAGAATACTGTTTGGAGGTTGTTTAGCATGCTTAATTTAAGTTATTTGTGAAGAAAAAACCAAAAAATTTGCACTGGCATCGATTTGCCACCAACTTGAAAATGCCATTTTTGCCGTTTTTGGCACTTTTCAGGTGCGAATAGCAAATCTCTATAGTTCTCAAAAATAACAAAAAAAAAACAAAAAAAAAACTGTGGATGAAGTTCTTTTGATTGACTCTAACTGATTACTTGTTTTTTTTTAAATTTTCAAATTGGAATTTAAATTTTGGCTGCTGATCGCGAAATTCAAATGAATGATAACATCATCATCGTTACAACTGAATTCGAATTTATTTATTCAGAAAACTGATTGTGTAGAAGAACTAGCAAAAAAATAAAAAAAAGACTTGCTGGTATAAAATGAAAAAATACACCACTTTTCTAAATAATGTCCTTGCACAATTTATTTTAAACAAACGACATGATCCTAAACTGAAGCAAGAAAAAGAAAATTTTTATATTTCACCGCTTTACGGATTGTCCAGATCTGGTGTCGGGTCTTTTGAGGGGGTTAGAGAAAATCTGTCACTCATCATAAAAGCGGCAAACATCAAAGGAAAAAACCTGTTGGAGGGGGAGGGGATTGGAAAATTTCGTTAAAATACTAGACGTCAGATTTAAACAATCGTTTATATGTAAAATTTTAAATTTCAAAAATTCTTAAACTGAATCCGCTGATTTAGTTTTTATTTAAAGCTTTAAAAAGCTTAAAGAACTTGCGACAATTACTACTTTAATTTTAATAATTTAATAGATGATTAAAACATAAAAAAGGGAAACTGACGATAATTCAATTTATCCAAAAATTTTTTTCCAAGGGTGATCTTTTTTCAATATAAAAACTTTAATAATTTTTATGTATATTATTAATATTAAACTGCGATGATTTAACAATGTTTTTCAAAAGTGTTTTACTGTAATTTTAACTATCTAAAAACTGTTGTCAACAGCATCAAATTTGTGATTACAAATGTGTTAACTAAAACAACAAACATTGATTGCTAATTAAGAACAAAGAAAGAAAAATGAAATCCAACTAAAAGTTCTTTCTTGAAAGGACTCAAAAGTTTCTCCTCCAAAAAACATCAAAAGGGATGAAACCAAAAAAAGATGCTGATTTTGCCAAGCTTGTAGCGTCAATTATCGAATATTTTTAATCTTGTCAAGTAAAAACTATAAACTTGAAAGAAAGTTTCCATGAATCTCAAGTGTGCAATATTGCATTAAATTAATTAACAAAAAAACTGACCACAATATTCTTGTTTGTTTGAGGGGGGTTTCTTTATTGTAAAATGAGATTTAGTTTTCGTATTTATGTATTTCTTAATCGTTGTTGTTTCAAAACTTCTTCATTTATATGCGTTAAAATATTTTGTATAAAAACCAAAATTACTTATTCATTAGATAAATATATTTTACTTATTAATTATTAAAAACTGATTTGAATTTGGTGAAGTTAGCTGATAATTAGCATTTTTTAAATTTAAACACACAGTTTTTTAAAATTCGTTTATAACTTTAGATTTTAAAAAATCCAACACATTTCTTAAAACCTTTAATTGAGAGAAATCTTTAATAAGGAATTTCGTCCCCTGATGATCTCAGGGAAAGATATCTTCACCTCCACATTGATGATATGGCCTGCTATTAAAGTAGCTAGAATTTTAACCTCTATATCGGAGCAACCTTTGGGATAGCATCTCTTGACTATCTCAGCACCAACAAAAAACTTGGAAATAATTTGGTATGTAAAAAAATGAGCTTCTACATTTTAAATAAGAAAGTGCTTTGCTGGAATCTAAAATCACCGGCCTAGCAGCTTGTTTCGGTATAACTAATGCCGTATCAAGTGTCTTAATAAACATAACATTAAAACTATTACAATTTATCGATAGAAACAATAAAAACTGATGAGATACATACAAACAGCAAAAACTTCTTGTTTAACTATAATCTAAGTTTTTTACACCTTCACAAGGCAGAGCCTTGGGAGATGTCCTGCTGCTGCTGGACAGGTACTGAAGGTGGCTCAAGAGCTAAGCTGGTTGTGGCTGGATACTGCCTTAGAACTGAGTGTTTTGGTTGTGGCAATGTTGGAGGCGTGTCGATCGGTTGATGTTAATGCACGCCTGAGACCTGATCGCTTTCTAAGTGGAGATATAAATAAGGGATGGATTCTCATTACAAAACTAATAAATTGAAAATTAGAAAACTGAATATGAGCTTCTTAGATAAGTTTTATTATTATTAATTTTTATTTTGCAAAAACTGATCGTTTGATAGGTACGATGAAGTATAACTGAAGGTTATGTTCTTTAAATGACTAAACTTGGGATAGGTTTGAAAAGACTTAGATTTGTGTTTTGTCATCATTAAATCGGTAATAATACGCATCAATATTTTTAAATATTTTTAAACTGCATACTTCTTAAACTTTATTTGAATAAATAAAGTTTTCTTAAACGCTCATTTATTATACAAGCATTTGTTGCTAACAATATTATAACTGATAACGTGAATTTTTCATTGGATTAGAATGAATCTTCTTCAAAATCGTGAATCTTTAACAAATTATTTTTCAATTACCAATTTGTTGAAACTGAAACTGAGGAACTTGTACGAATGACAAAAAATTTAATTATTTTATGACACACAATAACTGTGTATTTTTTGAACGAATTGTAAAACTTTTTTTCTAAGAACTGTCTCTTTTTCATAAAAGACTTGGATAAAGTTTACACGTTTTTGTTTAACTGCATAAATATAGAAATTTATTTTAAACATTTCTTAATTGTAACATTTTTATTTTTTTATTATTTAAAAACTGTTATGGCAATGCGTACTTTCTTAGAATCATCACTCTGATTAATTTGGTAAATTTTTGGTGTCCCCTGCAAAAAAATACGTGAAGAAGCGTTTTAGTTAAAACTGAAATGATTATTATCATTTGCTTATTATCTTTTCCGACAATAATTATTTAAAAATCTAAAGCTTTAAAAAATCACAGAATTTCATTCATTTACATCCAATCCCCCTTTAACAAAGTACAAATTTAAAAAAGTTCAAGTTTTAAAAAAATAACTGAATTTGTGGCAAAGTAAAAATAAAAATTTTCTTTATAAAAACCATTTTACTGACCTATAAAACTTGTACCTTGATTTTAGTTCAAAAAAACTTGTACTTAAAGACCGAATTCGCTGGTTTTGTTTTTCCACCATTGAATTCCTTTGTGTAAACTTTTTCACTGGAAATCTTAAAATAATTGAACTAATATGTATACTGTACTTTCTTTAACAAAACCATTAAACAAGCTTGAGAAATTTCAATTCAAAAACTGCATTTTTTTATGATTGAAACTGTATCATTGTGTAAATTTCGACTGAATTCATGACAAATGTAATTTATTATCATATTGTGTTGTTAATCTGCAGAGATGTTAAAAATGATACATGTGTAATAGTTTATATTTGTGTTAACTGATAATCTACTATTTTTTATTACTGAAAAAAAAAACAAAGAAATGAATTTTTTGTTTTCATCTCAGATTGCTGTTGCTGGATTTATTTCATTTTTTAAACAAAAATCATGGCATGAATGTATTGGCAAATGCACTTTTAGACATAGCAAAACTTAATAAACGACTGAATTATGTGTGGAATTGAACGAATGTGTGATTTTAAAAGTTATCAGACCAGAGGTCGGCCCCCCCACGACCTCTGGTCTGATTATGGGGTTCTTTACTCTTTTTTTAAAAAAAAATTTTAGTTAACCCCTATAAAAAGATGTAAAGGATAAAAAAAAATGCAAAATTAACTGGAACTTCGAAGGCATAAAAGCAAAACAAGTAATCAAAGAAAATTATAAAGTTAAATAACAAAGGAAAATTTGTTTTAAAAATTTACAACTTTGTTTTCAATTTTGCCTGAATAAAACCTTTATTCGTTTTTATTTAAACTGGTATTTCATCCCTTAAAGATACCGATTTGCAAATTCGAGGGATCATGCTGACATTGTGAGTAAAAATTTTTTAGATCAGAAGTAGAAAATTTTCATCGATCTTCACCTTTTTTTACATGGTGGCATTAGTTTCTAGCTGGTTCTACAGACTTTTTTTGGAACCATTTTCAGCAAAAGAATATTCAAGTATAAACTGGAATCTTCTCTAATGTTGGAAGCATTAACGCCAATAGCTTTATCAAATATTTCCACCTCAGTCATTTCTTTAACTAAAACTTTTAGTCCAGAAACATTTTATTAAAATTATTAAAACTGATTATTGTTGTTAGTGATGTAATTTTTACTCATTTGCACAAAATTTTTAATTTTGTAAACTTCAAGAACATTTGTTGCATGACTTTTTATTATTAAAGTTCTAATTTAACTCTTTATCTAATTCTGTCTAACAACTTATTTATCTAGAAAACTAATAAAATTTAGAATGCTGAAACTGAATTGTAAAACTGTTACAGCAATAACATAAATGATTTTAATATTTATCAAAAAAACTGCTGCCGGCAGCAGCAAAGTTTGCTGTTTTTGTTGACTACCATTGTTAAATTTTACGGTATATCAGTTGTTTTAATTCATTCATTACATTTCATCCCCCCCCCCCTTTAACAAGAAATTAATTTACTGAATTTATGTGCTGCTGCTGTTGGTAGGGTTTGTTAAAATCTTTAAACCTTTGAAAAATTGGAACCCTTCATTCATTAGTCCAGAAATATTTTATTAAAATTATTAAAACTGGTATTGTTTTAAGTTTAATTAACTGATGGATAAAAATTTAATTAACCAAACTATATTTTAAAAGTAGTTGATCAAATAAATTTGGTAAAAATATTGAAAACGAGGTGCAAAACTGCATTGCAAAAGCATCATCTACAAAATTGTAACTGGAACTTTTTCAAATGAAAAGTTGGGAAAAACTTTTCAAATTTTTTTTTTTTTTTTTTTGTTTTTAACACTGCCAAAACCATAATATTCTTAAAATAAAACTGGAGTGTCTTTAAAAACTTTGAATTGGGTTTTTATTTAAAGTTTGTTTTTGCAATTACAAAAAAAATTAGTAAAACAAATTTAGTAAGACATTAAAAACGAGAGGGTGCAAAACTGCATTGCAAAATTGCATCATCTAAAAATTTATAACTGGAACTTTTTCAAATCAAAAGTTGGGAAAAATTTTTCATATTTTGTGAATTTATTTAAAACTGGCGTTCATGTGATTGGCATGATGTAGTCTTTGTATGTGGATAATGTTTCAGGTGAAGAGTGACGGGCAGATTAGTGTACAATTACTTATATTTGGGAAGAAGAAGATGGTAGAGCTGGTTGACTGAATGCTGATGGTTGCTGCTGGAGACGGATTGACGAAAGAACGGTGCGTTTCTGCCGTATTTGTAATGTTGCGTTCAAGGCGGATACTCTGTCGTTGGCCGTCGAATGGGCGGCATTGATGTAATGTAATAAACACTGTGCTTAATTGAATCACTACTTCTTTGAAATTTTAACTGCAGTGTTTTGTTCTTGGACAGGTTCAAAATATTTTTTGACTAAAACTGGGGTTAACATATCCATAAAAAGTGAGTAGTTATATACAGGGTTGGTTCACTGCTGGCTTACCGTAACCCATCCAAAACGGAGGGTGCTATTTTTAGTAGTTTAGTAGTTTCATACTGTAGGTTTAGTAGTTAGGGGTACTGTAGCGGGATACTGTATTCATGACCTTCAGATTCCTTGGACTTCAGAATCATTTTACCAGTAATATTTTTACAGTAATATTTTTATAGTAATATTTTTACAGTAATATTTTTTACACTAATTATTTTAACATATCAATGGATCTTATCATTCCAGCTATTTTTTATCTGTGAACAATTTTATCACTAAAATTTTTTATTTTCATTTTTTAATTAAAGCTCGATTTTTTGCGCTTATTAGCCACGGATCGTTCCTTATCAGTGATCGTTATCAGTAAAGCTTATTTTGGCAATGACATTTTTTAATAATTTTTTCTTATTAGATCAGATTACCGAATCATATAATCCCGGATATTGACCTTGGCCCAAATATACCCTGAGGCTATGATCTTATCATTCCTTATCAGTAAAATATTTTTTATTTATTTTTATTTATATTTTCATTATTATGGTTTATACATGTCTTATCAATTCTTATCACTTGTTATCAGTCCGTTATCAGTTACAAAATTTTTTATTCAAATTTTTACAATTGAAAAGGTTACAGTCGCAATATTACAATTAAAAAAGGTTACAATTATAAAAAATAACAATTAACAATTTGGCGCCAAGATTTCAAAATCCGCGTCCTTTTTCCAAAGTCGGAGCATTGCAAGAAAGAACAAAAGGAAAACTCGCGATCAAAAGAACTAGAGTCTCGTTCATTGCGCGAGAAAAAAAGGGAACAAGGAAAGGTAAACATTAACGATTGGAAGGGTCAAAACAAGAGATTTAATTTGAGCATTTCTTTATAAGTTTTTCGATCTCGATTGTAGTTGTTGCAAATTTTCCATTATCAAGTTTAATAACAGGAACAGTCAAAGCATAATAGTCATAACTGGTTTGGCCAATAATTTTTTTGCTGGTATAATCAAATATGTGAAATATGAAAATATTTTTATTTTGAGAAGCAAGATTAGAGAATAACGTTAACTGCTCCATTGGTGTCATAATCGATCCATCCGCTTTGGTAACATCTTTTACAAGAATATGTTTTCTAAGTGCAGGACAAATTCGTTTTTTCCATATTTTATCGTCTTTATATTCAGGATGTATAAAACATAAAAGTTTCCAAATCATTGGTTCAGGTCTTCTAACTAAATCGCATCTGTGAAACGGATTTACTGTAATATCTCTTAGAGAATATCCCATAAAGGCAGCCATTAGCGGTTGAATTTCGGCAGGAACTTTATCAGACACAGGAAAGAATTGTTTCGCAGGAATATCCATTTTTTAATCAGAGAGCAGGAAAACAGCCGTTCTCGGTAGAATAATTTTCTAATAATGTGGGATTCCAGCATTTTTTGTTCTTTATATACTGTATCCAATAACAAAAATTGACAGTTTGCCAAAAAAAAAATATTTCGAAATAACAAAATTTGAATTTTCATTGTTTATTAAATTAAAAGCACTTGAAAAAAATAAAAAATACAATAATTTTATAAAAATTGATTAAAAATTGACACTTAAAAAAATACAAAAACGAAACAGTTTTTCTATGGTTAAGCATAGGAAATTGTTTAAAAATTATTACAAAAAAACGACACAAAAACGATACAAAAATGAAACAGTTTACAAATTTAATGAATTTCCTTTGATCTTTGCCGGCATGAGCGGGAGGATAGGTGGGATTTTTGTTTCACATTTGAAAATATGACCAAATACATTTTTCTTTGTTGTTGCGAAATATTGACCATCGTTGTTGTGAATTATAGCAATTTTCATTGTTGCTTCTTTTACATTACCAATAACATTAAGTAATTTTCCATCATGAAATAAATAACAAACTAATTGAATTCCATTTTGTTTGATTTTTTCGATAAAAAGTTCGATTTGTTCAGTTGGGCTCATAATACTGCCATCTTGATGTGTAACCGTTTTAATAAGATGACCTTGTCGGAATGACATGGGATTGTCATTTCTCCATTTTTTATCTCCTTCATATTCCGGATAAAACAAAAACAGAAGTTCGTTTATCATTGTCCGACTTCGTTTAATCGCACCTGTTCTGTTACGATGTTTATTAACATGTTGTTTTAAATAGAAACACATAAAAGCTGCTATAAAAGGACTTATTTTTTCAATAATCCCACCTGGAACAGCGTAGTAATAAGAACGAGTTTGCTTCATGATTAACGAATTTAATAATATTTCAGAGAGCTTAAAATAAAACCACGGCTTTTGATAGCGTAATTTTTTTAAAATAATGGATTTTACAAAAAAGTTTGCTTTTATACGGTATTTTCCAGAAAACTATTTGTGTTTAACACATTTTGATTTATTAGTTGCTTACGGGCAAAATAGTAAATTAATTGAACAGCTTAAAGAAGAAGGGATAAAAACTGGTAAAGGGCTGCCGGATTTCGAAATAATTGACGAGCAATTGAAAAAGCCATCTCTTGTTGTTTTTGACGATTTGATGGACGCGGATGAAAAGTATTTAAACACATTATTTTTAAAGAAAGGAAATAATAACAATACTTCGATTATTTTTGTTGTCCAAAGCTTATTCCATCCGAAACTTCGATTGCTAAAAGCAAATTGTCAATACGTTTTGCTTTTAAAAAGTCCTAATCAAACATTGAATATCCGAATATTTTTCTCTCAAATTTACGGAAACAAATTTAAAGAAGCGTTAAAAGTTTACGCAGATTGTGTCGAAAATAATAAAATCGGAAGCTATTTAAGGATTTCGCTGCATCCAAAAACAGATCCGTTATTCAAACTTGTTACAGGAATTATTCCAGGAGAAGAATTTATTTCTTATACAATATGATTTCACAACTAAAATCGTTAAAAAAATTTGCAAGAATTCAATCTGCAATTACATTAACAAATGCAGAAGAGGATGAAATTGAATTTATTCACAATATTTTTATTTATTTTGTTAACAAACATTTTCCTGTACCAGAAAGAGTTAAAAATCTAGTGCAAGAAGATAAAATTTTAATTAATCGTTTTGCACGAGCACGAAATTTAACTTCAATAAGGAAAAATTCTCTTTATTTAAAACCACAAACCATTCGAATAATTTGTAAATGGGGTTTAAAAATTTACAAGCAAAAGAATAAACAAGAAAATATTAAATAGGCCACCGCGGCATGCGTATAACTTAATATTTAACTATATTTTGTAAGTTTTATAAGAAATAAAGTTATATTTTACTGATTCTTATAGTGATATTTGATAAAAATGGCTGAAAAAGTTGTCGTGATACCGTTTGCGCGGTATAAAGCAATGAAAGAAAAAGAAGAAAAGGCTTTAAAATCTATCCATGATATCAAGCAAGATGTTTCTGCAACAATAAAAAATCAAGAACTACAAGAATTAATTGCCAGAAAAGCTGAATATAAGGAAGCTAATGAAGAAATTCCTAAAGGATTGGATAAGAAAATTCCGCAAAAAGCCGTTACTTTAATTCCACCTCCCAATAAAAGAAGTGATTGGGAATTTCCAATAAAGAAAAAAGTTCAAAAACCAAGAAAAAACCCTGCTAGCAAGAAAACTGTCAAGAAAGTTTTAACGAAACCAACAGTTAATACAGAACCAAAATCTTTTTTCAAATGGAATTTTATTCAAAAAGATTAATTCTCCATCACTCCCTCCCACTATCCCTCCCTCACACATGCCCACCAGCCCTCCCCCTGTAAATGTAAGTTTAACGCTGATTTCGAACTCTTAAATATCAGGTTGTTCGATAAGTCCTGTCCGGTGTTTGACCCGCTGGCAAATTTTTAGTTTTTGATGAAATTTCTAAATTTCTTTTTTAATAGGTGCTTATGGATGTTAGAAATGATGCCTAAAAAGGGTTTTTGACAGTTTTCGTTTTTGGCGGATTTTGAGCGGTAATATTCTTTTCTTGCATAATCTTGAAAACATCAATTGTACTTCGTTAATTGAGCATAATTATTTAACAAATCTAGTTGAATAAATAACTTTACCACTATTTTAATTAACGTAAAAAATGCTATTTTCAGCATCATAAATTATTAAAAGTATTTTTTCCTTCAGTTCGTATTGGTGTAAAAACTGCACCAATACGAACTGAAGGAAAAACTTTTTAATTTTATCAAAAACAAATTTTCTAATGTTTTTATAAGTGAAACAATTAACACCAAAAAAGCTGAATAATAAACTTATAATTTTTTTCGTTCAAGTTGATTGAAAAAGATATAAACTGTCTAAAAGTTTTCCTGTTTGACCAATACTGTTCAACTCAATTTAAATTTTGTAGGATTCTTCTGAAGTTGACTTGTTTTATTACTTTTTTCAGGTTGAACAACTTAGGCTTAAAAGGGTCTTTCTTCAAACTTTGGGCATTATTTAAACTGTAGAGTTTTATCATTGTGGTATGGACGATTTTGTTTTGTTAAAAACTGGCATTTTATCAAGATATTCATAATAGAATTTTTAAAAAGTGTAAAAAGTATTTTTGTTTTAACAGACTGAAATTTTTAAAAAAAATTATTTCATTTTAAAATAGACAATGCTTATCTAACTTGAATTATTTATTTTTTACTAAAATCTTTGAGTATTTCATACTTATTATAAAACTGTACCTTTTTTGTTTTTGGTCAAAACGGTTTAACCAGACCCGTTAAAATTGTGGATAACTTTTTAATTATTTAACTGAGAACAAATTCATGGATTTTAATGCTTCTTACTAATACTATAAAAACTTTTTAATTAACTGGGATAATGTTTTTTAATTTGTTTTTGAAAATAATTTAAATTGTAGATTAAAACTCAAATTATAAGCTGTAAGAAAAACTGAAACAATTCCATTTTTAATTTAAAGCTAAAAAAACTGTTCTGTATCTTAAAAAATAGAAATCCGGATTTTTTAAAACAAAAGCTGGAATCGTATAATTTATCTTCCACCAAAGTCTTTTTAAATTTCCCCTTATTCTCTATAATTGCAAAGTAGCATCAATTTAAAATTTTGGAAATATAAAAACTCTTAAATTAAGCTCACCACTGATTTTACCATCATCTAAAGCTGTTTAAGCCGAAATTTAGAAAAAAAAACATAGTAAGACTTAATTATTTGATTTGTAGAAAAAACTAAAATTTTGGTCTTAATGCTGTAAAGCCTGGCACGAAGAAATTTGTAAAAAATATTTTTAGCATTCTTCAACAACCTATGCAACCAATATTAAAAGTTTCAGGCGGAAGTTTCATAAACTTGAATTTTGATTTTCAATATTATTTTTTGAAACTATAAAGTTTTTTATTGGCCAAAATTGTTTAACTAGACTTGGTGACGTCCTTTTGTGAAGCCTCCAACTTCAAGGTTAAAATAAATTTTATTGTTATTAAACTGATATCAAAATATTGTATGTTTTTTTACCAAAAATATTTTATTTTTATTAACTGTGAATTAGAAGTCTTAAAATTTCTTTATGAAAACCATTTTAAAATGCAAAAGAAAACTTTTTGTTTAGGATTCAATCACATCTGTAACAAATAAGGTTGTTCATTTATTGTTTTAAGTTTTAAGCTGATTCGATCTATGAAACAAATTATGTAACCATAAAATTTAATCTTTTCCAAAACTGAATTCATAAGAATATAACCAAATTTTTAAAAAAGCATGTTTTTGTTTTGAATGGTTTTTTGTTAAACTGGACAGTAATTATTTATTTTTGTTTTTAAAATATTTTTAACTCGATTTTTTATCTTAATATCTTATCAAACTGGATTGCCATAGCTTTGAATAAACTTAAAAGAACTTTGTGGTGTAAAAACTAACCATGTGAGGGACAATCGGTTTCAACATGAACCATACCATAATTCAGGAATGAGCCAAAACTCAGAAGTTTCGATGGCACACTGTCAGTGTAATTGTCAACAAGGCAACGTTAGTATAATTAATGGACTAGAGATTATGCAAATCCGTGTAATATTTTTACGTGAAAGAGAGGCGGATAAGCAAACAATAATAAAAGAGCGGGAAGAAATTATTTGGTTTAGAAAAAAACTGTCTGAATTACGGTAACAAAATGTAACGGAGTTTTTAGTTGGAAAATATTAAAAGGAGGAGAGTGAAGTAAGGATAAGCTGATGTGATCATCGTCAATACACGAAGGAGAACACTGTGATGATAAGGAAACATGGAGTCTATAGATTGCAACGAAATAGAGGTAAAGGAGGACATGAAAATCAACAGATGTTCGGGCTTTCACAACGAGGTTTGCTTGACTTACCCACTCCTCGAATGAATGTGCTTTGTATCACTTCCATCACCTTTGTGAATGTGGGGCTGTAGCTCAGTGGTAGAGCAATCGAGGCTTAATCGAGAGGTCGGTGGTTCGATTCCACCTTGACTCAGTCACAAAATTTTTGGAAAAATATTTCGCTTGACTTGCAAATCTTAATTTAGTCAAATGAAAAATGATCAAAAAAATTTAATGACTTGTAAATCTTAATTTAGTCAAATGAATTTATATGTATTGATAAATTTTTGGGTTGGAACCTTGTGTGTTATGAAATGTTAAGACTTAAAGAAAGACTTAATGGCTATTCTGGTGTAGCGTTGTCTTTGTATTTGAAAATCGGTTCTGGTTAAGCGTGTCAAGCATATTATGGTTCTTAAATCTATTATGCAATTATATATATCAGGGAAGAAAGAATATGATGATAAAACTGGTGGACTGCTGCTGCTGCTCGAGGAATGTTGATGGGTGCTGCTGGAGACGGATTGACGAAAGAAGCTTGTGGTTCTGCCATATTTGCGTTTAGGGAGGAGTCTGTTTATGGATGGCTTTGATATGGAGTTCATTAAGATCATGCCGAGCATCACAAAAACTTTGCTTATAGCAAACGCTCCCTTTACCTGAAACAAACTTTCCTCGAAAGATTAACCTACCCTTAAAAAAACCTAAGGGGAACTTATTTTGTTAATTGAATTTTGGATCTTAAGTTTTTTTGGTTGTATTATATTTTGACCTTTTTTATTCTGGTAAATTGAGAACTTATTTAAATTGTTTAAGTAATTTTTTAAAGACATAATAACTGTGCTGGGATGGAAAAGATAAATAAAAGTTGTAACTGGAACTTTTAAGCCACTGAAATATTTTACATATAATTTATAAAGCATATCCCGCAGCAGTGAACGAAAACTGAACTGTTTTACGCTGATTTGGCTATCGTAATTGTTATATTTTTGTATCAAATTTCAAAAACTGAGAAGACCAGATAAACTATTTTGTACTCATTGATTTGTACTTTTTAAGTTATAAATATGGTTGGTCATTTCCCGGAAAATCGTCCTCAAAAATAAAAAAATTGGTTAAAAAAGCAAAAAATTAATAAATTGTCATCTATTTCGATGATAAATAAAACTTATTGACACTTTTTGATATTGCCTATCTTTTTACCCCAAACATATTTAATTTATTTAGCTGACATATATCTCTAATATTTTTTGTAAGTAAGAAGTAATTTCAGTAAGACTAAAACTAGTAAACTTATTCACCTCTAGGATAATTTTAAATTTTTTGTTCTTTTTTTAGAGACTCAAATTTACTTATTTTTTGGGACAAAACTTTGTTTTATTGTGGGATAAGCCTTCGACAAAATAATAATTGAATTTAAGATTCTTTCACAAAAAAAGAGATTTTAAATACATACACCCCCGTCACATTTGACTCGTTATATTTTTAAAATATTTAGCTCATATTTAAAATTGATTTTTAAATATTTAAACACTGGAATATGGATGGAATTTTCAAAAAGGAAAAAATTAACAAGTTTAACAACGGTCAAATATCATGTTATAATTAATGTACATAATGCTTCACAATTATGTATAAGGTAGAAAAAACTGCCTTTGATGTTCTAAATACTATTCATTTTAAACTGCAGCAATAGTTTTGTGTTGAGAAATTTTAATTTTTTACATTATTCACAAATAAGCTTTTAGACGCTAATAAAATAACTAGCAACCTTCTTTTAATGGGTTTATGAAACAGTAATAATTAAGTGATAGCATTTATAGTTTTTTATAACTGGAGCTATCTTCATCCCAAAAATTTAACAAAACTACCCTTCAAATATAACCGGAACAAATACACAGTATGATAATTTTTTACAACTGTGTAATTAAATGATTAAAAAAAGGGTGGAAATTCTTAGAAAAACTGTATTTAATCAATTTTCTAATATCAATGTTGAATTTTTTTGAGACTCATTTATGTAGCGGTTGTTTAAGTTTGAATATCTCATTATCTGTACTTGAAAGGCCCAATATTTTCAATCATATGTTATTTTTTCTTCTTTTGGCACGTTTTGCACCTTCTTCTTTCTATTTTTGAAAAATTTAAAAAAATTAAAATTAAAAAACTGTATTGTAATTTAAATTACCCAACTAATATGTGATAGGATGTATTATCTGTACAGTTGTATTGTTTACCTTGTAGCTAAAAAATCCAAAATTTAAATTCTGTTGAAAAACTGGATGTTTGAAACTTATTATTTTCACAAAATTTTTTTAGATCGAAAATTCTTAAACTTTTTGAAATGGTTTTTTAAAAATAACGAAAATTTGGGTTTGAATTAAAACTCAATCATTTCTTTAAAAAATTTATAATATGTGAAAGCAATAAATAAGAACTGAGAGTTCACTATCATTAATACAATACGAAAGCGGAATCTGTGATTAAATTGTATGTTGAATTTTGTAAATGAGAAAACAAAAACGTTAAAAACCAAGAAACTAATGTTCTTCATTTATTTGAAGGATTACACTGGCATCTGTGGATACATATATTTTTGTTAAATCAAAACTGTGACTTTGTGATTGTGGATTAATAAAAACTGATTGAACTCAAAAAAGTAATCTAAAAAAATAAAAAAATTGAATTCAATGATTTTTAAAAATGTGAAATTGAGGAATTGAACAACTACAATAGATACCATGGTATCAAAGAAGATGTAGGAAAAGTTTTCTAACAGCGTATGACATTCCTTTCAAAAAAATCCTGAAATTTAACAAAGGTGAAAATAACTAATGAACAGATTACCAAAAAATTAATTAATCCTCAAATTCATTTATGAGGTTAAAACGCCTTGGTTAATAAAAACTGGAATTTCGATTATATGAATCAATGGATAAATAAAATTTAAAAAATTAAACTTATTGTAATGAATGCTCATTTAATTTGCATATTCCATTGCCTTACAAGTCACTCTTTTGCATTATATCTTTCTTCAACAACGAAGTGATCAGTGATGTATTTAACTAAAGTTAATTGAAAAGTGCATATTGATTAGCAAAGGAAGAGCAAGCGGAAGCTTGATCTTCAACACCAGATCAGAGACATGCACTGATTAAGCCGATATCAACTCCGCCCAAATGGCAAGTTCGTTCTGTTCAACATCCCCGATCAAACCCGTATAAATACCCGTCCATCTCCAGATTAATCTTCACAGTTCGAAGAGTTCCAGTTCCACTCCTTCTTCAATATCCAGATCCGGCAGAAGCAGCAGCAGCAGCAAGCAGCAGCAGCAGCAAGCAGCAGCAGCCGCCGAGGCGAAAGCCTCCGGGCATGGCCCGTGTTCTCTTCTCTTTTATCTTGTACTTGCGCATGCCTTTTATATTTATGTGTTATGATAGTTATGATATTTAATAAAGCTATCCTTAGACCGCTCTTCTGTAACACCGTCACCGCTACACCACAGTCACTTCATTATTAATTCTCAAACTCGTTGATAGAGACTTTTTTTAAAAAGTTTAAAACGAATAAATTGAAGCGAAATAACTACTGAAAAAAACTTAAAAATCTTAACCAAATTTATTAAATGTTCAAGAGGGAAAATATCTATGCAAAGCTTTTTTTGAAACTGGAACATGATTATCTTCGACGATAAATTTTGGGACGACTATAATATTTGTTATTTAAATAATAAACTAAATAACTTTAATAAATAAAACTGTTCAGCGCTGTTCGTGCACTTGAAACTAAATTTTCTTAAATTATAAAACTGGGGCTTAACAAAGGTGAAAAAAAACTAATTTACTGATTACGAAAAAATTAATTAATCCTCAAACTCATTGATGGCATAAAATGATAGGTTAAAAGGCTTTTGGTTAAAATAAACTGGAATTTCGATTAAATGAATCAATGGATAAACAAAATTCAAGAAAATTAAACTTATTAATTCTAAAACCCGTTGACGGGAACGAATAAGATGTTAGAAAAGTTGGAATTTTAAAAAACTAGGATTTCAATTTTAATTAAAAGACGCGGTCCTGCTGGAACTCAAAATTGGCCGGTACAGGCCAAAAAATCAGTGTCTCCACCGTTCCGTTGCGGAACGTCCGTTCTTCCGTTCCGTTCCCGTTCTGGAACGGGAACGTATACCCGTTCCTCATTTTAAGAACGGAACGGGTACGGATTTAAAAAGAACGGAACGGAACGCGTTCCTTTCGAGATTTTATACGTTCCGTTCCTTTACATATTCTTACTATTTTTCTCCATAAATTTTGCTTCAAAACTGTAACTTCAAAATTGCAAACAATTCGATTTCATTCTATTTGTTGTTTATTAACCTTTTATATCCTAAAAATATCTCATTTAGCTTTTTTGTTGGAATGAAAATCTTGTGCTTTAAAATTTTTGCACCTCGGAAATCCGAAAATGTAGTATTTTGTAAGAACGGAACGGACGGGAACTTGTTAAGTAAAAGTTAGGAACGGACGGAACGGATAAAGCTGGATAAAAAACGGAACGGAACGCGTTTACAATTTAATTTAAAATTTGAAACTGTTTAAACTTATACAAATTGCGAAACAGATACTTTTATAAACTAAAATTAACCATATGTTTAAGTAATTTCTTGATCTTGAAAACTGTGATAACCAAAACTGAAAATTAACGAAACAATGTCCGCTTTCTAAATTAATTTTTGGTAAACATTTATTTTGATTTAAAAAACTAATACTTTTTAAAATTGTTATATTTGAAAATAAAGCAGGCATAACTGAATTCAATCAGGGGCCAATTAAATCGAAAAGCAATTTCTGCTTTTTTTAAATTTTAGTTATCTTTTTTATTCGTAATTTTGTCACCTCCATGTGAAGCCGAAGCCAATAACCAGGATGAAATTCACATTCTTCGATAAAAAGAATTAATTAATTTTCAAAACTGCATAATCTTAACTTTGATTGATTGATTGTAATTTAATTAATATTTCATTTTTATGAAAATCTTTAGATTGAGGTTTTTAAACTGGGAGATCTTTTATTATTTGGTAATTTTTTAATATATATATCTTATAACTTTTATACCACAATTGCAATTATAAAGGCATTTTTTATTTAAATAGTTTTTAAAACTGCATATATAAATGACATGAATTTAACAAAACTTAAAACTTTATTACGGTTAAATGTAAAACTGATTATATAAATTAACAAGTCTAAAATTATTCACATAAAATTAGATATTTAAAAACTGAAACTTGGTATTTTGATGTAATTTTTTTAACAAAATATTAAACCTCAGTTATATATATAGGAACTTTGTATATAATTGCAAAAACCTTAAAATTACATGTCAATTCTTTTGGTTGGCAATGCCATGGCATCTTTGAGGCGCATAAATTATGTAGTGTTTTTAAAAATATTGGATTTTGTTTTTAAACTGCATTATTAAGATGTATTTAATTAATGGAACAATTCTAATAAAACTCACAAACACCTCAAAAAGAGTTTCATCTAACAATTAGTTTATTCATATTTCAACCGAAAAACCTACAAAAAAAATTATTCAAACAAGTGAAGGATCAAATGGGGATAAGTAAATGAAAGGAATTCGTTAAACAAGATTTAAAATAATGCAAGGTTGATGAAAGTGGTAACGAGTTAAATGTCTTTGTCGTAGTTCACATTCATTGAAATCATATGAAAAAACTGCAAGGTTTATGAGAGTGGTAATAATCGGTGTTCAACAATAATACCGAAGATGAAAGCTTATTTTTGTACCACGAAGTTTTAATTATTAATTAACTAAATTTTTAAAAACTGTGATTGCTTTTATAAAGTTAAATTCACTTTATTCTTTAAGAAGTAATAAAATTTTCTTCTTGTAAATTAAACTGCAGTAGCAACTGGAATTCCTCCATAAATTTTAAAGACCTTTATACCTGGAGTACAAAGATCGTGTGATTTTGCTTCTTATTAATTTTTAGAGATTTTTGCATGTGAAAACCCCAATGAAAAAACAATCGTTTGCGGAAACTTCAGTTTAGTTCATCCAAATACTGCAATATATAAAACTATCAAATATATTGAGAACAAACCAAATCATTTTAGGGCAAATTCATCTGGATATTAAGAGAGATTAGATATGGTTTTTGCTCAATTTGACGCATCATTAGCCATTTTCTTTTTTTTTGCGACCTCGAGTGTCCTCGATCTTTTTTTGTACTAGTGCGAAATGTTCGGTGTAAGCACGTTTTTAATTTTAAAAGAAGCGCTTTTCTTGGCAAGCTGGTGCAAGCCATTTTGCCAAGAAAAAAATGACTAAAAACTGTTTACAGGCCGAAGGCCCGCTTTACTTCTAGTAAATAAAATCAAAGGAAAAACAAAACAAAATTTGGGTTTACTGTAATAACGAAGGCTACTATTCTTTTATTTAATGCAAAAAACTGTTTGTTTCTTAAAAAGTTTAAATTTGTTTTATTGGTTATTGTTTAACTGCAAGAATAAATAATATTTTTTTAAATGAATTTTTTCTTCAAAATTTTTAAACTGATATTTTTCTGAGCTAATTTGATAAAGTTAAATTAAAATTAAAATAAGAAGAAAAAGATTGTGCATTTCTTTGATTAAGTGATATTTTAACTTTTATCGTTTATTTCTTCTTCTCTAACTTCTTTTACTTTTTTCAAAACGTTAACCAACATTGCTAAAGGAAACGAAAGTTGAGAACAAAGCTTAACAGCCAAACCTTCACGGTTAGGCATTTTAGCTAGTTTTATCAAAGAAGCGACGTCAATTGCAAAGCCAGACTTGAAAGCAATTTTGATACGATTAGGAGAACCATCAATTTCTCTGCTGAAGTTGTGAAGTAATTTAATAGTAGATAGATACAACTCACTTTCTTCTGAACAAAAAATCGAAGCATTAGGGCCTTTTGGTTTTTCCAACATAAAAGGCAAAGCGATGTGCAACAAACTGTTTTTTCGAATTATTCCCTTCGCTTTTGTTTCTTTTATTTTTTTTTAAGTGAAAATACATCCGCGTCATTTATTCCACTATAGTCAAAAAGAACGACGACTGGATACTTATTGTAGTCTTCACCAATGTTTTTGACGATAACCTCTTTCTGTTTACTCACATATGAGCAAATTATTTTTTAAAAATATATCAAGTCAAATGTGACCATGATTATTACAAGTCCATCAGTTTATTTGAATGAATTTTTATGACATTGCAGTTTTAAAATTACAAAAAATATTAACATAAAAATTTTATGTTGTACATGAATGTATTGAAAAAACCCTCCACCGGCGTACAAATTATAACTAAAATATCCGGGGGTTTAAAAATGTTAGTTACGTTATTTTTGACGTCCGTCCCAGCTACAGTTACTTAATAAAAAAAGATGTAGCAGTTAAAAACAGTTTTAAATTATCTTGAAAAAGAAATAACATGACATATCCTAATTTAGTAATTCAAGATTAAAAATTGCATGACAATAAACAACCCATCCCAAAATTCAGTCACGGACTAATCGTACACTAACAAATGAAAAACCATATCATAGAAACCGCTGTAAAATTAAACTTTAAAGATTATCTAGGTAATTAGATTTTCACTACCATTAGTTATTATTTTTAATGTTTAAACAACTTTATTTGGAAAGGATGTCCTGCTACAAAGACTCTTTACAGTTTTATTAAATTAAGGCAATTGTCACCATATTCTATTTTCAGTTTAAAAAATTTCCTTTTAATGAATAAATTTTAATGTACAAAAACTTTCTGGACAGTGATCATTTTATAATTTTGCAAGAATTTGCACGTGGTCAGTTATTTAAAAAAAACTGGGTTTGTTTTTGACGTATCACAAATCCATCCATCAATCTACAAATATCTAGAAAACTTAAATTTCTTTTTCTTTTTAAATATTTTAAGCCTTCTTTGTTGATTTTAAACTTTTAAGAATGTTGTTTAATTTATTACTTGAAAATGGTAGGAATAAGTAGTATTTTTCTCCCTGTAGTTTTTGTTAGTGTGCAAATACCGCTATCATTTTTATCGAATATTTCAGTTTCTCTCAAATTTCATCTTTTTAATTTTAGATATTTCCATTGGAAGAAAAAAAATATTAATGATTATCAATAAGATTATAGAAAAATATTACACGGGCTCAGTTTAAAATAAGTTCAAAAATGGGATAAGGTTTTTCGATTTTTTGATTTCAAGAACACTTTTTGGCGCTTCGAACATTGTTTTAGTTTAAGAAATGCCCAATGATTGAATCCGTATACTGTATGCAGTTTTTCTTATTTACTTTAAATAAAACTCTAAAAAATTTAAGTTTTCACGCATGAATTTTCACAGAATTGCAGTTTTAAAATTACAAATAACAACGTTTTATAAGATTTAATTCCTTTATGTGTGTTTCGGGGCAGTTAAAAATTGACAAAAGAAGACTAAAACAGATGTCATTGTTACGAATTACTTCAATAAAAGAATATTATCCAGGTACTCAAAATTTTAATTGCTTTAGTTATTTTGTGACTTAAAAATACATGCTTTAGTTTGATTGAATTAATAAATTATGTAAAAAATTCTGCAAGCTATTTATTTGATGAATTTAATATAAGAACTGTCTCTTTCATAAAATTTATCCTCATAAAATTCTGGCATAAACATGATATTTTCCCTCACAAAAAGAGGAAACAAAGATTGCAAAAGTTATAAAACAAAAAAAATTAAAATGCAGTTAAAAATGACAAAAATGAGATTCTCATTCAGGCGAAAAAAAGCTTTTTAGAATTTAAATATTTCAGAAGTGAAAGTTTTTATTCAGCTGCCATTTGTTTACCCCTTTTTTAGTTATTTTCAAGAAATGTTAAAAGGTTTGATTTTTCATTCAAAAAAAGACTGTTGGGATGAATGTGAATTGAGAACTAAAAAATATTAAAATAAATTTCAAACATGTAACCAGTTTTTAAAGCTTTTAAAATTTTGATACGAATCTTTACGCCAGTTTTACAGATATAAATATAAGATTAAGAATATGAATATTCCAAAAGAGTTGCTTAAAATTAATAACCACAACAAAGAGTGATAAATTTTTTTTGTTAAGTCTATCAATAAAATAAACTTTAAAAATTTCTAGAGCTTTTGTCTCGACGTTTAAACAGTTCTGAACCAATAAAAATAAATTAAATAAGTTAAAATTTGCAGGGCATCTTACTTTTATTGCAGTTTTATTTATCAAAATCATGGCTCATATCCACATTGCGATCCCCCAGTTTTGCTAATAAATAATATCAAAAAAAATCTTTGCACTGAAATAGTCTAAAAACACGTTTTATGGGTCACAAAAATAGTTCAACTTTTAAACTTAAACAAAACCAAAGATTATTACAAAATCATTTAAAAATTAAGTAATCTAAGGATAATCTGATTTTTAAAATTTCCCCTAGGGTATGTCAAAAAAGTTTTTATACAAAATTTATTATTGATATAAAAATTATTACAACAAAGTCAGTTTTAAGATAGATTTTTGAAAAAGTTGTTTGACAAAGAAATAATAGTTAGCATCAGTTTTTTTTATTTGTCTTTCAATGAAGAAATGAGCTGACAAAAAGGACAATAATTTACTTCTTCCATTTTTCTTTGCTTTATTTAATTTAAATTAAGAACTTTCTCATTTCCCTTTTTTTAACTTATTAAGAGGTCATAAGTTGGCCAGCCACCTACATTTTTACAAATCTTTCATGATCACAACCATGAAAATTGGTCTTAATCTGTGTTGAACAAATAAAATTACCATTTAATCTCGATGAAGGATAACTACTCTACACCAAAGACAGTTTACATATATTTTGTATCTCTTGTTCTCGTCTTTTTTCTCGCATTGTGCAAATAATTGATTGATCAGTTTAAAAACCTTTAAAATAATTTTTTAAAAAGTTAACAGAATTTTTACGTATTAATTCAGTCATTTCGTGTGCAATGCTCGTACTTGCCATGTACTGCATCGGCGATTGTATGGTAATGTTACCCAGTTCAACATGAGTGTTACAAGTTAGTTCTTATATATTTATAAATAAAAATTACAATTTTAAAGTTTTTTGTACCTAAAATTTTGTTCATTCAATTCTAAGTTACACCTTGTTCAGCTGGAAAAAAATTAAAATTGAATTAGAATTTGGTATGTTAAACTTTAATGAGGTCATCAAACCATCAAGGGACGTGCCCCAAAAATTTTTCGTGAAAAGATTTTTTGCCAATGATTTTGTTGATTGCAATTTTGCAGTTTGCGTTACTGGATTATGATGCTAATTTTTTTTAATTTTATTTTTCTTTTATTAAATTCCAGTGTTTATTAAACAAATGCTTTCAAGCATCTCATCAACTCCATCATTCATGGTCAAAAATTAAAAATAAAAATGTGAATCTATAAACTAAAGTTTGCAATTTCATTTTAAAACTAGGCGATCGTTATGCAAAATGACAATCATGAATTATTAATCCTTCTAAAAAGGCGAATCCTGTTATACATTTTCTTCAATATCTTATTGCCGATTACAGTACCACGTGGTTCAATTTCTCAGTTTCACAATTTTTAAAGTTTGTGTTGTTAAATTCCATTGATGGATTTGTGGATGACAGACAAAAAGTATCGTTGAAAAGTTTAAAAACTGAGTAGGCGACAGATTCGGCTTTTTTCATCATTGATTTGCACTTTTTAAGTCATACATAGGGTTGTTCATTTACCGGGAAATCGGAAAAAAGCGGATAAAACTTATAAATGTTTTTCGAGATTTTACACTGTATATTTTACTTTGTTTTTGGCAAACATTCTGGTGTTTCATACTTAACAAAATCTTTTAAGCTTTTGATAAGGCTCATTAAAGAAAAATTATAATTAAAATTATTTTTTCAAACTGTCAATACCTTTAGACTAATAAGTGAAAACTAAACTTTTGGAGAATCAAGAGCGTCGACAGAGATTATACATGTTTTTTTCCACTGGTTGTTTTAATCATAACTGAAAGTTCTG
>JAMRXY010000098.1:0-263902 GCA_024447195.1 Panagrolaimus sp. LJ2414 | reverse complement strand
ACATACTTGATTAACTAATAAGATATTTTTAGATTTGGAATTTTCGAAACTCTTTTATCATTATTTTGATCAACTTTTTAATTCCATATATTTTGGTGGATTTATTTATTCAAAGTTTATTCAATTGGACCTGCAAAAGCTGAAAATGCCATCATCAATAAAATAGAACTGGTTTTTTATCATGGGTATTTGTCTTATTACAATTGGTTTCGTCATGTTCTACCATAACGAAAAAATTACTTCAATGTCCGAACATTTTGCAAGAATTGAAAAAACGCCTAATTTATCAATCAATAATTGTGTTAATTTGTGTTTTGGTTGATTTAACCCTTTATCGGGTGATCGATGATATGATTATTAAAGGATCAACAATTTCACCAAAATACCCAAAATATACTGTATATGGTTGCAGATGTTTTTTATATTGCTCAACAAATTTTAGATGTTATATTTTTGTTTGCTGTTTCAGAGCCTTTTCGAACTTCTATTCTTAATTTTTATTCTTTTGGAACTTATTTGCCAAAGAAGAGAAGCCTCGTCCATGGCACAAATATTGTTTCAATTCGAAATCCAATTATTATTGTTAATCATGAATAAATTATTATGTTTGGAAAAAATAAAGCTATTTTTGTGTTTTGAGTCCTGTAACCGTTACGGTGTAACAAAAATAAAGTTAAATAAATTCCCAGCCTTGATTATCAGGTTTGTGCCACACAAACATAAAAATCAGGGATTAAAAATACGTAAATCCCAGCTTCCTGTGATGTATTTTTGGATTTTACGTTTTTTTCGAAATGCACAAAGTTTGTGCCACGCACCTGAAAAGGCAGGAAAACTTCAGAAAAGTACCCTGATCGCCAGGGTTGTGCATTGAGAAAAAACTTTGAAAACCAAGAACTGTCATTTCCGTTACCGTCCGATCCATTTGACGTAAAAAATTTGCATATGCGTTTTTCAAGAAGTTTAAACTTCAGTGTCCCTCAACTTAAAAAAGTTAAACTCAAAAATTTTAAAACTCTTTCATTCTTTTTTTTCTAGCATTGTTGATTATCACAATTTAAAATCTTTATTTCTTTTTTAAAAATGGCTTTAACAAAAAGAAAGAAGAAAGAGAAAATGATCTGTCTTCGGCTTTAAAGAAAAGAAAAGCCGAGAGAGAGAGAGACATGGAATTTATCTGCGACAAAACAAATCTCTTAGCGCTTTGTCGCCATTGAACCTCTTTCCCGCAAAGGGGGAAGAACAACTCTGAAATAACTGACCCCCCAGGGGAGTCTTTGTCGTCAAGAAAAAAAGCATGAACCAAAAAAAGTGCCGTCCTTTTCTTTCTTTGGTTTAACAACAAAGAAAGAGAGAGAAGGAAATGAGAGAAGTATCAAGAGTTAAAAATTGACATGTGTTCATGAAGAAGAAGAAGACGAAAATCTCTTCTTCTTTGCTGCTTCTCCTTGTTAAAACCCCCAACAAGAAGACGACAACCAATTTGTCAAATTGCTTTTTTTCTTTGTCTTTCTTGCAGCATTTTGATGGTATACTTTTTTTTATTTCTGTGAATTGCTTGAAGCTTATCGGATATGTAATCGGTGCTAGCATTGACAGAGCAGTAAATGTCAAGTAATTTACATATTACATTTAAAAAATGTGTGGTTAGTGAGTTATTCAATGACTTTTTTGGCACAAAAACCAATGCCTGGCCACTGTTTCAGTGAAAAAAGTTTTATGATGTGATCAAAACTAAAAGATACAATATCTTTTTCGTCACTTTATTGAAAGAAGCTAAAAGTAAAGCTATGACATATTCCAGATGGAACTAAAACTGATAAACGTTGCTGAAATCAAACTAAATACAGTGCCTTAAAATTTTAAAATCTAATAATTGGTTAGAAAATTAACATCTTGACTTTACTTTCGCTCTAAATTTGACTCAATTCTTTTATAAAATAAAATATCAAAATTTACAAGAACCATTAAAACAGTCTTTTAAACGTTAAAAAATAACGGTAGAAACCATAAAATCCTCATCTTTCTTTACATCTTCCAAAAAACAAAGCAACAAAATTTAACAACAAGATTTCGAGAAAAAAAAGATATCTCTAGAAAAACAATACAAAATCTCAATCCTTTTTACATTCATTTTTCGTTTGCGGCAACAATAAAAATCTGCCATAATTTTTTTATAATGCGCGAAAAAGAAAATTGCCAAAAAAAATGTGAAAAAACGAAGAATAATTTTTTACGATCATTTTTGCGAGCGTATTTCTCTCACCTTTGAAATCTGCAGATAAAAAAAGGGAATAAAAACAATGAACGAAATCTCTCTTCTTTTCAAACGGATTTTTATTTCATTTCTTCTAATAAAAACATTTGGATAATAGAAATAGGAGAAAGATAGTTATGTCAAGTGGATTAATATCAAGATATATGTATATGTATCAGAATAAAAACACAAGTGGTTTACACAGTTTTTAAAATGTATTTGTGTTTATTGCTGTCACGAAAAAACAAAAAATGCAAATGATGTGGTAAAAAGTAAGTCACTGATTACAGTATGAAAAAAATTAAAGTGCAGAAGAATACTGTAGTCAGTATTCAATTGCAATTTACAAGATCAAGGTATTGATCATTTTTCAACAGAATTGATAATCATTAGAGCATGGTGAAATGCAAATTTGTAATTTTTGATAAGTGTTTTTTTTATTGATACCATAAGACAACTTATGATTTTGTATGCAAAAGTTGCCAGAAGATTACTGTACATATTTCACTTTGACCATCATCATTTCTAAATAACATATTTTTAGCTTGCTTTTAAAAAAATTTAAATTTTAAATACCACAAATTTCACAATTTCAAATTTTTTCATCTACCACATCCGTCTTCTTCACTTTTTCAAAGAGGACTTAAAAAAATATTTTTGCATAATTTTTTATGCTTGCCTTTTTCTGTTTCACTCTTTTTTTTATTTTAATCCTTTAACTGTCGCCCTGCTTTTTTTTGTCAGATTTACAAATACTCACTCTTTCTTTTTTTCCTTTCTTTGTTTTTGCGCTAATTCCTCGCGCTTCGACGCATTCTTTTTATTCGCCTTTTTCTTCTGATGGCACTTTTTTGGTGGTTATGCCATTGGCGATGGCATTTTGGTATTGGCATCATTATTGATAACTATGAATTCTCGCATTTCTAACAATACTTTTCTGCCGCAAATTTCGAAAAAAGTGAATGCAAAAAATAAAACTGCAGGAGGTCATATCTACAGTAATCTGCAAAACTTTTAATGAATGACTTTAAAAAAACTTTGAACAAATTCGTCGATTTTCTTTCAAGTTTACGATTTCTTCTTTTTTTTGATTTACCTCCAACAGCGATTTTTTATGTCTTATCGATATCTATCGCTGTCATGTAAAAAGGCGGAAGACACAGAAATATGTTTTTGTTAAAGAAATAATTAAGACAAATGCATTTTTATTCCTATTTTTTCATCATTTGAAACCTTTTTTTGCAACAGGAAAAAACACGCCTTTGACCAATTTTTTGTTAAAATGGTATGTTTGAATTTCTGATGAAACAGGGCGTGAACGATCAGAGAAAAATCAAGGTGTTACCGAGTACCGTATTCTTGTTTATCCAAAAAATGTTTGATTCCCAAAATCATTAAAAGATCAAAACTCAAAAACTATTTTTTTTATTTTACAAATGATAAAAACTTTCAATAAAAATCATTTCAGTTTCGTACAAAAGATTATATACGTTTAAATTTTAGCAGTAGAGAAATTTGTTCACATTTAAAAATCACAAAAAACCAAATTTAAAAAATATCATCACAAATTAGGAGAAAAAACATCCACGAATAAAATGGAAGAAGTACTGTCGAATTATATTATTTCTTTCATCCTCTTTTTTACCACACATTTTCACGGCTCTTGCTACTAGTAAAAAAAGTGATGTCTTCCTTTTCACAATATGATTTTAGTCAAAAAAAAGAATTAAAGAAAACAATCAAGTAAAAGGAAGGCAGGCAGATGAACGCGTTTTATTAATTTCATTTGTTGCTACCGCAAAATTTTTGCGTTGAAGAAGAACATGCGCGATTGTGTGACACACGCCTTTTCATCCATCGCGCATCTCCTTCACTAAAAATAATTCGTTTTACGGGAAGCCAATGAATGACGATACTTTTGGAATCATTTAAAAATAAGAAAAAAAGTCATGGAAAAAATAGAATGATGCGGCATCAAATTTGTTCGTGTGTTTTTTATAATAAGAGGCAGACGACTTTTGCTAATCTGATTTTTTGCCGCTTTTTCCGTAAATGTTTATTGCACTTTTTTTTCTCTATTTTCTCCGCGAAACGTAAAAATTTGTTTTTTGAAATTAAAATTATGATTATTAGATTTAGAATAATGTGGGAGACAAAAATTGAATCAAAGAGTTACTGTAATGAAATATTGTTTCATTACAGTAACGCGTAGTTTTGTGATCCAACGATTTTGAGAATGATTCATGAAATACGAAGCTTAAATGACAAAAACAGTTGAAATAAATTTTGACTATAATGACAGAATTCTTTTATGTCCTCTTTAATTTTTTACAAAGGATTTTGGTTTTTTAAACTATTTTTATGATCAAAAATTTGATTGTTAAGAGATTATAATCTAAAATAAAAGCCCACAAGAATGAATAAAAATGGACAATTCCTATCAGCTAACAAATTGTAAGCAAAACCCCTCAAATAAACTGAAAACAATGCTTATTTAAAATGCTAAACATAATTCAATGTTTTCAACACATATTATCACTACCTTTAAATGTTCTTTAAATATTATTTGCCTACCGTATCTTATCCCTTTCCTAAAAGTTTTTTTTTGTTTTGACCTGTTTTACATTTTTTAGAACCCACTTTCCCATAATTTAAATATTTCGATTACTTGTAATTGTTTTTCACATGTTTTTAATATTTTTATTTATTATCATTTCAGATTTTCAAACATAATTCATCTGATATTTGCCAAACTTTTTACTTGATTTGTTTCTAAAATTTACCTGCAAGCAACGAGTTTGTTAAATGCTATTGTATAAATATTTAAAAAAAAAAGTAAATTGTAATTATTCTAAAAATAAATTTTTTGTCTTTGAAAATGCTTCGCTACTTTGGTTTGCTTATCACACTTAAAACGAAAAAGTTGTCGAATCACAAAAATATTAGTAAAGAGATTTACAAAAGAGAGATCAGCAAATTGAAAGAATTAAGACAATTGTAATCGAGCTCTTTCATTCTTCCTTTTCTTCTTCTGGGAAAGCATTTTAGAAAGAAGAAGAAAGAAGAAGGGTGGAGCTTAAAATTTCATTGGTTCTTCTTTTTCTTTTTGGAAATTCAACGGAAACAAAAGAAGCAGAAATGAAGAAGAATAAATTGTTGTTGTTCTTTGCTGCTGAATGGAAAACAAAATATAAGTGTGGATGATGGTGGTCTTCATCTGAATTTAAAAAAGGAGGAGCTGCAAACTGTTATTTTCTTCTTTTGACTACTACTTCTTTTGCTTTTACAACAATTGCGAATTTTGTCACATCTCAGAACATGGTGACATTTATCTTTTCTTCTTACATCTGTTAGATTTTACGAGAAGCATGAAATGCTTTGAGAGAAGCTTGTGAAAAAAATTTCATAAGATTTAAAGCGATTTTGAAATTGATTAGACTTCGGGATTGGCTTCTATTTTAATTGGCACTTTTTGCTAAAGTAATAAAATATGTTTCATAAAATAACATACTGTACCGTAACATCTTAATTTTTAATTTTTAAAATTTATGTTTTTTAAATGTAACAAGTAATTTTAGTTTAATATTTTTTGATATCCAACTTCTTAAATCTGTTAAATACATATTATCCTTGTGGTAAAACAGTACCATTTCTTCCTTCGATAACGATAACAACAATTACACCATTTACCAGTTGAACCGAAAAATTTTACCTCAGTTTTTGTTCTTTCCATTTTTTAAATTTTTTTCTGTTTTTCTTTTGTCGCCAACCAAAAGAAAGAAAGATATTTTCCCATTATTTGTTCGCGCAAATTGCCGCCGCCGCCACCGATCGTTATTCTTTCTTTCTTTTGATCGCTTTTTTGACGTAAAGAAAAAAATGATTACGGTATTTTATTCAAAAAAAGTGGTTTATTTTAATGATTGCGTTTTTGTCATTAAAAAAAGTTGTGATGAGAGTGAGACACCCTAAAGGAAGAAAGAAAAAAAGGGTGGCTCAATTCTCTGATCATTCTCGAGTTTTTCTGACCTTCCCTGATATATAAAATAATTATAATTGGCAGTTTCAGTTTTATGTAAAAAGATATCGTCGAGAAAAAGAATGTCAAAACATATTTTATCTTCTCCTTCATTACCACCTTCGTCAACAACAACAAATTCATCATCAAATAAAAGATCAAGATTTTCAATTGATGGATTATTGGAATCCACTTCACCACCTTCAACAACTTCAACAATGCCACCACCATCCAAGAGGCTTAAAATTGAAGAGCCATCGTCTCCATCTTGCAGTGATTCAGATTCAGAATCTTTAATTAAACAAGAAAATGATGAAGCGGCAGCAGCTCCAAATGCACCAATTGGAAATTGGCCTTCTTTGGGGACTTCCCCAAAACTTTCAACAGTTCAATGTCGGCTAGAAGGAAAAGAACTATGGGCAAAATTTTATGATTTAAGTACTGAAATGATTATAACCAAAAGTGGAAGGTTAGTTTTGTTTAAGTTTTAATTGATTAAATGCCTTACATGAAAAAAGGGTACAGTAATTTTAGTTTAAAAGTTTCATAATAGGTTTTATTAAATTAAAAAAATTTACACAGTTTTGGCAACTTTATTATTTTCGGATTACTGTAAATTAACAATCAACAACTTTTCGGATTATTTTAAATTTCTTGTTGAAACATTACTTTTCAAAACTCAAAAACCTTACAAAAACAAAAAAATAATCACACTAATTATCTTTCTTCATTTTTTAACGTCTGCCCTTTTTTGTTGTTGTTGAAAATGAGTTACTTCAATTTTTTTCTTCGCCCACAGAAAAACATAAAAAAACTGGCAAAAATGCATTTACACCAAATTTGTGAAAAAATATTGCGCGTAAAAAAAGGAAAAGCATTTTAACAAAATTGCAATTTTCTTCAATGATGATGATATGATTTTTGAGAGAGCGGCTGCTTTTTTTCTTTTTTTAGATTAAATAGTAGTACATAAAAAAATAAAAGATGCAACATGATTTATGGCGTTAGCACTTTGCTTTTTTATTGTTGAATGACGAAAGAAAAATGAAAGGAAATGCGGAAACATTTGAAAGAAAGGGAAGCAACATATTATAATGAATACTGTAAGCAAGTGCAAATTAGGTGAGGAAGTTCCTTTTGGTGCTTTGCTTATGAAATATTTTTATTTGTACATATAAGGATACTGAAGTTCCTTTTGGTGCTTTGCTTATGAAATATTTTTATTTGTACATATAAGGATAATGTTTTCAAACCAAATTCAAAACATGTTTATGGTAGATAACTGTAAATAAAACAATTGTGGAAGTTACAGTAATATTAATTAATACTTGTTGCTGATTTTGTTCAAACCCGGTCTCAGAGATTATTACATAATGCGGTATTTTTATAATATTATAAAAATACCGTATTATGTTTGTTGCAACCTACACGTTTTTCCCGTCAACTTTAACACACTAATACTTTGTTTTTTCCCCCAACATCACACCTACAGTACCCATCCATTCTTCTCTTTCCCCATCACTATTCCATCATCGTCTTAACTAATTCCCATCTGTTTTTTTCCTTTCTTTTGTTTTTTTCCCAAAACCCAAGTCAGTCAGTCACTGTGTTACTTCAATGCAAATCGCATGCTAATTTTTCACATTTCAACTATTTTTTGAAAAAAAGAAGGACGACATTTCACTTTTTTTTCTTCTTTCAATCTCTCGATTGCCAACGGAATGCTCTTGCCTGCTTTTTTTTCTCGAATCCATTTAAAAGGATTAACTCATGTCGTTTTTTTCTTTCTTTGACACCGAAGTTGTTTTAAGACAAGCATATTTAAAGGGATTCATTTTGTTTTCGATGTGGGACCAATAATCGTGATTCAGGAATCTTTTATTTATTTTTAGGAAAGCTTAGGCATTTTTAAATAAAATGTAAAAAAATAGAGATAGATTGAAATTAGGCAATATAACGGCTGCTTCTTGTTTTTTCTTTGGGTTCATTTATCTTTTTTGTCTTCTTACATGGGTTTTAAGCTTATATTCGATTGCTTACTTAAGAAAGGCAAATGTGGCAGCCGTTTATAAAAACATTTGAAAGAAAGCGAATCGAGAGAGAGAGAGAAGACAAGAAGATGTCACCACAAGATAACGGTTGACAACAAAATATACATCTTTCTTCTTCTTCTTTCGATGCCGTTACTGCTTCAAGAAGAAGAAGAAGAAGATCCTTCTTTGATTCTTAAGGGAAAGTAAAGAATGAATCTTTTTTTCTTTTAAAAAATAGAGCTTTTTAAAAAGACATTCAAAACTCTTTCGTCGTCGTCGTTGAATGTTGGGTAAAAATATTCTTTTTTTCCCCTTCATGTCTCGAGGGCATAATTCCGCGCATAAATCTCAGTCATTTTTGCATATATATTTTGTTGTAAAGCAGTTAAAGGAAAACGACAAAGTTTGCAAAAGAAGATTTTGTTGAAATTTCAAAAATGATCTGTTTTAAAGGGGTGTCGAGTTGTTAAAAATGATATTGAAAAATATAAAAGGATCAAAAAATGCCAAGATTGAAAGAACTTTTCGATTTTATTTTTGCAATGCATAAATTTTATCCAATTTGTTGAAACTACCGTAATCGGAAAACCAAAATTGTATTTTAAAAACAATTTGCACTTAGCTTTTAGGTGTCCGTTTTTTAAATAAAAAAAATTGTATTTAAAAAACAACTTTTAAAAACAATTATGAGATTTTAAAGCAATTTTAATGCATAGTCTTCATCAAATTTATGGTCTAATTTTTATTCATCATCATAGTAATATTTTAATAAATATCACAAAATTTAAAAATGATTTTAAAAAACTGACCCTCAAAAAACAAATCTCATTTATAACATTTGATTATGAGATTACTGTATTCGAATCTTTGTGATTTTTTTCATATTTATTTTTTTCACATAACATTAACAGCAAAAAGTCAAGGACATTTTTTTGAAAAACTTTGCCTCTCGACGAACCCATTTATTTTAACATTTCTTTTTTTGCTCCTTCTTCAAAAAAAGTTTATTGTCAATTTTTGTGATGAAAATTTTGTGGCAACAACTTTGACACCAAAAAAACAGCAACGACAACAACATATCATTTTTTTGTTTTGTTTTTCTTGCAAGCAAGCAATTGGCAGAAAAACACAAAAGTTATGAGACTTCTTTTCGGCACATTGACGCTTGAAAAATTTTGACAAAAAGCTTTTTTTGAAGATATGAAAAAATGAAAGCAAAAAAGATAGTAACGAAAAAAAGATGAAGAAGAAGCGGAGGCGAAAAAGTTTTTGACAAAAAGGCGCCGAAACGCGACAATTTTGGCGACAACAGTTTTTTTCTTTTTTGAGAGTTGATCTCTTGGGGGAAACATCGAAAGTGTGAAGAAAGAAATATGACAAAAGAGAGGCTTTTTAACAAAAGAGATAAAAGAGGGAGGATAAAGTTCAAAGAATTTCGTCAAAAAATTAAAATTATAGCAAAAACAATAATAGCAAAAATTAAACAAAATTTGTATCCTAAAATCCATAAACTACAGCAGCATCCGAAATCACAAAAACTACAGTACTTTTATCCTAAAAATTCAACAATTACAGTATCTTAAAAACACTTACTTTTTCAGGCGAATGTTTCCAACAGTTAAAATTCGACTTGAAGGTTGTGACCCGGATATGTTGTACTATGTATTTTTGGATGTTGTGCCAGTTGATGATCGCCGATATCGATATGTTTATAATAAATCGAGTTGGTTGACTGCTGGAAAAGCTGAGCCATCCCCAGATACTCGAATTTATTTGCATCCAGATTCACCATTTCCTGGTCGACAACTTGTTTCACAAGTAATTTCATTTGAAAAGGCAAAATTAACGAATAGTGATGTTGATCGAATTGGACATGTAAGTCTATTAAGATTTGATAAATTCAATGGGATATATCAAATCCTAAATAAAAATTTTGACATTTGAAATCCCAAAAAATAATAAAATTACATATATCCACTCCCACTACAGTAGCTAAAGAAGAGGATTTGATATATCCAGATATAATTCCACAATTTTAAATGTATATTTTAGCTTGTCCTCAATTCGATGCATAAATATCAGCCTCGAGTTCATGTTGTTTGTCGTGACCGAAATCATCCACTTCAATCTTCCCGAGTGGATTTATCCCGAGAAGATTACAAATCTTTTCAATTTACTGAAACCCAGTTCATGGCGGTTACAGCTTATCAAAATCAACTGATTACAAAACTTAAAATTGAAAAGAATCCATTTGCAAAAGGTTTCCGGGATCCTTCTGGAAGGAGTACTGAAATGGAATTGTAAGTTGGTGTTTTGGTGGAGAGGATATATGATATCCATTTTTGATTCTTTAACAAAAAATAGGTTTTTTGATAATTTTCAGAGAACGGCATTTAGAACGATTACCAAGATTTCCATTTGGTGGAATGCCAAATTCGACAGCAGCAGCGGCTGCCGCTTTGATGTTTGGGCAATTTCCGTTCCCACTTCCTCCTCCCCCGCCGTCAAGCGGGGCACAAAATGATTGGCTTTTTGCAAATCTTGCAGCAACAGCGGCAGTTTTAAACAATCATCCAATAGCGAATTCTATGAATCCCTTCCAAAAATTCTCCTTTCCTTCTTTAATGCCAACAACAACGGCAATGCCAAATCCCCTTCAAAAATCCCCCCATCTTCCTGAAGCTGAAGTTACTTCCATTGAAGAAGAAGATGAAGAAGACGATGATGAAAGTGTTGATGTAATTAATGATAACAATAATCAACAAAAGCAAACAGCTTCTTCATCATCAAAATAAACAAAAACATGTTTTTTTTAACTTATTTCAAATATCTTTTTTTCCAATCTTTGTTGCAAATGAAAAAATAAAATCTAGTCTTTTAAAAAAATTTATTTTCTAAAACTTACAAGTTTGATACTCTTCATTTATTAAAGTTTCTAAAAAAACCATTTCAAGTTTAGCATTTATTGAAACGCAAATGAAATTTTAAAACGGTATTTAAAAATTTATATTGCTGACGTTAAAATTTTTTGTTAAGTAACTTTTAAAACAGGAATAAAAAATTCCACAACGCTGTTAATTTTTTTTTGTTAATTATTAAATAAAGCTGCATTAAAATTAACAAAAAATTTAAACATCAACATGACAATCTTTTAAGTATGTACCATTTTATTGTGCACAACCAGGTGTACATTTTTTGTCTAAAACTTAAAGAAAAAACAAGTCTTTTTTGTATTTTTTATTACAGGAGTTTGATTGAAAAAAATATTTCTCAATTTTTTAAACATTTTTTTCGACGAAAAAAAATGAACACTAACAATTTTTTCTCTTTCGTTTTTTTCTTTCTGCAGCAAAAAAAAGATGGAAACTTTTTTCTTTCTCTTTTCAAAAAAAAGTGTGTGCGACACAGCCAAGAAAAGAAGAAGAGAGAGAACGCTTCTTTGGTTGTCTGACGTCACGGTCGAACGCGTTGTGCGTATTTCTTTCTTGTTGCATAACAGCGAACTTCTGCGTTCCATTTTCTTTGTACAGTTGGATAATTCTTATCTGCGTATAGCAATGATGATCCCTGGCAATGATCTCTAAATGAGTTAGATTTCGCGGGACATTGGAAGCCGCAATACTTCCTTTGTTGCCAGATCTGATATAAATTTTGGATAAGAAAAAGGATTCGTTTCCTTTTTTGACAATTAAAAGTTTTAAAATGAAAATAGCAATTAACAATTTTGGTGGATAGGAAGATTTTTTTTGGTGCAATGAATTTTTTTGTTTGCGTGTCGAAATCTGTCAACACTAGTTGTACAAACTAAATTTTGTTTAAAATAATGTGTGCTTTTATAAAAACTTCGTTTTTTATTTTTAAAACAATAATCATATTTTTCATTTAATCATTTTTGGTATTTTTAATGGTGATGATGAATTTTATAGATGAATTGTTTCATTGATTTTTCTTACAAAAAATTGAATTTGAATTTTTCGTATATTTTTACTGACAAAATTATTCTTCACTATAAATCTAAAAAGATTTTGTTTAATTTTTTCTTTTTTAAAAGAATAAACTTATGAAAAAATGAGTGATAATTACGACATTGCAGTAGTTGTTACCTTAAAACACTAAAATTAAACATAATGTTTTTTGCTTCTTTAAATGAAGAAAAGAAATTGAAACCATACAAATTTGTTAAAAAGATCTTTGATTTACATTTACCGTAAAACATTTTTTATTGAAATAAAAAAAATTATATTATTTATAAACTAAAAAATGTAACTATAAATAACGCAAATAATCCAACAATTGGCATATTGGATGAACTTGTGGTTGTTGTTGATTGTGAAGGCGTAGTTGTAGTTGTAGTAGTAGTTGTTGTTGTTGAAGGCGCAGTTGTAGTTGTTGTTGTTGTTGAAGGCGCAGTTGTAGTTGTAGTAGTTGTTGCTGTTGTTGTTGCAGTATTGGTAATATTTGCATCACTGCTAACAATAATTTGAACAGCTCCTAAATGACTGTCAGCTCCACCATAAACTCCAAGGAAGCATTCAGCGTTTTTAACGTATTGATCACCTAATAATCCGCTGACATTTGCATATTGGCATCCGTTGGGATGTCGGATTAATCCTGAAATGTTAAAGATTTCAGGACTATGTAAATGATAAAGTTCTAACCTTCCAAGAAAACAACATTTGGAGTTAAATAATCTGTTGAATTTCCAATTTCCCATTCAAGTTGTGGAGACATAATTGGGTCGTCACTTCTTTGAAGGACTTGAGTGGGATCAGCTCCAGCAAGAATTGCAAATCCAATATTATATTGTAGCTGCCAATCTGGCTTAACTGAAGGATATCCGGCTCTGGCACTGTTATAAATGAACAAATAATCTCCGGTATTTAATTTCAAAGGTGAAGCTCCTGATTCTACCAAATTTGAATCAAAAGAATTATTTCGAATTTTGATTAAGAAATCTCCGGTATCACTCCAACTCCATTTTCCTTTTTGCCCAAGGGCGATTCCGATTCCGCCAACAGGGTATGCGCTATCACCCCAGAAAAGATAATCTTGAGATAGGCCGTTATCGTCGGATGCAAATAAGGCTGCCCCGGATTTTGACCAAGATCTTAGAGGAAGATCAATATTTGAATATCGGATCCATGAATCTGGATTGAAAGGATTTGCGGAAATTGCCGAAGACAACAAAGCCGAAGTACAATCATAAGCAGTGTAAAAGAGATAAAAAATGCCATCTTTAAAAGTAATTCGAGGATCTTCAGTTCCACAAGCTTCTGCTGGTTGCATTAAAGTGAATGTTTGATTGGTTGTTGGGGTTGCAGAGATTTGTCCATTTGTGATATTTAAAGTTGAAACAGCTAAATGTGATGCACCAACTTGAAACGGAACTGAATCATTTTTGAGATTTTGAACTCGAACAACAAGTCCGATTTGGCCATCCTTATTAAACAAAGCTGCATTATAATTATATTTCCAAAATGAGCCAGTTTTAGAAGAAACAATTGGTTGATCAGATAGCCGTTGGGCAACAACTTTATATTTGATTGAAGTGGTTATTGGAGGATTTGGTGGAATTGATGGTGGAAGGGTATTACAAAGCTTAAAAAGGGTTAATAGTATTTTTGTTATTTTAAGTATAACAAACTTCACGGGCACTTGGAATTGGTTGAAATGGTGTTGATCGAGCTGTGAAGGCATTTACAGTACATGGATCAGGGCAATCAGGTACGGTTAAATCTTCTTGTAAATGTCCAGTATTATCAGAAGGATCCAATGGGAAATAAACAAACTAAAAATCCCGTTATTTAATCATTTATGATAAGCTAAATGATAAGCGAATTCAAAAATTATGCAAATTTTTTGTTTTAATAATTTAGCTCATGAGCATTTCATAACTGACCTTAACATAATAATCACTTTTATCAGCTTTTTGCCAAAGTTCTGCGGTTACAGCTGAAGAATAATGTGGATATCCATCTTCATTCCAGTTTGTTTTTGATAATCGCAAAGTTGAAAATAGAGCAGCAAGAGTTGTATCATGCTATAAAAATATGTTACTTTTTAAACATGTTTATGTTTTAAGCCAATATGCAAATTTGTAACTCTTAAGTGCCTAATTTTGTGATCCAATTCGACTCAAAACTTTTACAAATTAGCATAAATTCGTGCCGGGTTTTAGATAAAAAGCTTACAGCTGAATAAACATAATATTTCAATTGATTGAAAAATCCACAGAAATCTTGATTAGGATTTTCAAGACAATCAATTTTTTGTTTCATGTGCCCAATAATTGACCATAACAAAGATCCACCACGAATTTTTGGAATTTCAATTGAAAAATCAATGCCTTGGAAAGGTTGTAATTCTGAAAATATGCCGATGGTGTTAACACTATTTATGCAAATTTTTGATGTTTTATTATTAAGGAAGAACTGAGGCGTTATAACGTAATCCAAGTTAATGTTCATTTCAAACATGGATTTCCCCTTTGACCTTTTGCCGACAATAGAAACTTACGCAATCCATTATTCCAATATTCAACGACATCATTGGTTTCATTGATTTCATTGTAGAGATCATCAGTAATTCCGGCAATCCATTTTTTGTTCCATGTTTTCTAAAATGCTTTTCGAGGTTACTGTAACCTGCAATATGAAGAAAACAAACTTCAATAAATAATGCATCTGCGACAACCCAAAGATTTGACAATGTTATTGGATCTCCAGTAATTTTTGTCAAAGTATCAAGCAAAGCCTTCTTTTCAGCTGTTTTTTGTAAGTATTCTGGAGTTTGTTGGACAATTTTCCAGAGGGCATCTTGTCTTGGACATACCATATCTGCATTCAAAGTATAGTCATAATTATCATTAATTGTATGAATCGCGATTGGAACATATCCCACTTCTGAAAATATCTCTATGGATATGCAAATTTTCAAAATGTTTTACTTTGTCCATTAACTTGATAAGTTGGCCATGCCGTTGAATTTGGATATGTTGTGCCGGCATCTCTGGCATTAGCTGGGTACATTGCAAACATATTTGACATTGCAGAAATCATTGTTCGATTCACATCTGAATTTATGCAAATTTTTTGCTTTTACTCTTACATCACCTATGCTTACCAGTTGATCGAACATAAATTTCATGATTATGATAATCAGGACTTAAAAATTTCAGCTGATCAACATATCGAGATCGAAGCTTTGCCCCTAAATCCAAATGTTGCCTCATTCCCCATTCTGTCAGTTGCCCCCATCCTTGTACCCATGAGTCCTCTTGATTGGGGTCACTTGTAAATGTCTCCGTAGGAGATCGATCACCATGTCGCCAGATTGCTTGCACAAATACTAAATTATCCGCATGTCCAATGGATATCAGATATCCAAGTAAAATCCCAAGAGGGAGTAAAAACTTCATGATTGAGAATTTTCAATCAAACTGAAGCAACTCTAAAAAACAAGCACTTAAAAATATTATCGTAAAACAAACAAAAAGACAAAAAACTAAAAATAATTAAAAATAATTTTGGTCTCCGATTCCTCTGTTTTTCTTTGACAATTAAAATAAAAGCGAGGAGGAACGATTAGACATCAATTAAAATTATACATGTTTTATTTGGGCGTTATCTCAGTTTTATGTGAAGGACAACATTTTTCTGGAATGAATCAATCATTGAAAAAATATCATAAAAATGAGATAATTTTAATTGAGGACTGCCTAATCTATTTTTTTCTCTCTTTCGGGAGCATGCTTGTAAAAAAGAAGCTTCATTAAAATGGAATTGCAGATACTAAAGAAAAACGAAAGCAAACTACATTAAAAAAAATCATTAAATAAAAGTACAAGTATGAAATGGAATATTATTTTTACAAATTTGATGAGAAAACTGTTGCCAAAGGTTTACCAAATGAATCAATAAGAAACTATCAAAATCAATATTTTAGCAATATTAATAATGGCATGAAATAAATAAATAATGGATTATGTGATCATACAAATTTAATAGACTTTGAGGAACATAATTTTATCAGAGGTACCGTAAACTAAATTAAAAAGAGAAATAAGGAAAGCAAAAATATGTAAATTCTTAATCATTAAGAAATACACAAATAAAATGTAAAAATTAAACAAAAATTATAAATTCACAATATACTAAAAAGTTAAACCCTATTCGTTTTGTTCTTACTTTTAAGTAATAAGAAATTTAAAAACTTTAATAAATTTTATTTCGACGATAATATTCATATAAAAAAGTTTAATAAAAATATTAATATACAGAGCTATTTTGATATACAAAAAGTCTTTTTATTATTAACCTAAATAAGTGCTTTTCACATTGAATTCAAAAAAAAAGATTTTGATCAAAAATTTGTTGAAAAAAACAAAAACAAAAATATGACCTGAGTTAACCGAAAACAAAGTCAAGAAGAAACCATAAAAGTTCAAACTGTCAAGATCAAAACATTCATTTTGCAGATAATCAAAAAAGTAAACAACATTTTGAACGATTACAAAATGAAGTTTGCTTACTCTGAACAAATTATACCGAATTTCGTAAATAATAAAAAATTCAAATTATGTTTGTAATATTAAACTTAATAAAAGGGTTACAATAATATTGATAATCCATGATTCACATGGATTGTCAACGATTGGAGTCGTCGCACCAGCTAATGTCTTTCAAGTTGAATTAAAATAAATACAGATTGCTGGTAATTTTGTTGAAATTTTTGACAATTCATTTGCACCAATTGCTAATAAAGGAGTTGTTGAATAGTTAAAAATGCCATTTCATAGCCCTATCCATGGTTAAATAAGTCCTCAAATTTTCAAACCTCAATCGTATCTAGTTTTCGGTAGCTATAATTTCAAAGTAACAGCAAAACATCAAAAAACATAAAATTTTGCTCAAAAAAGCTGAAAAAAAACTGAAGTACAAATTTTCAAAAGTTCACCAAGCTTTTTTAACATAAAAAAAACACTTTCGAAAAAATTTCATCTCCAAATAAAAATATGCTACCAGCTTCATTTCTGAAAATACTGTAATATGGGGTTTTTTTGGCACTTTTTGGCCCTAGGATTCGTTTTGGCGCAACCAAAACTTTTGAGACATGTCAATTATTGTTCAGCATGCTTTTTTACATAAAATAAACACTTTCGAAAAATTTTCATCTCCAAATAAAAATATGCTACCAGCTTCATTTCTGAAAATACTGTAATATGGGGGTTTTTTGGCACTTTTTGGCCCTAGGATTCGTTTTGGCGCAACCAAAACTTTTGAGACATGTCAATTGTTGTTCAGCATGCTTTTTTACATAAAATAAACACTTTCGAAAAAATTTCATCTCCAAATAAAAATATGCTACCAGCTTCATTTCTGAAAATACTGTAATATGGGGTTTTTTTGGCACTTTTTGGCCCTAGGATTCGTTTTGGCGCAACCAAAACTTTTGAGACATGTCAATTGTTGTTCAGCATGCTTTTTTACATAAAATAAACACTTTCGAAAAATTTTCATCTCCAAATAAAAATATGCTACCAGCTTCATTTCTGAAAATACTGTAATATGGGGTTTTTTTTGGCACTTTTTGGCCCTAGGATTCGTTTTGGCGCAACCAAAACTTTTGAGACATGTCAATTGTTGTTCAGCATGCTTTTTTACATAAAATAAACACTTTCGAAAAATTTTCATCTCCAAATAAAAATATGCTACCAGCTTCATTTCTGAAAATACTGTAATATGGGGTTTTTTTTTGGCACTTTTTGGCCCTAGGATTCGTTTTGGCGCAACCAAAACTTTTGAGACATGTCAATTGTTGTTCAGCATGCTTTTTTACATAAAATAAACACTTTCGAAAAATTTTCATCTCCAAATAAAAATATGCTACCAGCTTCATTTCTGAAAATACTGTAATATGGGGGTTTTTTGGCACTTTTTGGCCCTAGGATTCGTTTTGGCGCAACCAAAACTTTTGAGACATGTCAATTATTGTTCAGCATGCTTTTTTACATAAAATAAACACTTTCGAAAAATTTTCATCTCCAAATAAAAATATGCTACCAGCTTCATTTCTGAAAATACTGTAATATGGGGTTTTTTTTTGGCACTTTTTGGCCCTAGGATTCGTTTTGGCGCAACCAAAACTTTTGAGACATGTCAATTGTTGTTCAGCATGCTTTTTTACATAAAATAAACACTTTCGAAAAATTTTCATCTCCAAATAAAAATATGCTACCAGCTTCATTTCTGAAAATACTGTAATATGGGGTTTTTTTTTGGCACTTTTTGGCCCTAGGATTCGTTTTGGCGCAACCAAAACTTTTGAGACATGTCAATTGTTGTTCAGCATGCTTTTTTACATAAAATAAACACTTTCGAAAAATTTTCATCTCCAAATAAAAATATGCTACCAGCTTCATTTCTGAAAATACTGTAATATGGGGGTTTTTTGGCACTTTTTGGCCCTAGGATTCGTTTTGGCGCAACCAAAACTTTTGAGACATGTCAATTGTTGTTCAGCATGCTTTTTTACATAAAATAAACACTTTCGAAAAATTTTCATCTCCAAATAAAAATATGCTACCAGCTTCATTTCTGAAAATACTGTAATATGGGGGTTTTTTGGCACTTTTTGGCCCTAGGATTCGTTTTGGCGCAACCAAAACTTTTGAGACATGTCAATTATTGTTCAGCATGCTTTTTTACATAAAAAAAACACTTTCGAAAAAATTTCATCTCCAAATAAAAATATGCTACCAGCTTCATTTCTGAAAATACTGTAATATGGGGTTTTTTTGGCACTTTTTGGCCCTAGGATTCGTTTTGGCGCAACCAAAACTTTTGAGACATGTCAATTATTGTTCAGCATGCTTTTTTACATAAAATAAACACTTTCGAAAAATTTTCATCTCCAAATAAAAATATGCTACCAGCTTCATTTCTGAAAATACTGTAATATGGGGGTTTTTTGGCACTTTTTGGCCCTAGGATTCGTTTTGGCGCAACCAAAACTTTTGAGACATGTCAATTATTGTTCAGCATGCTTTTTTACATAAAATAAACACTTTCGAAAAATTTTCATCTCCAAATAAAAATATGCTACCAGCTTCATTTCTGAAAATACTGTAATATGGGGTTTTTTTGGCACTTTTTGGCCCTAGGATTCGTTTTGGCGCAACCAAAACTTTTGAGACATGTCAATTATTGTTCAGCATGCTTTTTTACATAAAATAAACACTTTCGAAAAATTTTCATCTCCAAATAAAAATATGCTACCAGCTTCATTTCTGAAAATACTGTAATATGGGGTTTTTTTGGCACTTTTTGGCCCTAGGATTCGTTTTGGCGCAACCAAAACTTTTGAGACATGTCAATTATTGTTCAGCATGCTTTTTTACATAAAATAAACACTTTCGAAAAATTTTCATCTCCAAATAAAAATATGCTACCAGCTTCATTTCTGAAAATACTGTAATATGGGGGTTTTTTGGCACTTTTTGGCCCTAGGATTCGTTTTGGCGCAACCAAAACTTTTGAGACATGTCAATTGTTGTTCAGCATGCTTTTTTACATAAAATAAACACTTTCGAAAAAATTTCATCTCCAAATAAAAATATGCTACCAGCTTCATTTCTGAAAATACTGTAATATGGGGTTTTTTTGGCACTTTTTGGCCCTAGGATTCGTTTTGGCGCAACCAAAACTTTTGAGACATGTCAATTGTTGTTCAGCATGCTTTTTTACATAAAATAAACACTTTCGAAAAATTTTCATCTCCAAATAAAAATATGCTACCAGCTTCATTTCTGAAAATACTGTAATATGGGGGTTTTTTGGCACTTTTTGGCCCTAGGATTCGTTTTGGCGCAACCAAAACTTTTGAGACATGTCAATTATTGTTCAGCATGCTTTTTTACATAAAATAAACACTTTCGAAAAATTTTCATCTCCAAATAAAAATATGCTACCAGCTTCATTTCTGAAAATACTGTAATATGGGGTTTTTTTTTGGCACTTTTTGGCCCTAGGATTCGTTTTGGCGCAACCAAAACTTTTGAGACATGTCAATTGTTGTTCAGCATGCTTTTTTACATAAAATAAACACTTTCGAAAAATTTTCATCTCCAAATAAAAATATGCTACCAGCTTCATTTCTGAAAATACTGTAATATGGGGTTTTTTTTTGGCACTTTTTGGCCCTAGGATTCGTTTTGGCGCAACCAAAACTTTTGAGACATGTCAATTGTTGTTCAGCATGCTTTTTTACATAAAATAAACACTTTCGAAAAATTTTCATCTCCAAATAAAAATATGCTACCAGCTTCATTTCTGAAAATACTGTAATATGGGGTTTTTTTTTTGGCACTTTTTGGCCCTAGGATTCGTTTTGGCGCAACCAAAACTTTTGAGACATGTCAATTGTTGTTCAGCATGCTTTTTTACATAAAATAAACACTTTCGAAAAATTTTCATCTCCAAATAAAAATATGCTACCAGCTTCATTTCTGAAAATACTGTAATATGGGGGTTTTTTGGCACTTTTTGGCCCTAGGATTCGTTTTGGCGCAACCAAAACTTTTGAGACATGTCAATTGTTGTTCAGCATGCTTTTTTACATAAAATAAACACTTTCGAAAAATTTTCATCTCCAAATAAAAATATGCTACCAGCTTCATTTCTGAAAATACTGTAATATGGGGGTTTTTTGGCACTTTTTGGCCCTAGGATTCGTTTTGGCGCAACCAAAACTTTTGAGACATGTCAATTATTGTTCAGCATGCTTTTTTACATAAAATAAACACTTTCGAAAAATTTTCATCTCCAAATAAAAATATGCTACCAGCTTCATTTCTGAAAATACTGTAATATGGGGGTTTTTTGGCACTTTTTGGCCCTAGGATTCGTTTTGGCGCAACCAAAACTTTTGAGACATGTCAATTGTTGTTCAGCATGCTTTTTTACATAAAATAAACACTTTCGAAAAATTTTCATCTCCAAATAAAAATATGCTACCAGCTTCATTTCTGAAAATACTGTAATATGGGGGTTTTTTGGCACTTTTTGGCCCTAGGATTCGTTTTGGCGCAACCAAAACTTTTGAGACATGTCAATTGTTGTTCAGCATGCTTTTTTACATAAAATAAACACTTTCGAAAAATTTTCATCTCCAAATAAAAATATGCTACCAGCTTCATTTCTGAAAATACTGTAATATGGGGTTTTTTTTGGCACTTTTTGGCCCTAGGATTCGTTTTGGCGCAACCAAAACTTTTGAGACATGTCAATTGTTGTTCAGCATGCTTTTTTACATAAAATAAACACTTTCGAAAAATTTTCATCTCCAAATAAAAATATGCTACCAGCTTCATTTCTGAAAATACTGTAATATGGGGTTTTTTTTGGCACTTTTTGGCCCTAGGATTCGTTTTGGTGCAACCAAAACTTTTGAGACATGTCAATTGTTGTTCAGCATGCTTTTTTACATAAAATAAACACTTTCGAAAAATTTTCATCTCCAAATAAAAATATGCTACCAGCTTCATTTCTGAAAATACTGTAATATGGGGGTTTTTTGGCACTTTTTGGCCCTAGGATTCGTTTTGGCGCAACCAAAACTTTTGAGACATGTCAATTGTTGTTCAGCATGCTTTTTTACATAAAATAAACACTTTCGAAAAATTTTCATCTCCAAATAAAAATATGCTACCAGCTTCATTTCTGAAAATACTGTAATATGGGGGTTTTTTGGCACTTTTTGGCCCTAGGATTCGTTTTGGCGCAACCAAAACTTTTGAGACATGTCAATTGTTGTTCAGCATGCTTTTTTACATAAAATAAACACTTTCGAAAAATTTTCATCTCCAAATAAAAATATGCTACCAGCTTCATTTCTGAAAATACTGTAATATGGGGGTTTTTTGGCACTTTTTGGCCCTAGGATTCGTTTTGGCGCAACCAAAACTTTTGAGACATGTCAATTGTTGTTCAGCATGCTTTTTTACATAAAATAAACACTTTCGAAAAATTTTCATCTCCAAATAAAAATATGCTACCAGCTTCATTTCTGAAAATACTGTAATATGGGGGTTTTTTGGCACTTTTTGGCCCTAGGATTCGTTTTGGCGCAACCAAAACTTTTGAGACATGTCAATTGTTGTTCAGCATGCTTTTTTACATAAAATAAACACTTTCGAAAAATTTTCATCTCCAAATAAAAATATGCTACCAGCTTCATTTCTGAAAATACTGTAATATGGGGGTTTTTTGGCACTTTTTGGCCCTAGGATTCGTTTTGGCGCAACCAAAACTTTTGAGACATGTCAATTGTTGTTCAGCATGCTTTTTTACATAAAATAAACACTTTCGAAAAATTTTCATCTCCAAATAAAAATATGCTACCAGCTTCATTTCTGAAAATACTGTAATATGGGGGTTTTTTGGCACTTTTTGGCCCTAGGATTCGTTTTGGCGCAACCAAAACTTTTGAGACATGTCAATTATTGTTCAGCATGCTTTTTTACATAAAATAAACACTTTCGAAAAATTTTCATCTCCAAATAAAAATATGCTACCAGCTTCATTTCTGAAAATACTGTAATATGGGGTTTTTTGGCACTTTTTGGCCCTAGGATTCGTTTTGGCGCAACCAAAACTTTTGAGACATGTCAATTGTTGTTCAGCATGCTTTTTTACATAAAATAAACACTTTCGAAAAAATTTCATCTCCAAATAAAAATATGCTACCAGCTTCATTTCTGAAAATACTGTAATATGGGGCTATTTGTGCGGTTTTTTTACTGTACTTTTATTGTCGAAAAAATTGTAATCCTGGTGATCCACCTACCCGCTCACAGGACAAATATTAAAGTTAAAATAATGTCCTTAAATTCATACCACTTTTCAATTTTTTTATTATCACCTTATTTGAAATTTAGGAAGTTTAATTAAATTAAAAACCAAACAAAATAAAACAAAGGAAATTTCGAACCTATTTTCCTTTTTTGCATTAAGTGTTCACCTGGAGCCATAGTATTTTTCGTTTGGTTTTTTGTGTTTTATTTTTTAAAAATTGTCGTCATCTGAAATGATTTTTGAAGCATTGTAGAGTTTTTCTTCCTTTAAAATTGTCAAACTATGATGGATTAAAACTTTTACGCAAGAATTGATCGGATTTTGCCTACTTTTAAGACTCAAAAAAGAAAATTCTAACTGATAAAAAAATATGAAGAAAAAAGTGTTAAAAAGAGTCTTAAAACTTTTCAAATCAAGCATTTCTTTTAATTTTAACTTTTCACACTTTTTTTATTGTTTAGTTGTTTTGAAAAAGTGACAAAATTTTGTCACACTTTGTCACAAAATGAATTATCTATTTTTTCTTGGGTTAATCTTTGGATATCTGATATCCATGGGATATTCTGATGCTGATAGAATGTTATTTTTACAAGCAATTTGGAGTAATGGTGATCGAACTCCGCTCGAAACATTTCCGAATGATCTTCCACGTGCATGGTGGTCTCAAGGTTTTGGAGAACTTACACCTCGGGGAATGCAGCAACAATTAGATTTAGGGACAACCCTTCGACAAAGATATGTTGAAAATTTGAAGTTTTTGAACGGAAATTATAAAAGTGATGAAATTTATATTCGATCAACTGGTAAGTGAAAAGTAGAAAAACTAAGGCATTATGACATAACCTGTTCAACACAAATTTAGCAATTATGCAAATTTTTAAGGCGAAATATTTGGATTTCTTTAAAGTTTTATCTGCCTTTAAAAACATTTTTTAAAATTTTTAGATCTAAATCGAACAATAACATCTGCCACTGCCACCCTTTTGGGCATGTATCCTGGCTCGGATAAAGATGATGCAGGTTTCAGTTATCCGGATATGCCAGAATGGCCAAAAGGTTATGTCCCGATCGCAGTTCACACTTTATCCGATTTCTATGATTACACTCTAAATCCAGATAGCATTTGTAAAAGATTTGATGAATTGAAAGATTTAATTGAAGAAACTCCCGAATACCAAAATTTCACAAATCAAAACAAAGAATTTTTGGATAAACTTTCAAAAATTGTTGGAGAAACGGTTACTCTTTCAAATATTTCTAAAATTGCTGATATTTTGAATGTTGAAGTTTGTTCATTAATTTCAAACATTTAGGACTGTCTATCAGGGTGTTCCATAAGTTCTGTCCTGTTTTTATATGGAAGAACACTTTGCCAAGTGTAAAAAGAGGACAAAACTTATGGAACACCCTGATAGATAGATAAATTTATGACGTCATTGAATAACCAGTCTTTTCCCCCTTTACATCAAAGGCACTTTTGCCACACATCAAAGTACTATTATCACCCTCTCCTTTCCCCCATGACGTCATATCTGGATGATTTTTTTATCTTAAAATTACTGTAATTTGTTAAAAGTATTAATTTTGAAGAGAATTTGGAATGTAACAATGGCTCCAGATGTTGATGATGAGCTCATTTCTGAAGTCAATAAAATCAATGATATCGTTGAAGCTTGGCATAATGGATTAGGTAAATATCTCTTTGAAAAAAATAAACCAGAGAATATTCAATTCTTGAAATTCTAATTTTCTAGGATTAAAACCCTATAATAATGCAGATTTCTCAATTGAAATTCCAAAAATTCGTGGTGGATCTTTGTTATGGTCATTGATTGGAAATATGCAATTAAAACGTGCATGCGCCCTCGATCCTAAAAATGCGTATTGTCCATTTTATAAAAATTTATATTATTATGCTTATTCTGCAGTAAGTTTGCATTCAAACATTTAAACAAAATTTTATTAAACAAAATTTCTAATTAATAGCATGATACAACACTTGCTGCATTATTTTCAACACTGAAATTAAATTACACAAATTGGAATGAAGATGAATATCCACAATATTCGTCATGTGTGACAATAGAATTTTGGCAAAAAGCTGATAAAACTGATTATATCAAGGTATGAGTATACTGTAGTATAATAAAGTAATTTAAAATAGCATTTTCTTTTTATTTAATCCGTCATTAATCTTCAATTGTATGTAGTTTCATTTTTTTGAAAGAATACTGTAGCAGGGGGGCGTCACTTAAAGGAATCGTCCTGTGACATCTTTTTTTAGCTTTAATTTTTTTTCGAAATACACAAACCTGAAGATCAGGTAACAAAACATTAGAAGTAATACCCTGAATGTCAGATTTGAAAAGAGAAAGATAAAATTAAAAAAAGATGTAAACTGCCTCCTTCTGTGAACAGTGTTTTCGTGTTTTAGAAAAACCCGGCGCCAGCGGCGTTCTTGAATATCCGACAAAATCCTTTGAACTTTTCGAAAAAAGGCTGCCGCTGTGGCGAAAAATCACTGCCCTTAAAATTTCTTTCTTTTATAAAATAAAACAAATTTTAGTTTTTTCAGTAAATGATGATTATAATGTAGCTTTAAAGGGTATCAAAATTTTTTTAGTTTATGCATTTTACATTGGATCCTGAACTCAATGAATATCATAACAAAGGGGAAGAATTGGTTGTTCCGGATTGTAAAACTCCTAATAAAACTCGGTGCAATCTTGACGAATTTGCAGACAACTCAAATTCATATAAACCAACTCCAGATGCTGCAACTGTAGGACTACTGATTTTTAGAAACAAAAAAAATTAAGTTACTCTTTTTTAGCTTTGTGCAACTCCACTCGGGCAAACTCCACAAATTATTACTACAACTGTTAAACCGGTTGAAAGCTCAGCAAATAAAATATTTATGATTTTAGCTTGGATTCCATTGATTTTTGGATTTATTTTGCTTAATTAAATTATGATTTTTTCTAAATTCGTCATGATATTGTAAAGATATTTTTGTAACAATAAATATTTAAGTTTTCTTTCAACCCATAACAGCTAAAGTTTACTAATTTAGTACTAAAATTTTAGTATAAAAAATACCAAAAACACTTAAATGACAATTTTTTTATTTTTAAACTCCTCTATATAAAATTTGCATAATCTATGGAGCAGGCATCAAAGTATTCAACATTAATTTTTTTCACAGCATTTAAATACATTTTACACAAACCAAAAACAACACCATTAAAAGCAAAACTGTCAAAAAATTTTCTTTTGATTACTTTTTTCCGATCAAATTTTAATCGATCACACGCTTTTTTTCTTCGTCTCATTTCTTGCTTTTGTTTGAAAAATTGCAATTTGTCTTTTTTTCTTCCTCCTTTGTCCCATATTAAAAAAGAAGTAGTACACATTTTATTTTATTTCCATATTTTAGAGTCTTTCTTCCTTCCAATTCCTTTTTTTTGTTTATCGTTATAAAAGAGCGGCTGTTTTAAAAACACATTGAAAAAAGAAAGAGTCCAAAGTGAAAGTGAGAAAAAAGAATATTATCTTTTTAATCAAAAAATATCTTTTGTTTTAATTTTGGTTTTTCTGATAAAAATTTTAAATAAAATTCAAAGGAAAACTATGTCTACGAAGGAAACAATTTTTGGGTTCCCGAAATATCCAACTTTTATCCAAAATGCACCAAGATTTCCAACGGATACTTTTTTGGGAAGATATTTGCATTATTTGGATGTTATTGATCCCAGAACACTTTTGGCTTCGGAGGTTTGTTATAATAATTTTTTTGATGTTATGAAGATTTTGCATCACATCGAAGTGATGGGGATTTGAAAGGATATTGTTATAAGATTTTTAAAACTAATATTTCTGCAAATTCTTGTTTATTAAAAAATACAAAAATTGCAATTTAACTTAAGTTTTAATATCTGACTTGTTACAGTAGTTTGAATATTTTCTCCTCTAATTCTAGAAGAAAATCAATCATGCTTTATCCCTCCTTAATTCCTATAAAGCCGGGCACATTCCCCCTGGAACAACAAATAAAGATTTATGGGAAGCTCAAAAAGTGAAGCAAGCAATGTTTCATCCGGATACCGGAGAAAAGATATTTGCGCCATTTCGAATGTCCGGATATGTTCCATTTGGATGGATTACTGTAACTGGCATGCTTTTACCGAATCCATCTTGGCCTACTTTAATTTTTTGGTAAGTTTTCATTTTTGAATAGGATAATTGTCAGATTTATTTATTAGGCAGTGGATGAATCAATCTCATAATGCTTGTGTAAATTATGCAAATAGAAATGCCACAAATGTAAGTCCTTTTGAGGGATATTCTTGTGTTTTGAGTTGAAATATCAAAGCCAAATTAATGGATTTACAAAATCTCTTTCATTTTTTGTTTCATTAATTTCAGCCTCAACCGTTATCAACTTATATAAAATCATATGCTGCTGCTGTGACAGCAGCGGTAAGCATTTCTGCAAGTAAGCATTTTTATATGCAAATTTTTCCTACCGTAATCTGTCCCGTATCTCACCCCTTCCCTTCATTCCTCAATTACCGTAATCCTTTGTCTTTTCTTCAGGTTTAACATATTTTATTAAAAGAAGTGAAGGGTTATCAGCAACTCGAAAATTAATTATTCAAAGATTTGTTCCACTTCCGGCAACCTCACTTGCAAGTACGCTAAATGTTTTATGTATGAGGGCACCAGAAATGGAAACAGGAATTGATGTTTTTGATGAAAATGGAAATAAAATTGGTACTTCAAAAGTTGCAGCAAAACGGGCAATCATTGATACAGCCTTGACGAGGGCATTCGTGCCGGTGCCGTTGTTACTTGCACCACCATGTATTATGCCATTCTTGGAAAAGTTAGTCTTAAAAATGCTTTAAATTGGGTAATAATGAATGTTAAAGGTTTAAATTTGTTCATCAAAGCAAAGTTCGGCATATTTTGGTAAATGCCATTGTGTGTACGATAAGTTTTGGATTATCATTGCCTGTGGCATTGGCATTATTCCCACAAATTTCAACGGTAAGTAAACTGAAGTATCCAAAAAACACTTTTTGATTCCCAAAAGTGACAAAAAAATTTTCACAAAAACATGTTTGATTAGCGTTTACGAGTTTTTTCAATTTCTACAGTACCTAAAATGTTTAATTGTTACCGTAATTCTATATGTTACCAATTAATGTTTATCATTAAACTTAAAATTTTTGTGTGTTTTAAATGACACTATTTTTTAGATTGAAACAACAAAACTTGAAGATTCCATTCAAAAATCTACAAATTCTTCGGTGCTTTTTTACAACAAAGGTCTTTAAAAAATTCTTTGTTGTTGATTGTTGACAGAATTAATTGTTTATCATTGTTACGAAAAAGATATAAATGAGATAATAAAGATTAAATCGGATACTGAAGAATGGCTACAAAAGCTTTAAACTTAAAAAAACACAAAGTTTTGAATACAAATAGTCATAATTACAATTATCGAGCCCTCCAACTAATCCTTGCTGGCATTGTAAGCAAATATCCATGATCATAAATGTAAATTCTTTTGTCGAATGGATTATATGACATCATATTGGCATTTCGATAAAGATTAACCCATTTAATATTTGGTTTACGATATCGAGTTCGATAAAAGTCATATGCAATTGTAATCTCAGATTTGAGTTCTTTGGAAGATTTTACAAGATACAGTACCCCACAAACAACAAAACCATTTGAAACTTCCGTGTGATTAATCATCGTTAAATTCCACGTTTCATAAATTGTTAAATTTCCAATATCTAATTTTGAGACGGATAAAGAAGGTTGATTTTGATAATGGAAAATTATCCATAGTGCATTTTCATCAACAGCAATATCAAAATAATTCATGGATTTATTGTAAAGGTACTGTAATGGAATTGGCTAGGATAAGTAATGGGATAACAATGGATATATGATATTCAAATTTTTTTGGACGTTTATTAATTAACTAATTTACCCGTTTGTTAAAACCAGTTTTTACTAATAGAAATTTAGGATAGGCTTAATTTACCAAATATGCAAATTTTTAACTTACATTATCACCTCGATGTGCGGCTCCATCGATTACAACTTCAGAGTATCTCTTTGAATATAGTTCATATCGGCCAATTTTTGGTGTACCAGCACGATGAAAATAAAATGAACCATTAAAAAATATTGAATTTGTTCCATCAAACATATAAGGTAGTTTGTGCCTAAAAGTAAATTACTGTAATATTCGTTTTAAATTACGGTACTACGATTTATGAATATTTTCTCGTCGTAAATCTGCTTCAGTTAAATATTCATTGATGCTGTTTCCTTGAAAATGTGTTGTCAGCCAACGTTTATTTGAATCAGAACCCGTTCGAGGATATGCATCTCGCATCCATGAACCATAAAAAGTATTGGCATGTGCATGGAAAATTGGTTTTCCAACATCGTTTAAGAAACAATCTGAAAATGATAGTGATAATTCCATCTAGAATACTATCCCCCTTCGGCCTTGCAATTTATCAAATTCGTTAAAATGAAATGGAATTTGATGAATCCAAAATCTTTGATTTCGGGATATCTGATATCCATCGTTTTTAATCAAAATCCATCGATCCAAAAACTCTAAAACTTACGAGCTGTTGCCCCTTCAATGTAAGCCTGTTCTGTGGTTGTAATAATTTCTTCTTCATCTTCAGCAAATGTAAAATTTGTAACACAAATTCGAACACATGCATCAATTTTTGTCTCATTTTCAAGCATCTACAGTAATATTTTTAAAAGTAATGGGATTAGTAATTAAATAACAATGTAAACTAACATTTTCAATAATAAACGGAATCAATCGATCAACACCTCTTGGAGCACCTTCTCCATCTAAACTAAACTTGGATGGGCATTTCATATCTTCAACCCTCGGGCAATTTTGCGGATTTGCAGTAACAAAGTTATCAGCAATTGGACATTTTGGGCATATCTATGTAATTATGCAAATTAATCATTTACAGTAAGAAAAGAAAAAGCTTACAGCATCCCTTCCCGGTATACCTGGTGGACCAATAGGTCCTTGAGGACCGGGGACTCCCATCATGCCCGGAGTCCCGGAACCTCCACGAAGGCCGGGATTTCCATGTGGGCCAGGTGGGCCTTGAAGTCCAGGTCGGCCGCGCAGGGTTCCAGCCGCATCCCCACAATACTCATGAATATCCAAGCATTTATTTAAAAGTTCATCCATCTAAAGAAAATTCGTCAAAAACGATAGGCAAATTTTTAATCGGTTTTGTTACCTGAATTTTACTCAATGAATGAACCCACATATCCGTTCGACTGGCATTTACAGGTAATATTGGGATTATTGGGGTCGTCAATGGCACAGCCGATTTGGAGATCTCCCGTTTTCGAATCCTTGATTCTTCAGTATTTATCTTTAAATTTTTACATTCTTCTTCAAAATTTAATATTCTAATATTAACATCAATAATTGCTAAAAATGTTAAACAAAATAATATTACTTGACTAAAACCTAATTTTTTTAATATTTTTATTTCTGCTTCTAATAATATTTCCATTCTTTTTATTTCGTGTCAAACAAAACAATAAAAAAATTTTTAGGAATCTTTTTTAATAAAAAAATTTGTTTATATTTATTTTTGCTTTGATTTATTAAAATAACCAAATTTGCTAAATTTGAAAGCTGATACTTTTTTAGAAAGAGAGAGAGAGAGACAACAACACAAAAAAGAAGGATCCGTATAAAAATGATTGTTTTTTTACTAATTTCAAAATTTGTTTCGAGCATGTCTGTCTAAAAAAATATGTTTTTTGAAAGCCCAAAAAAGCAAATGTGTTTTGTTATGTGTGTTTATCTTGTCGAATCTTCAATTGAATTTATCAAATTTTTAGTTTAAAATACTAAATCTTTAAAACAAAGTTGCAACATGGATCATAAAAAATCAGAGTTGACTTTTCAGTGTTGAAAATTCCCCTTTCAAATTTGCACAATATTAGTTTATAAGAATTTCTTCGTATATTATTTTTTGGTTGTAGGGATACTGTAGAATCAATAAAAAAATTTGTAGTTAAAGTTTCAAAGACAAAAGTTTACTTTATAGTTTTTTTGTTATTATTTTTTATTCATGTGAAAAAAAGTAATTAAATTTTAAATAAAAACGAGATAAAAGTAATAAATTATCAAAGTTTGAAGGACATCAGAAGTTTTTTTTTTTCAAAATAATCACTCATCTTCCCCCGCCTGACTTGAATCACCTCAACTTTTATGGGGTTTTTTAAAAAAAAGATGGGTGGGGATTTTAGGTTTGAGCTTTGATGTTGCCGAAAGCGTATTTTCGTGCAACAACTACAGTGTCTAATAAGAGAATAATCAGTATATTGAACATTTGGGAGACAAAAGTTTTGAACTTTGAAATCCAAATTTATTGTTCTAAACTGTAAAAATACACACACCTCTTTCCAGTTTTTTTTCTATTACTCATTACACCTTTTTGAAGAGATAGAAAAATCCCATTAAAATAAATAATAAAATATATAAATTATTACCATGCATGTGAAAACCCTTTTTCTTTTTTGTAAACTATTAAAATAATAATGAAATGTGAAACACACATGAATTATATGCATCTTATCATTATCAAAATATCAGTTAACGCATCAGCAGCTGCAGCAGAAAGTTGAACGACGACGACGACCCCAACAACAAAGATTATTACCTTCTAAAAAACAAACATAAAAGACTTTTTTTCTATTGTCAATCAAAAAAATCTTTTTCGTCGTCGGCTGGTAAAAAAAGAGAGAGAGAGAAATTTACAGGTGCAATATTTTTTTTCTTCTTTGAAACTTTCATTCTCTCTCTTTTTTTGGAGTTTTGGGCTATTTTCTCTTTCGATTCGTTACAAGTTTTAATTAATCTTTATCAAATTTTTTGTTTTAGATTTTGAAAAATGACTGAAGACAACAATAATCACGGTAATCATGACCACCAAGAAGGTCATCAAATGGGACAAGCTGAAATGTTTTCGGCTTCAGAAGGCGTGAAGCCAGAAGAGTCAAATAATGGTGAGTTTTATTACATGATGTAAAATATGATTTTTGTAAAAAAGTTTCTATTTATGTTTATAAAATTCATAACTTTCAGAACCTCAAAAAAGTGAAGAAAATCTTATCCCAGCTCCATTAGCCCCTGCACCACCACCACCACCTCCTCCACCCCCACCAGTTGAGGTCCTTCAACCTCATCCAGTTGTTCAAGCAGCACCTCCCCCACCCCCTCCATTACCACCAGCTGCAGTACCCCAAGCCCCACCTCCACCACGTCCATCATCAATTCCAACTCCACCTCAAATGCCTCAGCCCCACCAATTCCCAACCGCAGTTCAACCCTATCAACCAATGCAAAATGTTTATCCCACACCACCTATGCCTGCTTCGATGCCATTTCAAATGCCATTTGGAATGCCAATGTCATTCCCTCAACAAATGCCACAACAAGTGCAACAACAATTTCAACCCCAACAGATGCCATCTTTTAATCCGGCATTTTTTATAAATATGGCAACATTTATGCATAAAATTCAAACTGCAACAAATAAATATCAGCAAGAAATTAATACACTTGTTTATGAATTTCAAATGAATACACTTGCCTCAGGGGGAAATATTCAAATTCCAAATTTCCAGCCTTCAACCACTTATTCTCAAATGCCGGGACAGATGATCTCGGCATATCCCCAACAACAACAAATGTTGCAACAACAGCCTTCACAAATTCAAAATCCTTATGCGAATCCAACTCCACCTGCACCTACAACATTTAGCACCACAAAACCCCCAGGGCCAAAACCTCCACAACAAAATTCAAAGCCAATGGCACCCCCAAATTTGTTGGAAGAGATTCAAGCTGCCGGAGGTATCGAATTTCTTCGTCGAAAAAAGAGTAATGCAAAACAGGCATCTCAAAATTCTTAATTAATCATAATTATTTTTGATTACTGTAACAATATTTTTGTATAAATTTGAAATTGAAATAATAATGATTGTATTTAATATGGGTATATCTTTTGAAGAATGTTATTCATAAGCATTCAATAAATATTTTTTTGAAGATGGTTGTTTTTGTATGTATTTGAATTTATACCGTATTCAGTTGACTTTAATGTCTACCATATTTACATTTGAGTAAAACTATGATAGAAAACTTTTTCAAAACATTTTAAAATGTTATATTTATAACCAAGGCAGACCACCTAAAAAATAGCCTCCCAAAATATATCAATATTTGTCCCTAAATTCTTTTTTCTTATGCTTCTTTTTTGACTGATTGGTTATAAGCTTATAAGTCAATTTCAAGAAAGTTTTGACTATCTTAATCTTCTTTCCTCTGGTATTTAATGCATTAGCTTCCATCGAATGTTGTTTTGATAACCTCAAAAATCAATAGCAATATTTTATCATAACACATTATTTACTTCCTTCCCTCCTCTTCAACATTACATTTATCACATCTTCCTTCAAAATATATTTATCGCATCATTTTCATCTGAAGGTTTTGTGGGAGAGACGCTTTTTTACTTTTCTGCTTGCTTTTCTTTCTACCGCCATTTCCGCCGCTGATGCTTTTTCAACTTTAATTTTTTAACGTTTCTTTTTTTGTTGTCGCATGCTTCTTTTTGACGTTAGCTTTATTTCTATTTTTCTTTGATATTTTTTACGTTGTATCAATATTATTATCAAAACTGTCAAACATAAACATTTTTCTTTCCTCTTCTGCCTTCTTTTTGTTGTTTTGAAATATGCCACCGTTTTTTATGTCTATCTCCTTTCCAAAACTATTTTTCAGCAACACCAAAAAATGAGAGGGGATGAAACAAAAACTAAAGTGAATATTTATGATCGAAATTAAAAAAGTTGAAAAAAGATATTTAATTAAGGGCGTTTACGAGATCATCACCTCTATTTTTTCTTAAATTTTTATATCTTTTTTGGCAATAAAAAAAGTTTATTTAATTGGTTTTTAATTTTTAAACTTATTTTTATTACATTTTTATATGTATTATTTTTACATACTGAAATAAATCAATCATTCCCAGCTTGTTTCTTTCTCTCTCGATCAAGGACATTTGTTCCAAAAATGAGCATTGTTTTTGTCGTCATTATTTTGTTGTCGGAAGCCAAAAAAATATTAGTTTAACAATAAACAATAGTATTTGTGTTTTTCTTCTTTGACGATGATCAGTTGCTTTTTTGTGATAAATTTTTAGGTTTTCTTTGATGTGATGAGGGACAACAAAAATTTTGAGCTTTTGTTTGTTGTTGCAGATGATAGTTTTTTGAGTGAACAAATACCATTGTTTTTAAAAAACATGTTTTATTCTATTTAGTTATTTAATACTGTAACCATAATTATAATTAACAATTTTTTGATTGATATGTAATCAATCTTTCTATTACCTTAATTATTTAACATCTCTCCTTTCACTTGTGTGATTGCTCTCAATCTCCACATCTACAGTATCTAATATCGTCCAAAAAAGACTTTTATTAAAAACCAAAAACTCAAAGTTCTTTAAACTTTCAAACAATGATTTTCTTTTTTTATCGCTTTTTTATATAAAAATAAATTTCTTTTTGCGCAAACGGAACCCATTTTTTGAAAATTTTATTCATCAATCATTTTCCAACTTTCTTTCTTTCTTCTCGTTTTTTTACCACCTAGTTTTTTTTACACAAAAAGTCACAGTTTTTTATACGTTTTTCAATGCAAACTTGCAAATTTTCATTTCCAAAATTATCAAAAAATGTTGCCAAATATTTGTGTTTTAATCATTACCATTAAATGATCTTTTCGGTTATTAATTCTTTGTAAATAAGAATGAGAAAGATACCTTTTTTGTGATTTTTACAATCAAAAAATCTATCAGGAAAATTACCGGTTTTTTACCTTTTCTTTCACAACTTTTTTATATCAGTTCCGATAATTATGATAAATGATAACCACCTACAATAGTTTGTACGATATTTGATGATAATTGATTGTGACTGTCATAAAAACTTTGATCATAATAAATTTTACTAATTTTTTAATTAATGTGATAATAATAGTTTTTTGTTCAGTGCAAAAGTTTATTTATTTTAATTAGATTTTTGACGGAAAATAAAAAACTTAAAAAAAAGTGTCACAGAAATCGTCTGGTACTTTAAAGAACCTTGATTAAATCTTGATTTACATTTTAGTCTTTTCAAAACTGAATGTCTGGGTTGAAGAATTCGTGTATCGTACTGTAGTTTTCAAATGTTTCGTGATTAGTTTTTGTTAAAATTTCTAATATTTTTAACATTTTAGAAAAATTAAAATGACTCAAATTGATCCACAGATTGCATTTCAAATGCACTTTCAAAAGCTAATGCATGATGTTTTTTCACAGACAAACAGTTGCATCCAAGAAGTCAATGATTACATGTATCAGCTGCAGATGAGCCTTTTACTTCAAACTTCACAGATGCAACAACAGCAATGGTACTCTTATATGCCTATGCAACAAATGCCAATTCAAATGGTACCTTCAATGAATCAAACAATGCCACAAATGATGATACCCCAACAACAACAATGGCAACAACCACAACAAATGACTTACTGTAGTCAAAATGTTCCAACTGCCGTAACTCCTGTGGTTGTTCAACCACCAACACCTCCACCTTCAGTGCCAAAGTTCACAGCCCCAAAGGTTACAGTAACCCCGCCACCTGCACCCCCTCCAGCAGAAGATATTCCAATTGTAAAACTTCGAATTAAAGCAAAACCAAAAGATGCGACCCAAAAAAGTGGACAATTAACTCCACCAAATAATTCAATTTCGATTAATCGAAATTCCCTGATTGATGAACTTCGAAATTCAGCATTTCGAAAATCCCTTCGAAAAACACCTCGAAAAGAATCCGTTCCAAAGAAAGAAGAGCCCGTTCCAGCATGGATTCGTTCAAGGGATCGAGAAAAGCGATCATCATTTAATCCTCCAACATCTTTTGACACCCTGGAGGCACTTTTACTCGCAAAAGATCATCAAAAATCAATGCCAAATCTTCGAACTTTATCACGAGCAAATTCAGATGAACGAAAATCTGTTTCGCCTTTGGCATCCCCAACTCCAGAAGAAGAGGTCGCTGAGCAAAAAGGACAAAAACCAAAGCCTCCAACAAGTACAAATGTTGCGATCGCGATTAAAGCTGCTTTAGAATTAATTGATTCAAGTCCATCCCCGGCGGCAGCCTCACATACTTCATCAACAGAATTAATTCCTCGAGAGAATGAAGATGTTGAAGAAGCCATCGAAGAAGGAGATTATGATCCACATCCATCCTCAATTATCGCATTACCAACAACTCGAGCATTAGTCCCGCATCGGCAACTTAATCCTGAATATCCTGAAGCTCCACATGGTTGGCAACTGTTGATGTGGACAATTAGGAAAGTTGGCAAATTCCTTAAAAAACCTGAGCATCTTGAAAGAAAAGATGATTGGGAACTTATTCATCATAAACAGTAAAATATAAAAGTCGATTACCGTAACCTTATTATTTGTATAACAGGAATTCCGATAAATAAAATATTTGCATAACCTAATAATTAATAAGTGAAACCTTTAAATTATGAAAAACAAATTAGAAAGATTGTTGGTAAAAGCTATCAATTCTTGCAACCGTGAACAAATTTGCATAATAAGGTACTAATAAGTTAGATGATTGAACTTTAGACAACAACTTTAATGTGTTCATGAAATCCACATAACTTGTAAAAAAAATATTGTTTTTTTAAATTTTATAAAACTAAATAACTACTTTTTTGTCATCATATAAATATATAAAATGAAACACATAAATGTATATAAAAAAGGGGATATATATGATGAATAAAATGAAGGGAAAGAAAGTGATCAGGAAAAAAGCAAAAGCTCATTCCACTGAAAAGCTTAAACCACTTTTAATTCGGGAACAACAATAACTTCAAAATAATTGGGAAGTTCACGGAGAGATTTAATTGGAACTGATTTTGAGCGGTATGACGATGCACCAAATGTATGAGTAACTAAAAGTTTATCAGAGTTATGGTTTTTTGAAAAAGATTTTTTTACCTGTTTTAAGTTTCATTTCGCCACAAGAAATTTCAAATTTACCATTAACCTTTTTGCGGCTTGGATTTTGAAGAAGTTGAAAATCAATCATAAGTTGATCCCCATCAATAAACATTCGAGACTGCCATTTAATTCCATTGCACAAATATTTAGGGCTAAGACGAAGTCGAGGACGAACTCGAGGAAATTCCCAAAGCCAAAAAGGAAAAGAAGAAGTACAATTAGAGTCATCGGGATCTTTATTTGAAAATGGTTTAAGTTTTCCAACAGCAGTAAAATCAACTTCACAATGAATTTCTTGACTTTTTAATTTTTGAAAATCTACTGCCTTCATAAAATGAATGTCCCTGGATGCTCTTGAACGATCAAAGTATCTTTCACCTTAAAATTTTTACTTTATATTTTTAAGCACCACTTTTTTTCTAACCTCGAATTATTTTTACGCTATTTTTATCACGAAATGTGTATGAAGCTTTAAGCTTTACATCCCAATTACCAACAAGTTGAATTTCCAAATTAACCCAAGTTTTTTCTTCATAATTTTTTGGGGAACCTCCACGGTGATATGCATAAATTTGAAATTGAACTTTTTTTCTTTCACGAAATACAGTAACTTCATCTTCCAAAATACCTGATACATAAGCATGTTGATCTATCTCGGTAAATGCATCCTTTGAGATATAGATGACATTTTTCTTCTGCAAAAATTATGTCATTTTGAAAGTATTAAACAATAAAGCAATTTAATAAAAGTTTTTAATTATCGAAAAAAGTCTTGTACTTTATTCATTTGTATAAAACGTATTTTAATGAATAAGCTAAAATCAGGCATGTCGGGGAACTACAGTATGAAATAGTGTTATTTCCTCAGTAATCGAAAACCGAGGGAACGAGAGGGAATAGACTTTGCGGGAAAAGCGATAAGTTACTAACCAGTATATTAATTTTTAAATGCAAAATATTAAAATACAAAATTCGAGTTTCGCAAATTTATTATTCATTGTTTCAAGTAAAAAATAAAAAGAAATTTCAAATTTTATTTTTGAATAAAACTTTTTTTGAGAGACAAAAAATACCACAGAAACAGTTTCACATTAAAACGAAGAGAAAATTTTGTGTTCCATTTTGGCATTCGTTTTCTCCACAAAAAATTTTGATTTCTCGAGGAGAAATACTTTGTCAAGCCGAATACAAAATTTTACGTTATCTTTAAAAACGATTCGATGTGATTTAAAAGTAAAGATTACTTAATTCGTCATTTTTTTCAGAGGATGACAAACCTTCAAGTAGTGTAAAACAATTTTTATCAAAAATTTAACTTTTTTTGATTAACTCAAATAAAAAGGAGTTTTGCCGATTGTGATTTGACATGTCATTACTTTTAGCTATTAGGATTCCGGGTAAAGTATTTTGAAATTCCTACTACTCTACATTGTTTTTTACTATCTAAGAAAAACCTACTGCTCCAGGAATTTGAATAACAGCTGGTTGTGGGACACCTGGATGTTGAAATGGTTGTTGAACTGGTGTAAGCAATCTCTGGGATGCTGCAAATTGTTGAACTTCTGGGGTAGTAGTCTCATCTTCTTGTTGTCTGGGGAATTCTAATTGATCCTATAAAAATGTAAAAATTTAATTTCGTAGAAGCAAAACATAATATTTTACATTTAAAAATGAACCAGTTAATTGTTGTTCCCAATTTTTCGATACCTTGGTTTTTGCACCTTTCTTTCTTAATTCTTTGCCATCAAAAGAATTACTGCCTTGAGTTTCAATAAAATTTTCATATGCTGCAATATGAAGTGAAAGGGTGCTAGCATTTTTGCTTTTATTTGGGCCTTTTTCAATTTTCCATTCTTTTTTTGTATCATTTAAATTTGAATTAAAGTAATTTTTTGGTTGATTTTTAAGAGACTTTTTCAATGAAATGTTATCTTTTTGTGAAGTTGCTTTTTCGATAACATCTAACGCTTTTGTTAAGACTGCAGTCCTTTTTAATGAGTTTTGCGTGATAATAAAAAAACTGTATGGTACATGTTGTTGGATATCGACTCAACAAATTTTTAAATTGTTTTTTTCGATATGCAAAATTTAAAAATTATTAAAGGACTGCAGCCTTGATATTTTTACCAAAATTTGAACTTTTTGTTCTTCCAGTTTTTGCAGTGTTTGAAATAGTGTTCATTTCCCCCCCCGTAAATCGAAAATCTCGGGGACGGGGATGAAAAACGGGGATAAAATGAAGCGGGGACGGGGACGGGGAAAAATCGCGGGGATGAAAACTTTACGGGGACGGGGACGGAATTTTGGAATTTTGACGGGAAAATTCCAAAATTCCCAGAATCGATAATTAATGAGTGGAAGTGTCATTTTTATCACATAACACAACTGATCCGACCCTTTAAATAGTAAAAAACAATGAATTTTTAATTTCACGGGGACGAAATGTTGCGGGGACGGGGAGCGGGGATAAAAGCGGGGACGAAAATCATACGGGGACGGGGAGCGGGGACATCCCCGTCCCCGTCCCCGCGGGGATCCCCGCGGGGAACGGGGGGGGGGGAAATGAACACTAGTTTGAAATGACTTGATCAAATGCTGTTGTACATTTATGATTTTTGTTTAAAGTAAAATTGTTGTAAACTTCAACAGAATTATTTGAAGCCAAATCAGGCTTATCTTTGAAATGTTGCCAATGATCTGTCGATGACATCTAAATTCATTTTTGTAATTTTATAAGACAAACATGTAAAATTAATGGGACATCAGTGCAAAAAAACGTAAAATCTTTGAAAATAAAACATCTTAAAAAATATTTCTACTGAAATTCATAAAAAGTGAAAATAGAGATTTATCGACTTGAAAAAGAGAAATTTGTAACTTCTTTAACTTAGTCGCCATCTGAAATTTTTTTTCAAATGCATTTCCAGCAAGTTCAAGATAGTAATATTGGATACAAGAATTTTTTTGTGTGCTTCAAAAAAATTTCTAAAATTTTCTAGAATATTTTTTTTCATAAAACAAAAAGACTACGGCAACCCAAATGCATTACTTAAGAAAGTTAAAAAAGTTACCCTAATCCTGACAAATTTTTTGTGTGCTTCAAAAAAATTTCTAAAATTTTCTAGAATATTTTTTTTCATAAAACAAAAAGACTACGGCAACCCAAATGCATTACTTAAGAAAGTTAAAAAAGTTACCCTAATCCTGACAAAAACTCAAAGATTCGTAATTAATACTTTCAACGATGAAAGTTATAAAAAATCGGGAAACTTTAAAAGAAAATTTGGCCTTGCTCGTTTAGGCTTTAAAAACTGCGCTAAAGTTTTTCTGTAATATTTTTTCTTTTGAAACAATTGCTCACTTTTAGGAGGAGCAAAAATATTTATAGCAACAAGATGATGAAATGAAGTGATTTTAAGAAAAAAAATCAAAAAAATTTTTCCACTGCAAAAACTTTTTTCAAAAGGTCATTTTCCCAGGATATTTTTTCGAATTTGATTTCCAAAGCTGTTTTTGTTCGAAAATAAAAGATCATAACTTCAAATTTTGATGAATGGGAAAATTTTTTTTGACAATTTTGCATCTGCTTTTGTGCAATATAATATAATCTGCTTTTTGGACATGATGAAACACTTTGAAGAGGAGTAAAAAGGTTAAAAGTAACAATTCTAAACTGTAAAACATGTAAAAAAATTTTGTAACTTTTATGTCAAAATTAAAAAATTTGTATAAGCTGAAACTTTTTTTAAAAATTTTTAAGTTTTAAAAAATATAGAAAATTGCAACGAATGAAAACATAAAACATGTAGTTGGCAATGCCATGGCAATTTGGCATTAAAAGACTAAATGTAGCAAAAATTATATTTAATTCTTTTTCTTCGCTGAATTATATTAAAAAAACGCAAGCATGATATCCTTACAAAATATTTACAAAGATTTCTTAAAGAGATTTATGCAAATTAGGATGGTAATTTTTGAAAAGTTGGAGATTGTCCTTGAATTCGTCGTCGTTGTTCTTCAAATCTTCGCTCCATTTCATCCAAAAGTTTTGGGTATATTTTTTGAATGAAATGTATATCTGTGATGGCAGAACTTACGTAGCATCTACAGGATTAGGGTAACTTTTTTAACTTTCTTAAGTAATGCATTTGGGTTGCCGTGGACGCTCTCTTGAAACTATAAAAGATAACCTCTGAGTTCATGTAATGCAAAACTACTGTCGCTTTATACAGGTCAACGTTACGGCGTTCTAAACAACGGGCCGGTCCATTAATTGCCGGGCCGGGCGGCTGTAAAAAATTTTCAAACTTTAACAAAGAAATGTTTTTTTAACTTGTATAGGGACCACAGATAATAACCATGTTGAAAAAACAATTTTTTATGAAAATTTCGAGGCCCTCCCAAATGCCAACAATTTGCTGAAGTCGGCTCTTTTGAAAAAATACTATCAAAAGTTTCCACTTTTAGGCAATTGCATATACGCTTAAACAATATTATGATAATAAGTCGTCACCAGATTCGACTTTTGTTTTATACAATGATCAAAAACCTGATGAAACTTATGAGGTCTTTGAAAGTGTTAAATATGGCCATTTAAAAGGAGTTGTATATTTTGAAAAAAGTGGAGGATTTTGGCTTGTTCATTCACTTCCAAAATTTCCATCAAAAAATTCATACGTTTATTCATCAAACGCCAAAGCAAATGGACAATCAATTCTTTGTATGTCATTTAATTATAATCAGTTAAGCAAAATTGGAACTCAACTTTATTATAACCATCCAATGATTTATGCATCAAAATTAGCACCTTCAATGAGTGGTGACAATCCGGATCTTGAAAAAGTAATTAGTGGCAATTATAAAAATAATGCACCATATTCAAATATTTTACCACTTGTAACTCGTAGAGGTCAACAATTTATGTCATTTGCTAAAACAGCTAACTTTCCTGTTGATTTATACGATGGTTTAGTTGCTCCATTTTTGCAAACTCCATTATTTGTTGAAACTTGGAGAGCTGGAAACAAAAGTTATTTTACTCCCTTGGATTGTAATACAAAATATCGTGTTCTTGATGCTCTTCAGATGAAAGTCCAACAAAGTACTGCATTCAACTTTACAAAAGATCATTCAAAAATTGCTGTAAGCTCAGATTCTGGAAAGCAATATGTATGCATTGGAGACATTAATCGAATGGCAAGTGTCCTAAATTTTTCGAATATGCTTAAAAACAGGCTAATTTAAAACGACTTTTTAGGTTTCACAAAATAAACGTGGTGGTGGAACTATTTGTACTCTTTGGTCTAAACTTTGGCAAAATTATAAGCCAATGTTTTTAACAACAAATCAGTGTTAATTTTTATCATTCGTTTTTCGTTAAAATAATTAAAGTATGACTGTTAATCTAATATTTTGGAAAACTTAATAAATTCCATTCGTCGATTTATTTTGTTTTTATACCAATGTAACATATCAATGAATTATTTTTTAAAGCAAAAATTGCCCACAGGGAACATAAATGTCTTGACACAAATATATGTGTTAGAAAAAAATGTATAAAAAATTCGTAAAAAATACGTAATTTCAAAGCTTTAAACTGTAAAAAGTTTTTAAAAAACAGTTTTTGGCATTGAAAGATTAAATAAATGCTAAAAACATTAACACTCGTTGAACACGAAAAAACAAACCTGAACAATATTAGCAAGTCTCACAAATAAATTTAAAAGCTTCTTTCATCCAATATCTACAAAGTTTATGGTACGTACAACAATTTGTCATTAGTATTATGTGATCCCCAATAAAATTGAGATTAGGGTATTAATCCCTGGCACGTAAAGAATTTGCGTGAATTGTCATCTGAAGAATGCAGAAAAAATAATTTATTAAAAATTTTGTACAAATTCAACGTCAAAGACAACAAAATCATTTATAATATTTTTTGATATTTTAAATTTTTTGGTAACATTGCTTCGTTCTGTTGATTTAATAATCCTGCATTCAAGGCTATTGTCCAAGCAATATTATATAAGCTTTGAGGGGTTCTAAAAGCATTTCAAGTCAAAAACATCAATTTTAATAAAACAAATTCACCTTGAAGGAACCAAATATAATTGTTTTGTGATTTTATTAATTGCAGTAATATTAAATTGTGTGTCAATGTGATATGGAGCTTTAAAAATTATTAACTTTTATTAAATAAAAAATTACAGTAAAAGTGGTTTACCTATTTGTCCATGTTGAGCAGAAAAACAAAACAAATCACTCGAATTCAAAGTTTGTATTTCTTTGCTAAAAAGTTAATTATTGGTATTTTAAAATTTTCTTTCTTTTCAATACATTTATAGTCCTGATTTTAAGGTTTAGGTATGATTGAAAAAATTTATGAGCTCTTTAATTAAATTTAACTAACTTATTTTTGCCATTTCTCCAAGTCTTTGTATGAAGATTTAACAATTCATACTCCAATTGATTTGGAAAATAAAATAAAAAGCCTCCAGAATAATATGATTTTCCATCTCTTTAAAATTATAATGGCGAAATTGTTAAAAAATTATGCAACTAACATCCAGTAATTCAACCGTTGTCTCTTTAATTGGTACTGGATTATTTAAATCAAAATATGATAGCTGTTCAATAAATTTTATTTGTTGACCTCGAGGTACTTAAAGATTTTTACGGTATACTGTTCAATTTGGTTTTATTTATTAGCAGATAATTTACAGTATTCCATCTTCTACCATCCCGAAAGTACCATATTTTATTGTCATGTAAATGTAATTTTGTTGACCGATAAAATAATGTAAGATAATCATAATCAAATTTTAAAGGATCTTTTCGTGTTTGATGTATCCCATTTTCATTAATTTCAAGTAAAAAACATCTGCATTCATTGTTGCCTTCATCCTGTAATTGAAATTTTCATCAAATTTTGGCCTTAAAATAACCGAAAAGGAAATGACGAAATCGAAAAACGCGAATATTCGATTTTAATTGGCTAATTTGCATAAAAAATTGTATACCATAGGTTCATCAATTTCTGTTATACCTATTAAAGCATATTGTGAACCATCTTTTAATAAAAATGGATAATAACAATGTGTATAAATTGCTTTATCCAACATTGAAAAAGTTTTTGTAGAAAAATCCAAGCGAATTAAGATCACCAAAGCAGAAAATCCATTATCAGAAACACCAAAGGATCTATTACCACAGAACATTATTAATGTATTTTAGCAAACAAAATGAATAAATGCCTGTAATTTAGCAAAATAAAAAACTACTTTTATAAAAATTTAGAAGTTTACAGAGATTCGTTAAATTTATTATCAAAAACTAAAATAACTTGATGTGAACGTGAAAGATAAAGAAACCGGGAATCATCAGAAAATGTGGAATAGCAATTTTCAGCGACTTCTAACAATGATGCCGGAATATTTTGGATTATCATTTTGCTATAAATGATAGATTCATTATTTTATTTGTTCTGTTAGGCAAGCAGATATAATAATCATATCAAAACAAAAACTATCTTCGTTTATATGCTACAATAACCTTTATAAAATACATAATTCTGATATAAACAAATGTGACAGTAATTTTGTGGCTTTTGTGTCAAAATTAGAAAAGTCGTATAAGTTGAAAAAAAACCTTTTTTATTTAAAGCTTTTAAAATTATAAAAAATTGCAACGAATTTAAGAAGAAAAAAAACCAGGATAATAAGCATTGAAAGACTAAAGTTAGCACGAAAAAAACATGTACATAAAAATTTAAATTTTTACAAAATCAAAATAAAAAAATACAAACATGGTATCCTTAAAACACACTTGTAAAGATCCCTTAAGGAGATTTATGCAAATTAGGATGGTGGTTTTTGAAAAGTTGGAGATTGGCCTTGAATTCGTCGTCGTTGTTCTTCAAATCTTCGCTCCATTTCATCCAAAAGTTGTGGAGTATATCGAACAACAAGTTTTACTGTACCTTTTGCAGATTTCAAAAGTGATACAGCTTTTTCGTGGCATTCTCGTTCAACATTCTGTAAAAACAATTGTATTTATCATGTCAATTTTATCTTTGGTGGAACAGCATAAGAGGGATTAGAAAAAGAGTAGAGATTTAATATATCTTTGTTGAGCTTAACTAATTTCTTAAGTATTCATAGATATCGTATATCCAAGAGGATATGTGAAAGTCCAATAATTTAAGAAAAACTTACAACTCCATTTACAGATATTAGCTGATCCCCTCGCTTTAATCCACCTTGTCGATCTGCAACTCCTCCAGGAATAATTCGACTAATATATATTGGTGAATTTTGTTCTTTTCCACCCATAACATTAAAGCCAAGGCCTTGATCAGTTTTTGGTAATTCAATAATTCTGGGATGTGAATGGCCTTCTGAAGCCGCAAAAGCAGCTACTGTAGCTTTTGCTGCTGCAGAAGCCTTTACTTCTGGAGGTCCTTCAATTTCAGGAGAAACAGCATAAATATGTTCATAAACTTCTCGAACGGTATTAAAGAACGGTGATTGTAAAATTGTCTGAAGGGTTAATAGTTTTGGGGATACAATTTCGCCAGTTTTTGTTAAATGCGTGATCAATTCACAGATTCGTTGAACATCTCGTTCAATATCAACTTCTTCGGACATGTCTCTGAAGATAAAATTTACATAAAAGTGTCAAAACGATTAACAACTTAAACAGGGGATAAATCAAATCCGCGAAAGAGATATATTTTAGCTTTATTACCGTAGTGATAAAAACAATAGCCTTACTATTCTGATACTTCTTATTAATTAATGGCCTTAAATTTAATATTTATTTATAATCTTATCTTAATTTATCGACATAAAAAACATGCTTTTGAGTATGTACTTGGCATTAAGCATGTTTCTTTTCGTTTTAAGATTATTTCTTTTCTCATGAGCGATTTTTCACATTTGCTTTGTAACAACTTTGATAAAGCAAATATTTGCATTTTTAAAAATTATTAACAAAGTTTCCAAATTTAATCTGGTCTTAGCCGTTTCATCTTTATTAACGGAATTAATATTAACATCATAAAAGTGTAAAACCAGATTTCTTATAGTATAGTTAAACAAAGACAGAAAAAGAAAACTTATATTTACAAGTCACATGCAGAAAAAAGAAAGCCCCTCACGGACTATAATCGAAAAATCAATAAATATCGTTCATCTGGGCTGAAATGAGATAAAGAAAATCCAAATGGATCTTAGGCTGTTCATAGAAACATATTTTTATAGTGTTTGAACATTTCCAAATTCACTCCTTAAATAATTTAAGTTAAATGTATTAGCAGTTTTGTTCTTCATTGAATTATTTCCAAAAAGTTATCGCTTGCTGAAAATTTTCCGGCATATTGTGAAGCTTATACAATTCAATCAAAATATGATTCTTAAAAATTTAAAGTCAATCAAAATGTTATCACTGCATCATCTTTACTAAGAAATATTTGGAGTAAAAATTACGCATTTTTAGTAATTTATAAAAGATTGCATTTTAAGAATTAACAAAAGTAACAGAGCCAATAATTGTCAATTGTAAATCAGATTTTTTGGATGTTTTTATTCAACTTGTTAATCCCTATGAAAGCATTGACATTAATTATCATGATAATGAATTTGAGAAATCTCTATATCTAAAATATTTTATCGATGATCAACAATTAATTGAATTTATTCAAGATGTTCGTATTCTTGATAGTGATTTTTTGATTGATTCAATTGCAGATTTTGTACTTTCGAGAATGGAAAATATGAATTGGAAGGTTTACAGTAGCTCAACAAAATCTGATTTATGCAAATTCAATGAAATATTTTCTTCCAATCAATTTTAGCAATGAAATAAAATTTCGATTTGAAAATAAAAGTTTTTATTAATTAAAAACAAAATTTGCATCACCAATGAATGTTGTGCTTGCAAAAATTATTCAACGGTCAAATGAAGAAATTGCTATTTTGTTACCACTGATAAATAAAACTTTAAAGAACGAAAGCGATCGGCATCCGTTGAAATTGACTGAATTTGATTCAGGATGGCATTCGTGGATTTTAGAAATTGAATTAAATCAAAAAAATGTGCCATTTTTCCCAAGTTTTCGTATTACTTCCCAAAAATCAAATCACAAATGTATTTGAAAGTTATTCAACAGTGAAAAGTAATGGCAAAAAAGCTTTTGGCATTTTATGATTCTCTTGAATCATCAGATAATAATTTTATTCCATGTTCATCATTTGATTTTGCAATTCCAAAAAAATCTTCAAAAGCAGAAGTAATTTTTCAAGGTGAATCTAATTTGATGAAACATTTTGATGTCCAGAAATGCCCAATCACATCCATTTTATTTTCCCTTTGAGATTCAACAAATTTGAAATTTGAAGATGTCTACGATCATTTAATTGCAAAAGATTTCTCCAAAGAAATCAAGTTTGTGTTGAATTTTTAAAAATTGTCATTTACTGTATTATATTTCTTTTTAGAATTGGATCTGGAAATATGTTTGAGTTTACTGAACCTATTGGACACGGCATCCCTAAAAGGAAAATGAAAAAAAAAATCAAAAATAGATCAAGTGGAAATTCTTTAAAAAACCAAATTGTTCAAAATTCCATTATTTTTCGATTCATGGTATTTGTTGAAAGGATAAAATTTTGTCAAATTTTATAACATTCTTAATGGTATGTCTCTTCTGATTAAAATTATTTCGACTTAAATTTTTCAGAAATATATGGATGATGATGGCATAATTGAAAGTGCAAAAGAAATTATTGGAATCCCAAAAAAGCTTTTTACAGGATTTTTTAAATATACGGTAAATGTTGTCAAGGAATATTTAAAATGCAGAAATCATTTTTACCATTAAACGTATTTGAAACATTGCAAAACTATTTGAAGAAATGAATATTATGATTTTATTAAAAACATGTTATAACGTTACTGCTCTTTTTTTAAATGTGTGGTATTAATCGACAAAAGAATTAACATGTTTCATTACGACAAATACATCTTTTGCTTTCACCAAAAGAAAACTTATTTTTTGTTAACATTGAATTTCATTGTTTGTTGTTTCTTTGATCCAATTACAGTAATACGAAACTTTTGCATAATAATCTAAAAAATATTACAAATAACTTCGTATATTTTTCTTATTAAATACCTGTCACAACAATGCTAATGCTCTCATTTTCGACACCCTTCCATCCGAATGCACTTGCAATTCCAATTTGAACCCATCGATCATCTCGAATTGCCAACAATGGTCCACCACTATCCCCCGGAAAAGAGGAATGATTTATTCCACCAACACAAATTTTTCGTTCTCCATCACTTTGACAAATTGAATTATCGATGAAAGCAATGGGGGCATCTTGTAAAACGTTTTGGGAGAAAAGTTCAATGTTACGTTCATCTGTATAAATTATTGGAGATTAAACAAGATTAAAACTTTTATTTAAATATACCATATTTTTTGAAATTTTTGCCCATCCCAATTTGAGTTAAAATTTCATGGAGATATGGTTCAACAGTTGAATCTAAACAAATTGGTTGAACATATGCATTAAATTCAAGGGTTCCATTAAGCTAAAATATTCTGATTTAAAATATTCTGAAATCAAAACAAACTTCAATCAAAGCAATATCATTTGCACCAGTAACATATCCGGGATGAATGAAATACCGTAATCCTTTGATAATTTTTGTTTTCATAATCTCCCAATTAACAGATCCATAAAAAACTGAAGAGAGCTTTAAATTAATTTCAGCAAAACAAAGCGAACCTTCAACACTCTCTGTTCCATTAATACAATGTGCAGCAGTTAGAATCCATTTTTCGCTGATTACTGTACCAGAACAATCTCCTAAATCTGAATACAACCAAACAAACCATGGAAAATCGAATTCATTTGAATTTTCACCACCAAAAACCTAAAAATTACATAATTCATTTCTTCATTTTTTAGTTTAAAAAATCTGTACCCGATTTTGATTAAAAATTTTGTATCGTTCAAGGGAAGGCGAAATTCCGCAATGACTTTCTTCAGCTTCTAAAATTCCAAAAACTCCAAAAAGAAACAAAAACAAAGAATTGTTATAAAACATTTTTTAAAAATGTAATAAAAACTAAGGAAATTTGTTTCTCTTAAATAATATAAGTGTTTCATGAATTTGACTCATGGAATCATGGTGATTCAGCTTTGATTTTTTCTTTCCTCACAACGTCTAGACAAAATTTAAAATAATTGTTTTTAATCAAAATTGCTGAATGTTTAGTATAACGTTGAAATGCACCTTTGAGTTAAAAGTTTAAAGAATTAAATTGCATTTAGCATAGCACATTGACAATGTTTAAAAAATTATACAATTAAATTTTAAAAAAGCATTTCTTTAAAACTTAATTTAAAGATCACTTTATTGTTTATTGATTGCTTATATTAAACAAAGATTGTTGACTCATTAAGGAAAATGATGAGAAAAAAAGGTAATCCGTATTTGCGCAAATAAAGAAAAAATGTAACTCTCCGAACAAAAAAGATTATAAAACAAAACTTTTAAGCAGAAAAATATAATAAGAAAATACAGACAAATCAATTCCATTATTTTTACTTTCATAAAAAGGTCATTGTTTTATAATTATGTCATTTAGGGTAAGTTTTTGAAATATTATGAGAATTCTCAGTATTAATACTGTAGCTACAGTAATCGAAACTGTGATGTGAAATTTTTAAAGTAAAAACTGTTGATGTATTTTTTCTAATTTAAAAGTTTTTTGGGAAATGCACAAACCTGACAATCAGGGTTTTTTTCTATTGTTTTTCCCCCTGATCGTCATGGGGAAAAACAATAGAAAGCATTTCAAAAAAATTTAAAATTCAAAAATGCGTAACCGTGAGCTTTCTTTAAAAATTTGAATAAACACTAAATTTTAGTTACAGCCGCCAATAACAGATGAATCAAACAAGTTTCGGCGTCGAAATAGTGAAAGAATAAAAACTATCCAAAATCGTGTAAGGCGACAATGTACTGTAAAAGGAATATTCAAAATTATTTCGTCTTTTATTCCAATATTTAAATGGTTACCAGAATATGACTGGAATGAATGCTTTTTTCATGACATGTCTGGTGGGCTTTCAATGGCAGTTTTAGCAGTTCCAACTGGGATTGCTCATGCCGGAATTGCTGGAGTCGAGCCTGTTTATGGTCTTTACACGGCAATTTTCCCGGCATTTTTATATATGATTTTTGGGCATTCAAGATATACTGCTTTAGGTAAGTACTGTATTTCTTTGTAAAAATACCCAAAAGTTGGTGAAGCTTTATTGCACTGAAAAAAAACGGGCAAAATATTTTTTTGGGGGCAGTATACAGTCCCCATTTACGGATTTATTTGGTCCCAAAAGGTCACCAAAGAAGCCCCCTTCTTATGGGCAAATGCACTTAGAGCCCCCATGTAGGGGCTTTAGGCGCATTTGCACATAAAATAGGGGCATATTTTGCCACTATGAGGGACCAAATAAATCCATAAATGGGGACTGTACACTGTCCCCAAAAAAATATTTTACCCGCTTTTTTTTCAGTGTGTTCATTCATCGAATTCTTAAAAATCTAAATTTCATCAAACTTTTTTACCGTACTTTTTAAACGATAAATTTACTCGTAAAATTTTTTTATCGATGAATAAAAAAGTAAAATTGCACAGGATGGAGGCAACAGGGGGAAATGTCCCTCCCGAAGTCATAAAAATCCTTTGATCTTTTACCGCCATCGGCATAAGATCAAAGACAGACCCCCTCAAAATGATTTTTACCACCTCCGAAACTAAATGCTGCTCAAGTACTTAAAGTTTTATTTTTTCATGACATTTTTTGAGTTTTGTGCCAATTGTGCCAGATTTACATTTTTTTGGCTGAATTGGGTTGAATAAGTACTTGATTGGCATCTAATGTACAATTAATGCTATAACGGGTGGCCGAGTGGTTTGAGCGATAAAAAAGCATATCATTTTTTTTAAATAATTTGTTACAAATTCATTTTGCTGAGAATCTAATATTTTTCAGGTGGATTTGCATTACTATCTTTAATGACTCGAGCGGCAATTAATAAAGTCATGACTCATACGGCACAAAAATATAATGCCACACATTTTATCAATGAAACGGCATTCGCTTTAAATGAAACTTTTGATTATTTAAATCAAGAAGAATTTAATTTATTTCAATTTGATTCTGCTGCATTTGGGAATAATTTAACAGGATTCAGAGAAGTTATTACCGAAGAATGGACAGATGGATATAAACAAGTTCGACCAATTCATATCGCAACAACCATAATGTTTTTAAGTGGAATTTTACATATTTTAATGGGAATTTTTCGGCTGGATTTTTTATCCAGTTATTTTTCGGAGCAAATAATGTCGGGTTTTATTGTTGGTGGAAGTATTCATGTTTTCTTTGCTCAGATTGGAGATACCATTGGTGTTGAACTCCCGAAACGAGCTGGAATGGGATATTTATATTTTGTAAGAAATTTTTGAAAATTTTAAAATAATGTTTTTTTTAAAACGGATACTGTATGATACATTTATTGTTTTAAGTTTACTGTATCGATAAAGATATACCGTAAAATTAGTGTGCTGACATAATGTATTATACAGTAATTGTTTGTAGGTTACTGTAACGACTAACTGACTAACTTGTGTGAAATTATGCAAATTTTTAATGTCCAAATTGTTTGGATTTAGTTTATCCGTCTTATTGTTATCTTTTTTTCATGATTGATTTTCGTTTTCAAATTCCTATTTTTTTTATCATTTTTAGAGGATATGTGATCTGATATCAATGCTTGATCAAATTCATGTTCCATCTCTCATCATATCACTTTGTTCTGTAACATTTTTAATCTTCAGTCAACATTTTATCCAACCTCGCCTTGCAAATATTTTTGATTTCCCGATTCCGTATGAATTGATTTTAGTTATTGTTGGAATTACAGCAACCAATTTTGCTGATCTTTCAACCCATCATTCAATAAAAGTTGTTGGAAATATTCCAACTGAGTAAGAAATATATACATAATATTAAAATTACAGTATGCCCATCATTTTTTTAGTTTCCCGCCACCAGCTTTGCCAAGATTTGACCTAATTCCATCAATATTTGTTGATTCTTGTAGCATCGCATTAACAGCTGTGGCGATACATTGCACGATTGCAGTTATCGTAAAACAACGATATCACTATAATTTTGATAATTGGAGAGAACTTTATTCCCTTGGATTTGTTGGAATTTTTGCATCATTTTTTCCAGTATTTCCTGTCACGTCTGTTTTTGCCCGATCTGTAATCGGAACTGCAACCCACAGTACCCAAATGACCGTATGCTTTTCATCACTGGCTTTATTGGCCGTTGTATTGTATATCGGACCAGCCCTAGAATATTTGCCCAAATGTGTTTTAGCTTCTATGGTTATCGTATCCCTTTATGGTTCAATGATGAAAATAAAAGAAGCTAAAAATCTTTGGCCAACTTTTAAATGTGATTTGGTATGCTTTTTTAAAAAATATGAATTAAGAAAATCACTAAAAAACTTTGAAATTTATATAATTTTACGTTTTAAGATAGCAAAATATTACGTTTTAATTGTAAAAATTTTATCTCAAATAATCTCTAAGCTTTTTTAAATTCAAATAAATGGAGATAAATTGCGAATTTAAAATTCTCTAAATTGTGTTAGAATTTCACAATAATAATAAGCTCCAAATTAAAGATTGAGTAAGAATATAAATTGATACATTTGTTAGCTAGCTTGTATATACAACAAATCTATAATTATTTTTTGCTTATAATGTTTACTAAATTTTATAAGCTAATAACGTAATTTCTGTTGAGATTTTGAAAATGGTAAGCAGTGTTGGTGCGACTCCGGAGTCGGAGTCGATGCTCACAAACATCAAAGAGAAAATGCCGCCGAAGTCTATAAAAAATGGCAGGCATAACACTGATGGTAAGGTCGCAATTGCAAACGTCGCAATTAAAAAATACAAATAAAGAATGATGAAAATGTTACTGGAATTTCAATATTTTTGGTTCAAACAATTATTAGGTATAGAATTTTTTAAAATAACAACAAGGATGCTGCTACAGTATAATTAAATATTCAAAAAATTATTAGCTAAAAGTTTTCAAAAACATTTTTTGTTCAAAAAATTGCGTCAAACAATGCACTTTGTAGTTTCACTTTCTTTTTTGAGTTTTTCTATTAAATTTTTTTTAGATTTTAAAAAAATTTGTTTTAAAACAAAAAAATCGCACAAATACCAAAATAAATAAATAAGCTAAACAATAAAAATATTATCAATTACTACTTACTTTTTCAGCTAATTTTTATTATGAGTGCACTTTTAACAATATGTTTTGACATGTCTGATGGGCTAGTTTTATCCGTTGGGTTTGCATCTTTTACAATAATTGTTCGATCACAATCTCCTCGATGGCATATTCTTACTCGATCAGATGATATTCGAGATTATCGAGAAACAAATAAAAAAGAATTGGCATACGTTGAAGGGAATGTTTGTGTGCTAAGATTCGATGGTCCATTGATGTATACTTCAGTACAAAAATTTACAAAAACCATTTTTGAAGTTATTAAAAAATGGGAAAAGCGGGATGCCAATACTTTACACACCGATGAAATGGGATTTCGATGGCGGGTTCGAGGTCTTCGAGCTATTTTGGTTATTGATTGCAGTGGATTTAGTTATGTGGATCATTTGGGATTAAATACTTTGATAAGGATTTATCGAGATTTGGAAGGTGATGGAGTTATTACAAGATTTGCATCACCAAAATGTATGTTTAATTTTTCCCCTTTTTTAGAACTTTAATTATTATTCTGCTTTGATTAATTTTTTATCTTTTTATAATGTTTACTTTATTGCTACAGTAACCTTTACGATCTGACTTTAATAGTATTACAACTATAATTTTTTCTGTTCCATGCTACAGTAATCTCTTGCCGTACTTTAAAAATCTCCTTTATCCCGCCGACATTTTAATATATAATTCAAGCTTTGAATTTTTTCTTGCTTTAGCACTGGTTTTAAAAATAATCGATAATCTATTTTCCTACAAAAATTCACCATTAATTTCCTCTAATACTTTAACCTTTTATAACTCCAAAAAGTTCTTTTATCCATGTTTGCCTTTTTAATTTTTACACGTTTCTCTCTTTAAAAAAAGGCTCAATTGAAATAACACTCAAAGAACATTCATTCCATTGGCACAAGTCTGAACTGAACATTTGGCCTTCCCTCTTTACGTGATAAAAAGCAAGAGAAAATTGAATTTTATTTCCCACTTCTTTTTTCAGGCCAACTGAAACGAGTTTTTCAAAGCACTGACTTTTTTGAAAAGGTTCCCCAAGAAGCTGTTTTCGACTCCGTCAGAATTGCCGTTCATAACTGTGAAAGACATTACGCTGCAGTAAAAACAACAAGGCAAAGAATCGAATGAATCCCAAATCCCCAAAATATTAATATCAAACAACACAATGAAATTTTTTGTATCAAGCTTTATAAATACGTTAAAAATAAATCACTAACACAAAAAGATTGCCAAAAGGGCTCTAATACAATACAATAATAATAATAGTACAGTATGAAAAAAATAAAACTAAATAAAGAGTTGTGCATGTTGGAAGCACTGAAGATGATCATTTCTTTCATCAGTTGTTTAAGCTTTGCTGTGGCAATGGGTGATAAGATCGACAACACGGTTACTGTATCCATATTCATTATCATACCATGAGATAAGCTTGACGAAGTTGGGATTGAGTGAGATACATGCTTGTGAATCATAGATTGATGAAGCAGTGCTTGTAATGAAATCAGATGATACAACTTGATCTTCAGTATATTCAAGGATTCCCTTCATTTTTCCATTTGCAGCTTCCTTGACAGCATTGTTGATATCATCCAATGAAGCAGGCTTTTCAAGACGAGCAGTCAAATCAACGACGGAAACATCAGCAGTTGGAACACTGAAAAAGAATGATATTAATTCATTTTTTAATAACGAGAAAGAACGTACCGGAAAGCCATGCCTGTAAGTTTGCCATTAAGTTCAGGAATAACTTTGCCAACAGCTTTTGCAGCACCAGTTGAAGCAGGGATAATATTTTGAGCAGCACCACGACCATCACGCCATTGTTTGCCAGATGGACCATCAACGGTCTTTTGAGTTGCAGTTGTAGCATGAACAGTGGTCATTAAACCTTCAATGATACCAAATTTATCATGGATGACCTTAGCAAGAGGAGCCAAACAATTGGTTGTACATGAAGCATTGCTAAAAACAATGAATATTATTAAAATTGGAAAGAAAGCAATCACCAACCTGATAATATGATCCTTTGATGCATCATACTTGTCTTCATTAACTCCCATAACAAACATAGGGGCATCAGCAGATGGTGCAGTGATGACGACTTTCTTTGCACCTCCTTTCAAATGAGCATTTGCTTTGTCAATTGTTGTGAAGACTCCAGTAGATTCAACAATGAATTCAGCTCCATTTTCTCCCCATTTGATTTCTTCAGGGCTCTTTGAATTGAAGACCTTGATTGTATGAGTATCCTAAAATATAAAAATATTAAACGTGTTAAAAGAAAAATGAAAAACTTACTTTTCCTTCAGCAGAGATAACGAGATTGCCACCTTCAGCCTTGACACATCCCTTGAAGCGACCATGAGTTGAATCATATTTGAAGAGGTAGACCATGTATTCGAGATCAATGAATGGATCATTAACAGCTACGCATTTAACGGTATCTTTTTCAACAGCAGCACGAAGGACGAGACGACCAATACGGCCAAAACCATTGATACCAATTTGTGGCTTAGTCATGATGAGAAGAAGAGCTTTTGTAAATACCTGGAAAAAAACGAAAATTTAGAAAAAATTAGAATCCAAAAAAGTTAGTAAAATTCACGAATCTTGCATCATTGCACGCATTTCATAAATAAAAAATGAGAAAAAGAAAAATGGCTGCAACCAACAACTTGGGCAAAGAATGAGATGAGAGAGTGAGAAAAAGAGAATTGTTTACTGCAAAACTCATTCAATTTTTGCTCGCTGCTGCCAGCCTCTCTCTCTTTTTTTTAACACGCTCCGCCCACTATTTTAACACTGCAACGAGAGAAAAAACAAGAGTCTAAAATCAATAACATATAAAAATAGAAGAGAAACCCTTTTTTCCTTTCAATCGAAGCTTAGAGAATGTCTACCAAATAGGAAAAGATTTACAAATCAAGAGATGGATATTTAAAACAATGCTGTTTTGAAAGGGCCTTAATTGAGAGAAAGTAATAAGAGTATTGGTCTAAAGTAGGAAGTTATTCCATAAAAAGTTCAAAAACAGTCATCTTCATCTTTCAGGCGATTTAACAAAGCTTCTCTTCCGTGTGTTGGCTCTTGCTTGCTGCTTTACCAACAACTTAGTTGACGTATGTAAATCAATTTTCTCTTCAAAAAAATAAAGAAAGTTTAGACAAACAAGAAAGAAAAAAGTCAAAAATAAAAACCGACAAGTAAAAGGCCAACAAAAAATGGAACACGACAGATGGACCCCAACCAAGCAACTGTTTGTGTTGTTGGGTGACAACAAATGCAAAAGGGGAAGATAGCGGCAAAAAAAAGGTAAAACAAGACTAAAGGTTATCTATCTAAAAAGGTATAGTTGAAGAAGATATGATCGTTTTTAAATGGAAGTAATGAGCATCCAAAGTTGATGTTTAATCATGAATGGTTCTTTGATTGCGCAGGCAAAAGTTCAAATAAACAAAATATAATTCAATAGTTTTTAATGCTAGAGGCGATAAAATGATAAAAAAAATTTAAGGGATAACAAACAACAAAATATTGGTAAAACTACACTTCGTTGCTCGTTCACTTCGTTGCCCTTCACTTCGTTGCCTTACACTTCGTTACCGACACTTCGTTGCCACCCTACAGTTCGTTGCCCCTACACTTCGTTGCAATTACAGTTCGTTGCCTGTTCTGAAAAATGTCTTACATTTTCCAAAGCTTTAAAAAATTTGAATATTTTTGCATTAGACAGTCTTTAAAAAATAGATATAGCTGAGACATTAATGATTTAAATTTTTGCATTTTTTCGCCACCTATCTGTGTGTCGAAAACACTGGTTCTGCGTAAAAGCTGAAAGTTTCACCAGACAAACTGATGGCTTTTTCCATAATATTGGCTTATATGATATAATGTGTTACAGAATGAACTTAATTTATAACTGTATGTTGATGTCCAGAACGTAATGGAGCTGATGGACAAATCCCTCGAAAGAAACATGAACGTGTTGCTACTTGTGATCCTCAAGAACAATCTTGGATTTCCAATACAAAATTTTAAGCTTTTATCCAAACATTACCGTAACTAAACCAAAATTAATGAGGGTGTCGTAACCTTATTTGAACTAAAACAATTTCTTTGTCAATTCATGGATAATGCACGTACCCTTGCCCTTAAAGTTCTCAACGGGGGTTTCGCGAGACCCACGAAGATATGCCAAAACCAAAAACTAAATAATTGTTCAAATCAATCTCTTAAATTTAAAATCGTTGGGGTCTACTATTAATTTATATTTAGTAACCGTTAATAGAAAAACTTATATATGCAAAAAACTGTAATAGCAACGAAGTGTATGGGCAACGAAATGTAAGGGCAACGAACTGTAGGGTGGCAACGAAGTGTCGGCAACGAAGTGAAGGGTTGCAACGAACTGTAAGTGCAACGAAGAGTAGGGTGGCCCAAAATATTGATGAAAAAAAGTAATCCACGACTACGAAGACTAGACAGAAAGAAAAACAACAAATTCAATCTTCGGCAAATGAAATTTTGCAGAAAAATAAAAACCAACTGAATTCTAAAAATGAAATCCTTTAAAAATAAGTCAGCAAAGCAGTTGTTGAAGAAGAACAACAGAGGAAGAGTGAATTGAGAGAGAAAGAAAAAGAAACAAATCGAATCTTCGCTCTCTCTCTCTTTGAGTTTTGCAAATTTTTAAACCTCGCGAAAAACATGTCGGTGATGAAGATAGAGATTATGCTTAAATTTGCAAAGAACAAGGATATAATAAAGCTGATTTATCCGTTGAACAATGATAATTTACGTAAAAAATTAATAAAATTTTAACACAGCAATTAGAAAAGAAAAATTATGCATCAAATTTTTGCTTGAGGCCAAAAAATGTTCTTCAAAAATCTGCAAACAAAAAGACACACTTTGCCAAAAAAAGCTTAAAATTAAACACACAGAAAAAAACGCAAAAAAATTTCAAACTTTTTTTCACCGATCTCGAGATTTTCAACAAAAAAAGTTATGTCATCATTTTTAAAGCCAAAGACATGCTTAAATCTTTTTTCAATTCGTACGAAGTTACGTCCACCTCCAAATCTTCCATATCTTGGTCTTTATCGAACGGAAGGTGAAGTTGTACAACAAGATGAACTTCTTGTTTCTCAGAGAAAGTTAAATTATCATCCTGGAGCAAATGTATGTTTTTTAATTCTATCATATATATTTAATTATTACTAATGTTTTTAGGTTTATCATGTATCAGATCGTGCAACACATTTACTGAAAGCTGCTTGTGATGGAACTGTTATGATTACAAAAGAAAAAGCTGAAGTTGATCCAACTGATCCAAAAATGCAAGAACAATATGCTCATCGAAATTTTCAACATTTATTTAAATTAACTTATAATATTGTACCTTTAAAAATGTCAAATAGGTTTAAATTAGTTGAAGAAGTGTAGGATCATTGTTGTTTAGGATAGAATAAAGTTGATTTTGTTTGTTCTTTTGTTACCGTTTTAAAGTAAACATTACATTTGTTGCAAATTTTTGCCAATTTCAATACCTTTTCATTTTCTCTCTTTTGTTTATAAATTTGAATATGTTTTAGTTTCTAATGCTTTGAATTAGCTTTTCATCTCAAAGACAATGTTAGTGAAATGTCGTCAAAGTTATTATCGGTGAAAAATATTTCTCGGGCTATTCATTTTTCTCATCGTTTACTAAGTAGCAGTAGTGGTAGTAGCAGTAATCCTCCTTTAATATTAACAGAAAAAGCTATTAATCGATTAAAAGAAATTGCAAAACCAAATGAACATTTAAGAATTATTGTTGAAGGTGGTGGATGCTCTGGTTTTGAATATAAACTTTCTTTGGATGATAAAACAACTGATGAAGATTTAACTGTAGAAAAGGATGGTGCTAAGGTTGTCGTGGATAAGGTATGCTTTTTGCTTGGGGTTGTTATGATATGATTTCTCGTTATTGTACCTTCGCCAGCATACAGTAGAATAGACAAACTTTTACAATTGCCCAACAGTTAGGAAGTATTCGAAGATTGGCTGCAATTATTCCAGTCTTCCAGCAGCTAAAGGCTGAAATTTTCGAATACTTCTTCATTGTTGGAATACTGTAAAAGAGTTCTTTTGTGAGGCTATGTTACTGTAAAAGTGCTTCTGTATCAATTTTTAAATAATTTTATTTTTTAGATGTCTCTGGAATTCATCAAAGGTTCAACGGTTGATTATGCAGAAGAAATGATGCGTTCAACTTTTCGTCTAGTTAATAATCCCCTTGCTGATAAAGGATGTTCATGTGGTGCCAGCTTTTCTGTTAAAATGTAATTGTTCTATTTGCTAATTAGGTTGTTGATAATAATGTTTATATTTTGATAGCTTTTATATGAGATTTATATACATAAATTTTAATACACATTTTGTTCTTAAAGTTTTTGATTACTACGGTTATTGTTGCCTATTATTACTTATTATTCTTTTATTTATGTTTTTGTTGTTATTGGTGGTGCTGTTTTAGGATTAATGTTTAGCAGAGTAGTCTTATTACAGTATACGAGAGGGGTTGGCAGACATCATTCTTCTGGTGCATTTCGAAGTGTTTCAACGCATTTTAGGTATTGCTCATTTTTCTCTACCACTACCAATGTATAAATTTTTTTAAACTTCTAGCTCCTCCAAGAACCAAGAAAACTATCAATGGCAATATTCTTCATCTACTAATCAAGAAAATGATTCAACATCAAATTCCAACAATAACAATTCTAATAAAAGTAGAAGGTCATATTTCTATTACACTGGACCTCTGCTAAGTCTTTCACTTTTTTCATCTCTAAAAGATTCAATTTCTCCACCAAAATTGGATAAAGATCCTCTCAAAGATAAAATAAAGCAATCATGGCTTGCTCGAAAGCATCGAAAATATGATGATGCAATTCAAATTCTTCATGATGCTTTACCAGATGCTCAATCACATGGTGATCCATTAGTGTTAACGCGATTCTTAGATGAACTAGCAAACACATATCATGAAAAAGGTGATATTGAAAATGCTGAAAAATGTTTTCGTGATGTTATGCAAAGGTTTGATTTTTTCTCTTTCTACAGTACTTTTTTCAAGTTCTCTCCTTTTTTAGGCTTGTAAGAATGCATGGAAAAAATGATTCATCTCCAGAATTTATTGGAATTTCACTAAAAATGGCGGATATTTTTGCAAAGAAAGGTGAATTGGATAATGCAGAAACTGGATTCAAACATTGTGTTTCACGGCAACTTCAAGTAATGGAACAACATTTGAAAAATTTCCTTATTTCAAGAGGTGCGGCCACTGAAGAATTTCATCTCGTTGAAGCTCATGGTGCAAAATACACAGATCCTGTTGCATTGTTTGGAATGTGTTTGGAGTTATTTGCACATTTTTTGGTTGAATATCGTGGTGAAGATCGACTAAAAGAAGCTGAAGAATACATTGACGAAGTGTTAAAAGTGAGTTCTTTTTGAGGATTGTAGAAGATAAGAATGTGTACTGTATTTTTGGAATTTTCAATGTAAAAAGAGTAGCCGGGATAGAAGAAGTTTTTCTTATGCATGCATTTGCATGGAGGACTATCCTGACTGTTCCCTTTAATAAGCTTTGAAACTACTGTAATATTATTCACATACCTGATGGTTACTGCAACATCATAACAATCAATATTTTGTTGTTTTTTGTAAACGCTATCTAATGAATTTAAGTTACAGATTGCATCACATATTTATGGCTCCAACTCCTTTCATTCAATGAATATCCTGAATAATTTTGGAGCTGCATGTGTTATGAAGAATCATTTTGAATTGGCAAGAAAGTATTTGGAAATTGGTATTGAAAAAATTATACATATTGATGAATGCTCATCTTTAATAGTTGGATATTACTGTAATTATGCTGAAGCTTTATTTCATACTGGAGAAGTTGAAGAAGCCCTAAAATATGCTCAAAAGGCTGCTATTCTTGCAAAAGATGATTCACCAAATATTCAACGTTATGCTTCATCATTCTTAAAACAAATGGAACAAGAGGCAAGAAAGCAAGGAAAAGGAAAGAGTGGTGGTTGGTTTTCATGGTTAATATAGGAAAGAACTTTTTATTTAGTTTTGATAGTAATTGTTATATTATTCTTTTGTTTAATTAGGAGATTAGTAATTGTTGTTGATTACTGTAATATGTTTGTTATGATAGTAAAAGATAAAACTTTTAAAAATTTAATAATTGTTTTGGATATGCATACTGTTATGATACTGTGGAAAATTTTCTGTAGGATTCGAATCAAATTTTCGAAAAAGGAGTTCTATAATTGATAATTTAATAAGATTTGAATATTTGTTTTTTGAAAAAACTTTTTTCAATTCTGTGAAACAAATGCACCCTTTTTCTACGAAAAAAGGGTGCATTTAATAATATATATAACACAAAAGAGTCTAAAATTACAGTAAGTCATTCGCCTTGAGTTGCCAGGAATACCGAGTTGATACTGTACAACTCGGTAATATATTTTCTTTGAGGGGAAGTAATTTTTTGCCTCTTTGTAAAATTTAAACTCTATTGCTTTCCAATGTTTTTTAAAGTGCCATATTTTTTTTACCTTTCTAATGTTTCTTTTCTCCTTTTCTCTTTTATGATTCGTAAAAAGGAATGGTTTCTGTGTTTGAAGCTTCTTTGAGGGTTTAATTGAACATAAAAGCTTTTATTAATCATTTAATTAAACATAAAAATAATATCGAATTTAATGATTCATTTGATAATGCTTTTATTGAATTTTATTTGAAATGGAATTCTTTTTTTAATGCCTTCTTTGGTGTTGAACAGTCATCAAAATCATATTATTTTCTCTTTTTAGTTTTTGCTTTAACATTTTTTAATTGTTTTTTTTTTATTGAATGAAGTCAAAGTTTTTATAAACGATCGATGAAAGAAAGATGTCGAAAGAAAATCCAATTTCGTCACCGAGATTCTCCAGTTTACAGACACCTTACAATAATAAATCTAATTAATTACAGAAAAACCTCAACAAAAATCTTAACTTGCATCTGCAGATTACAGTATCCTTTCTTTATTTGTTTTTAAAATTGCTTTTTTAACTTTTGTTTGTTTTAATGTCAAAATTGTATCATTTTGAAATTTAAACTAAAACACAATTTTTCATTTTTATTTATGTGTTTTGTCCTTCATCTGACTGACTGATTGACTAAACTGCAAACCATTGACGTGATTTAAAAAACCAAAGACTTTTTATTTTGTCGACGTCAAAAGATCTTTTTTAATCAAAGAAAATTAATAATTATTTTTTCATTTTTTATCGAACACTTTCAAAAAAACGAGAAAAAGAAAAAATTTACGATCAAAGAAGGAAATTTCCAATGTTGGCGCGCCTGTCTCGCAATTTTTTAAACTGCAAAAATGTGAAACAAAATGCACCCCTTTTTTGTAGTTCAAAAAGTTTTGAAAGATTAAGAACAAAAAATGAAATCAAAGTTTTTAAACTAAAATTTTTATAATTTTTCTTAAATTATGTATTTGTTCAAAAACATTAGCAACATTTCAATTCAGAAGGGACAGAAACCATTTCAAAAAAGGGCATGCCTCTGGTGCTGGCGGTAAAAGATCAAGGGATTTTTACGATTTCGGGAGGGACATTTCCCCCTGTTGCCTTCATCCTGCTGAAATCCCTTTACTTTGTTAGATGATGGAGTAAAATTACAATGAGGAATGAATTAAAAATCTTCTAATTAATTTTTTTTATAATTTATGTCATGAACTGTATTACTGTATTTTTATCCTAAACTCTTTTACCTCTAAAAGAAACAAAAAATTTTTGAATTTGTAGTAAAATTTAGTTTTTGAACTTGTCGCGTCAGATTACAGTATGCTTTTAATCGTCGATCACGATTCACAAAAATATTTTCATTAAAAGTATTTCAATTTAATTACCTCAATAACTTTTTATTTCATTGCTGTTACAAAAAGTGATTAATGATTTTTTGGTTGTATCTGACAGAAATCATCAAAAACTTGAAAATTTTATTTTTTTTGTTTCTCAATCATATGAATTTTTGTCCCTTTTCTCGGCCAAACTCAACTGTACCTCGACTTCTTTTTTTTCTTCCTTGTAAGGACCTTGTTTCTCATTTTTCTGCAATGAAAAAAGTGATCACCAATTTCCTAACAATTTTTTTTTAAACTGATAAAATTTGTTTTTCAAAATAAGGATTATCTTTCTCGTTAGCTTTTTTTGTTGGTTTTTGATAACAAAAAAATCGAGACCTCCATTTTGTCCTTCTTCTTCCAAAAAAGAATTATGATGAATGTATTAATTTTTGGAGCATCAATAAAAAAGCTGGCTGCAAATTTGTTGTTGTGTTCATCTTTGATCACATGAAAGAGAGAAGGATGAAAGCAAGCAAAGATTGTTGAATAAATGAAGAAGCTTCTTTTTGGGTTGTGGTAGGCGATCGTCTGGGAATCTCCGTTCATTAAAAATAACAATAAAAAGGAAAAGAGAAGGAAAAACAACAACATAAAATTTTATGGCTTCTTAAATAAAAATTTTTAATGCGTACATATTTTATGGAGTGCTAATTATGAGATACATGGGCGTTTTTTGAATTTTAGTTGTTCATCGAAACAATTGGAGAAAACTTCTAAATTCGATATTGTTGAAGTTTTTAATATTAGGTTTTTAAAAATTCACCACAAACGTTGGAGACATCAGATTTTAGAATTTTGAACAATACCTTACATTTGCAACCAAATTTGGTGCACAAAATAATAGCCTATTTAAGTTTTTATTTTGTGCCTCATTAAAAATGCGTATTCTAGGAAAAACTAGGAATTAAAATAAAATCATTGTTTTACATGTTTTTTAATCTCTCTCCTTTTTTGATGGCCTACTTTTATATTTTGTGAAATTTTAATTTTTTTGCTCTTTTATACATTTGTGGTACCAGCACGTGCAGAAAAAGGATGTCATTCCATTCTGTTGCATGGAATATAAAAAAGGTTTGCTGCAAAAGATTGTTTTCATTTTTTTCCATTATTATTTGCTTCCTTGTTTCTCATGTGAGAAAACGAAAATTTATGAGATTTTATTTTTTTTTCAAACTCATCCATCATTGGTTTTGTCATAATGATACGGTAGCTCACGAGAATTGATGGCGTATAAAAGTCTAAAAAAACAGTTTTTGGTTTTGGATTTTTTTGTAATAAATGATAGAAAAACTGAAAAGCTATAAGTAGCTTGCTTATATTTCTGTAACGAAATTAAATGTTAACTTTCTGCGTATGAAAGTTTTGATCGAAGTTTAAATATAAGAAATAAACTTTGACCAAGAACGATTAAATTGAACAAATTTAAGTTTATTTAAATAGAGATTTCATTAAAGTGCTGATTTTATATTATTTGCCAAAAAATGACAAAATTTTAATAACAGCTGATGATAAATTTGCGTCATTAAAAAACAGACATTCAGCGAATATTTTTGGGCTGTGTAGCAGTATTTTTTTTGTAAAGTCATACTTTGTTTTTCTTAATTTTTTTAATGTTCACATGAGAATTCTTTCATTTGGCCTAAAAATATTACTATAAAAAGAATGTTAAAATTAAAGAACTAAATTTTGTTTACATTTTTTCGAAGGTAAAAAATAGAGTTTTTGTTATTATTCTTATTTTTTTCCTTATCTTTTATCAATTTTTTTCTATCTCTTCTGTTTTTTTCCCACCTCCATTTTCTTGCTTTTTTCCAAAAAAAGTGTTTTTACGATTAAATTTAAAATCAGATGTTTTTAATGTACGCCAAATGTGTTGTTTTTGCACCCCTCCCAAAAAAAGAGGAAAGACGTGAATGTTTTCTGTATTTTTTTGTTGGTGATAATAAACTCATATAAAAAATGTAATACAAAAAGCAATGTTTGTATTTTATTTTTCATTTTTTCTTCCTTTTGCCCTTGTTCGCTTTGGTCTCTTTTCTTCAAAAAAATACACAAAAATAATTTTTTATATTTGTTTAGCTGACTTTTTGTGTTTGAAAAAGTAAAAAAAAGGTGAAGGTAGGTAAACGACCTCCTCTTTGATGCTGTTTGAAATTGAAATTGTTTGTATTTCTTTCACTTTTTTTTAAAACAAAATTTGAAGAAAAACAAGAAGTGGCTTTTAAAAAAAGAAAGAAGGAAGCACAAAGTGTAAGTGAGTGAGTGCTTTCTTTGATGAACTCTAGTCATGACTTTTTTCAAAAAATGATGATGAGAGATTTGTTTTTGTAAAATTTCTTTTTCTAGAAAAATCTTAAGCTTTGTTTCGACAGTTTTTTTTGTGTTTCGATTTCCGTTAAAAATGTTGATTTCACTTTACTTTTTAAAAAAAAATTTTTTCGCCAATATCACAGATTTCGTAATCGAATATTTTTGGTAAATTTGGTGCAAAGGTTACTGTAACAAATGTACCCACATATCACGGCCGAAATTTATATATTTAATCTTAACTAATACATATACGGATTTTTTGCAAGATTTTGTTGTTACTTAATTTAATGAAAAACATCAAGGAAAAAATTAAACCTCTTAATTTTTAATGAATTTTGCATTATTTCATAAAAAGTATTCGTAATTCTTGAAAGAGTGTTTTTGGATCCTTTCATCTTTTCATTTCCCTTCTGTAATTCATTCTTCCTCGTTTATGCTTTTTTTATAAAATTTTAATGTTTTTTATACAGGTGAAGCTGTTGATTGTAATTTTTGGTGTGCATTCTTTTGTGAATCATCAAGAATCAATAATGACAAGCATCAACGTTTTTGTTGTTGAAAATCAACGTTTTTTTCCTATTATTTTGCTTTCACGTTTTTAAGCTTTTGATGAAACACTTTTAAGCGTTCTAAGAAGTTCTTTGATTTCTCTCCGGCAAAACATTCTCACTCTTGACTTTACTTTATCTATTTTTGGCTATAAAATGTATTTTATCTAATTTTCTTTTTAAAACTTAATTTCTTCTGAAAACTTTTGTTTTTTAAAATTTTTCGTTTTCTCAAACATTTGTTTTTTACAGTTTTGCAATTTAATTACTTCTGTTACCGTAACCCGCGTTGTTTTTCAATATTTTTTTAATTCTTCAAACCTATAGTTATTTATGTTTTAGAAATCTTAAACTCATTTATCCAACAAAGCAAAGATGACAATCGCCGTCCAATGCTCCTATGCCTTTCACAATGAACTTCATCCTGTTGATCTTGATGAATCTGAAGTTATCCAAAATCGAAGTGATGAAACTTATATTGATTATTTTAAACGGGCTCTAAAAATTGTTTTAACTCAAATGACCTGTAATGGAATTAATTCCTATTTGCCTGAAGATGAACAAAACTCCCCAAATGTTCCCCTGAATTCAATTGAAATTGCCTGTGAAGGTGTGGAAGGTCCTGCCACGACAACTCCAATCCCCAATAATGACAACAGTATTGTCGAAACTCCCATCGATAAAGAACCTGCAAAAATTGAACCTTTATCAATTATTAGACCAATTATTAAAAGTCCTGAAACAACTTCAATGAAATCAAAAGTTCGACAAAGTTATAAACCAATGAGTTTTGAACAAAAAGCTATCTTTAATTCATATCTACAAAGACAAAAACTTCAAATTGATTGTGAAAGTGGTGATAATATGATTCATGCATTTGCACCATAAATTCAAAATTTTTGTTTATGTTAAACTAATGTGAAAATTATTATTTGTATTACTGTATAATTTTCGTGTTGAGAGCCTTTTGACCCAAATATCTTATCACGAAAAAGTCATCTTCTTACAGTATCGATCTTAAGTGTCCTTTTTCTCGAATCTTATTAATTAATCTACGGTAATTAGCTTTAGTATTACTTTTCTTTATCTAATATATGTATCTATTTGTCCGATCCCCCAATCAATGATCTTTTGTTACAATTTATTAATAGTCAATTTTCATTTGTCAACTTTTCAACTTTTGTAAATAATTTGTCTTTAATTATTTTTGACGCTTGCAACATAAGCAAAAAAATAAACCCTCGAAACTTTAAGCATATGTTAATTGCTTCTTGATGATAACATTTTTAAATTACTGCTCAAATATTTTATTTTGTTACTATTTTTAAGTTTTCGTACAATTATTTAGTAATTTTTAAAAACTTTTTATAAAAAATACGGTATTTTTATAAAAATAAATAAAGTGTAATTTACAAATTCAAAAAGTACAAACGTTCAAATTAACAAAATTAAAGATTACATTAACAAATTTAGTAATAACTGATGATTAAATAAAAATAGTTTATTACAAAAAACGTCTATGATGAGATAATATTGGTTAAAATTCTGTCAGAAGAAATATGTCGGTTTTTTCTACAAAATGAAACTTTTTCGTAAAATGCTTTTCGGTAAATATCAACAAAAAGAATTATTCCAATTGAATTTAACATTGAATGCATTGTTACAATTTGAAAGAACCATGGATTTATGTCTGCAAAAATTGTAAGTAATTATTATGTTGATTTTATTACAATGATAAAAGTGTAAGCTACCTTTGATCTTATGCCTAGAAAAGATCAAAGGTGTGCTCCCTTCAAATCCAAAATGCATTTAAAAAATTTTCCCTGGCCAGTACGTAATTTATTTATTTAAATGATAGCTTTCATTGCAACTTTTTAATAAAAATAATTGCTGACAATTAATTTTTTAGAAAAGCCTTTTTAAAATTATAACCTTTTTTCTAAAAATCTTTGCTCTAAAACTTACACCTGGTATCTTCAAATCCAACAAAGCCCAAATGCATTGCCAAAACGGTAGGAATTAATAAACAACCAAGTGGCAAAAATGACTAAAATAAGTAATTTTATGAATAAAAAAAGACTTAAATTAATTTTTTTTCACCTGATACAATAAAAGTAGATACATTTTAACGTGCATTAAATAGGTCCGATGTGACATGACAGATTTTGATGAACGTAAAGATCGGCCTGTTCGATGACTTAAAAAACCAAATAAAATTCCAACTAACCCAAAAGTTATGAATGCAATAATTAATACTACTTTAAAAGCTACAGTATTTGACATAGTAGAAGTGCAAGTATGCTGTTGATAAAATTCATAAATTGTTGGATAATTCTAAACAACATGTTTTAATGATTAATATAATCATATATCAGACAAAATAAAAATGTAAGGCAGTGAAAATGGTAACCTTATGCATAATTTTCAATTTATCATTTGTTTCAGTTTGGATATAAATATATCCAATTCCAGCGGGTATTCCAACAAGATGTAACAAAAATAAAATTGTAAGTCCAGCTTTGCTATGAAGTTTATATACGGAACTGGTGATTGAAAAAAATCGATAAATCATTGCACATAAACATGATGCACCACAACAACCCAAAAGTATTGCAAAAATTGGCTAAAAATGTGTAAAAATAAGATTTATGAAATTTGCGTAACATTACAAATCAGATTTTTAAAAGAATTCTCAAACCCAAAGCTACAGTATGAAAACATACCAAATGCAAAATTTGAATATCTTTGAATCCCTTCAGAATTCCTTCACTGCAAATTGCCGTGGCAGGAGACAACAAAATTGGAGTATAAAAAATTTCAGTATAAAAATCCAAAAGAAACGACCAAATTGAAATATTTATCAGGTAATATTTATAAACTCCCATGGATCTTGGAGTATGAAAAAGGATAAAATAAAATGAAATTGCATTTAACGGAATTGAAATGAATGCATTTATTCGAAGTCGAAGAATGCATTCTGTAATATATTCAGCGTCAAAATTGTACGACATTGTTTTTTGTGTTTCAAAATATTTTTTTTGACCGGAAAAAAGTTGGCAGACTTTTAAAAAGTGGAAATAAAAAAAGGTTGTTAAAAATGTATAAAATTAAATAAGCACCTGTATAAATACATACATGTGTGGGTTAAACACTTACAAGAGGCAATTGAAATACAACTATTTTAATAAAAATTGAAACATTTGTTTTCATTAAATATCACCTGCAAAAAACAAACAAATTAGAGTGTTGTTTAAATTACAGTATACGAAGTCACTGCAGAAACTTTGAAATCAACATCCAATTTGCCAGATTTTAATTACAGCAATTTTTGATATTTTTACATCGGTCACGAGCAAGTTTTGTTAAAATTGCTACATTTACTTCTCCGATATTTTAAACTGCGTGATCAAATTCAAACTTCAATTTTTTCAAAGACAGTTTTTAGACTTTTTAAAGAATCGAAATAACTTGACATTACAAAAACAGAGAAGAATGGGAATGAATAATCGTAGTAGCAATTGTTATTATTATCAGTCATTTTAATGGAATTATTATTATTGTTAAAATAAGAAACTTGAATTACAGTCAACAGCTGCAAAGAACAGAGCATAATATAAAAAAATTAAAGAAACAATTTATCACCTACTTACTTTACTGCCTCAGAAGAAAAAAATTAAAAAATTGTTAAATTACAGTAACAAAAAATCGAAACAAAAATTAGTCTTTGGAGTTGAATTCTTTCTTGACTGAGTGTTACATTTTTGTGTTGCGCTTCTACGCAGCCAAATTGTTGCTTCTCGTTCATTTTTTTGCATGCGAATTTCGAGCTCGTATTTTTTCCTTTTACGGTATTATTGTATCTGTGATATATATTTATTGTTGTGATAAATATTCTGCTTCTTTTTATTTGTATAACACAAGGTTATAACAATTTTAAACATGGAAGAGCTTCGTCAACGTAAGTTGCTTTTTCTTTTTTTGCTTTGTTTATACTTATATTTCTCATTTTCAGGTATCCTTGAACTCAGAAAAAAGAATGAATCCTTGCAGCAAAAGGTCGCTAAAGAACAAGAAACTTACACTGAACGTATGTTGCACATATTTCTTCTTTAAACTTTATTTATATTAAACTTATTAGGTCAGCTTCGAATTATTCAACTCAAATCTGAACTTGCTTCCAAAAAAGATGAATTGAAAAAATACAAAGCTAATATTGAAGAAGCTCAAAATGGTTATCAAGAGTATGTTTAATACCTTCTTTTTATTATTGATATGATTATAATGTTTTTAGAGAATTTGAAAAGTGTAAGAAAGCAACTGCTGAAGTTCATGATAATATGCTTGAAACAATCAATCGTCGTGCAAAAGTTGTTAAACTTATTTCTACCATTTGTGACAGCAAAACTGAAAAAATTTCTAAGAATTTGGAAGCTCTTGATGCATCTGTAAGTTTTTAAACATTGATTTTTGAATCATTTCAATGAATGATTATTATTTTTTAGGCATTCACAAAAATTCTCGCTGAACAAGAAGCACTTAAATCCGAAAGAAAGGAAATTGTTTCAAAATGTAAGTCTTTTCTACATATTTTTTATTTCCCACAATATGATCAATTTGTTTTTTAGGTCTTGAACTCAGAACGAAGATGACTGCATTTGAACCTGCCTCGGACCAACAAGAAAATGCCATCATTGAACCTACTTTGGATCTCTCTAGGTAAACCAGAATTACTTTGTTCTTGAGAATTATTATTTTTTGTTTGATTATGTTTTTTTATGTTTGAATAAACTATTTTTGAATATACTTGAGAAAATTTATTATTTAAACAGTTATTTGATGATGGATGATAAAAATGTTGGAATTGCCGCGGGTTGGTATTTTCGCAGGATTAATGAAAACAGTCTTTCCTGCATCGTTAATTTTGATTTGATAGACTTTATATAATTTTTATATTGCTTTTTAGTTGTAAATGATTTGAGTTATATAATTTGTTTATATTTACACATTTGAAAAATTTTCATTTTTTTGAATATTTATTTGTCAACATTTTTTTACAGTAATTAGCAAATTTCTGTTGTTTGATTTTTGAAAAAATCAAGTTCAATGAAATATCCAACAAATTAGTTACTTGTTGTTTATACAAATACCATTGTTGAAAAAGAATAACATAATTTTTAACGTTTAATTTTTAAAAAAGCTTTTGAAACTTCTGCGACACGCCCGACGATTCTTTTAACTTTGTGAACATCATCACTCCGTTCATATCCATGTGTGCATAAGTATTGAAAATGTTGACAATTCCTTATAAAAAGGTTGTAATGACCATCTCTGAAATTTTCAGACGCATACTTCTTTGCATCAAAAATGATATCTATATCTGACCGAAATTGGACACGGAAAAGCTAAAATACATGTTTGAGGTACAAATCATTTATTATCATTTTACACAAATTTATCTCGAAAAAAATCATTAAGGAAATATTTGATTCATGAAAGCTTTTTCATAATTTACTTACTTTTAAGCGAATAGCATCAGTAGGCTTATCAACAAAATCCGGAATAAGTTTGCCAATTCTTGCTACCGCTGATGATTTGCCATCTCCATGACCAGACACATGGATAACCTGTGAATTTCTACATTTAATAAATTGTTATTTTAATAAAATCAACTAACTACATTCTTCGTATCGTAGATGCCTACGTGGTTTGCACAGCTAAAATGTATAAGGTAATGTTAAAAAAATCAATTTATTTGAATTATTACATTATAAAGCTGGACATAATGGCATCCGCCCGCTTTAAATATTTGTCAGGATTTTCTGACCAGTCTTTTGGAAGATTTATAATTATTGGTTTTGTTTTGAATTTGTAGCCATTTTTTCCTTGAAAAAGACCATTCACAAATATATTGCTTCGTTTTTCAGCTGCTTTAATTGCAGATTTTTTAGTAAAATATTTTTTATAAATTATCCAATTTTCTTTCCCTCTAGAAATTTTTTATTTTGATTAACAAATTTAAAAAATTATATACTTTGGAGTGTATAATCCTCGAAAATCTTCGTCAACAAATACTAGCATGGTGTAGAATATCGTCTAAAATATTAATTAAAAATTAGCTATGTCAAGAATTATACAAACTTTTGTTACAAATACGGCAAATTTTTGGCCAGTAAATGAAACCCCTTCAATCGATTTTATTAGACGTCTTCCAAAACGCTTTTTATGAGCTTCAACTTTTTCTTCAAACATTTCCATTATTAGCAAAAAACAGTATTTTTTATTATTTATTAAATTTAAGCTCTTTGAATGATGAAATGAATAATGTTGTCAAGAAATTTGAGCACAGAACTTTTGAACAAATATATTGAAAAACTTCGATGCTATATTTTTAAAAAGCATAAAAAAGTCAGAACTTTTTTATGCTTTTTTTCTTTTTTAAGCTGTTTACTGAATTCATCATCATAAAACACACACATATGTAGATAAAAGTTGTTTTTAGAATCGGTAATATTTTTTAAATTTTTGTTTAAAAAATATTTCTTTACTTTTTTTAACAATCACTTTTAAAATAATAATTTATAGTCGAAGTTAATGATGAATAATCAAAAAGATGAAAAAAATGAGCCCACAAGGATATTCAAGCCGAAAGGATTGGTAAATCCGGTAATTTTTCCAAATGTTATTCCAAGTAAGAAAATTTTTATTATTTTTACCTTATCGTAACTCAACTTCATTTTTTGCCCTTTTTTAAGAAGCTAGGATACCACTTTTGAAACCAGTTCCAAATCTTCCTGTTTCTATCCCTGCAACAGTTCGAACTGCAGTTCCGAAATTTCAATATGGTATTAATCCTGTATTTAAAGCAGGGTTGCCAAACAGTGTTTTCAATGCTTCAAATATTGTTGATCCTTTTTCTTTTCAACCAAATTTTCGAAATAATAACATAAAATCGAATGTTACTGAAGTCAAAACATGTGAGTTTTAGATTTTATCCAAACATGTGACAAAAATGTAATAATTGTAGCTTCAAATGTGATAATAAGTCCCGAGGCTGTTGCACTCACTCCTCATGCTGAAAAAATTTGTAACTGTGTCGATACCATCAATATTGGTCTAGATGTAAGTATCATATTTGACAAATACCGTACATATATTCGATTAATCAGATATCAAAAAATGGGTATTCCGAACCTAGTGGATTTGTTTATCTGATTCTGAGAACAATTTTAAAAAATGATTATCGATTCCTGGTTTCTTCGTTATATTTTAGTATCTAAGTATGGTTGAAAGGATGGGGAAATTGGTATGGTGTAGCTTTGTGGATTATCCTTTCTTTGTGTATTATTCCAGAACCCGCGGTTTATCTGGAGTACCGTGGTTAAGGGAAATACAGGACTATACTATTCTTTTATTATACAATTACATAAATATAATACATAAATACAGATTACTAATATGAAGACGAGATCATTGGGTCTGACTGCCTCTGGCTGAGATCGGGAGGAAGAGAAGTTGTGCACCAATTTGAGATCGAGAGTGAGGCCAGAAGAAGGTAAATGGGTCTTTCTTCATTTCCTATTTATAACTTCGGTTGAAGGCGGTCCTTCTGTCCTTATTGGCTCTTCTTCTTTTCTTCTTGTATTATTGGTTGACGCCATCCGTTACATCCGGCACCTAACAATTTATTCAACGTCCACGTTGAATGTAGATGTAGTCAAATTTGTTGAATGCAGGTTCTTCTTTTTAGGATTTGTCATACGGTTCCCGAGCAGTTGAAATGTTCTTGCTTGATTGATCATCCATGCTTTTTATAGTTTTTGTTGATCATTGTTTTTGTTTCATTCAGGATGACTAATTTGTTCTGCACCTGTTGTAGTTTGTGTTCCATTTGTCGTCGACCGATCTTTTGTTGATTTATGCCTGAAGTTGTCTTCTCCTTTGATCTATTGTAACGGGGATACATAAAAAGGTACTTGGAAGGAAAAGAAAAAGGTTCATTACTATAAAAGAAATAAAAGCATATAGTTTGAAAATGAGTTGACATAATTTTTATAAAAAGAAGCGATAGAAAGAAATAAACAATTAAGGTTGATTAAGTTGACATATTCGATTAAGGGTAATTTAAAAGAAAAAGAAAACTTAGATTTTAGCGTTTAGATAAATGAAGAAATAAATCAAATGACTAATGTAACTAAAAAAAACAAAATAAAGTTAATCGAATTATGTTTTTATAAATAGAACTAATTAAGAATAACAATAAAAATTAGGAGCATATCTAAAAGATAACAATTTTAATTAACTTAATTAAATTAGCATTTTTTTCATTTAAAGAAAGAAACGGTTAGAAATACACTATAAAAGCAAACGTTAAAAGACACAATTTAAAAGTAATGTATAATTTAGCTTGATTCATTTTATTCTATAACTGTACAATTCTTTGGTGGTGTGGTTGCATCGTTGATGTACCACACTGGCTTAGCTAATATCCATTCCTTCGCCGCCTTCCTTTTTTCAACGTCCACGTTGAAATATTTTGTTTATCATATCGAGGCAGTTGGGTTATGTTATTTTGGATATTAATTATTCTTGATTAGCTTGGATTAATAATTAGTAATTATCTTTCTAAATATATTTATTAATAATTATTAATTATTAGTTATGAACATATAAAAAATAAAATGTGAGTTATTATTAAAATTCAAGCAAAGTAAAAAGAATAGTATATGTTTTTTAAAAAAGTTAAACTTCTTTTGTTTTAAGCGAGTTACAAAAATTTACATTAATGCATATCTATGTTACTTTAAGCTGTAATAAAATTGAGAACTAAAAATAAAAGCAAATCTTACAATTTAATTTTTAGAAAGTAACTAAGTAAAAAGCTTTAAGCATAAAATTCTTTTATTATTTTTTTTAAATATTTTGAGTTAAAGAGGAAGTGCTGTTTGCTTCTTCAAATACATCCATGTCCACTTGTCTGTCTGGTGCCATCTGTTGTTTTAAATTATTTTTGAATCTTATTTCATCTTCGATGTCTCGTGCTATATCCACAGCTTCTTGTATAGTGGACAAGCTTTTTGTTTTGATCATCTGTCTTATTGGTTCTTGTAATCCTCTCTTGAACATTTTGATTCTTCTTTGATTTCTATCCTCGTGTGTGTAACCTCGGTGATCGGAGTAGAATTTTCTTGTTAGAAGTACAATACTTTGTGCAAACTTTCTGATGCTTTCATTTTTCTTTTGCTGCTTTCTGCGAATTGTCTTGTATGTTATGGTGTTGTTGTGGATGACTTCCTTTGTTGTTAAAGTAGTTGAGGCGTTGTCAGTATGTTGTTGTTCCATCTGTGTTTCTTTTTCAGTTATGTTTATGACATCCTCTTTGAAACTTAATTCTTTAGTTTGGAAGTTGATGATAGCTTCCAATGCTTTAAAAAAGTTTTTACCAATAACAAATTCAGCAGCGATATATTTTATGACGGTTACATGAACATTGCAAATGAGGGTTCTTCCCATTTTAACATTCACTTTTGTTGTTCCTTCATAGTCCACGAGTGTTCCATTAAAGGCTAAGCCTTGTTCTCTTGTTGGAATTATTTGTAGTTGCAGTTTTTGTACCAAATTTTCGCTGATGCAGTTCATTCCACATCCCGTGTCAAGTAAGGCTTCACATTTGATGTTGTTAACTTCTGCTTCTACATATAATAACTTATCGTTTTCATTCATGTAGTGCGTGTGTTTGAAGTCTTGTTGTTTGAACGGGGTTGCATTTCGAGTTGTTTGTTCGACCTTTTTTGGATCTTGATTTGTTGTCAGGCGTCGATATTTCATTTGGAGATGTGTATTTATATCCGATTGAACAACAATATTTTGTGGTCTTTTCTTTAATTGGTTTCTGCGAGTTGTAGCTTCATACAGTGCTTGTTCTAAGTCGTAGAATCTTTCGTTTTTCAAGAAATATTTTAGTGGAGGATGAATTCCTTTCTTGAACCAATTTACCATTGTTAGGTTTCTTTTGATATTTTGATGGATCCAAATAAAATTAACAGTTTTTCTTATTGTATAAGCAAAATGTTCGAGACTTTCTCCTTTTATTTGTTTCCTTTGTCTGAGGATATTCAAATTCCATTGTGTTGGGGAGTCTAAGAATTCTTCTTTTAACTTTTCAATAATTTCATACCAATTTTCCGTTGTTTGCATGATTTTTAACATCCGTAACAATGAATTTTCCATGAGACAGTGTTGGAGTAAGATCAGTTTTGTTAAATTATTAAAGGTGAATTGTTTGACTTTAGATTCGAAGAGTTCGATAAATTCATTTACGTCTTCATTTTTTCTGCCAAAAAAGGTTGGCAATGTTGCAAATAAAATTCTTCTTTCTGTCGGCGATATATCCTCTAATGTTTTTTGCTCTTGGATGGTGTTGTACTGTTCCGAAGCTTTAAGACATTCCAGTTCATTATCCAATTGATTTTTTGTTCTTTTTGATGTTCTGTGTTGATGAAGCTTTTTCTCAAATCTTTTCTTTAATTCAATCAATAACGGATTCCAATAGTATATGACGAGCAATATCCCACATGTTGTTGTGAAAATAACACTTACGTTTGTTGAGATTTTTGAAACGTTTGTACTCTCAGTGCCATTATCCGTAGAGTATGCCTGTGGTGTCATATCTGCTTTTTCCATCTTTTGTTTTGTCGTTGTTTTAGAGTCCAAGTCTAATAGTGGAGCATCTTCTTGTGAATGTTTTAAAAATATTTTCAGGGCTGGCGTTGAACATTCTTGCATATATTTTGACTCCGCTTCAGCTATAAATATCAGAATTGCTATCAACATTAATGAATGTTTAAGCATCAATGAATTAGTTGAAGTGTGGCTTTTTACATAATATTTATCTTTTCTTTGTTGTTGTCTGTTTTTACCATATTTACCATTATGCCAAGGTTGATGAGCCAAATTTTGTTGAGGGAAAATGAGTCTTTGGTTGCTGTTTCCATAGGGTTTAAAATTTCTTGAGTGATTTTGGTTTGAAATACCTTTCCTGTTGTAGAGTTTTTGCATACGGCTGTGGTTGTGCTGGTTATGGTTTGGCTTGAATATAGTTTTTGAAGTGCAGTTGGAGCAAAGATTTCCAAAATCTAAATCCATAACATCCATAATTGTTTCCAAGAGTAGACACAATTTGAGTTTGAACAATTTTAATTGTTTTGTTGTATCCGCTTTTGTTGTTGTCTTTGTTTGAATGTTTAATCCACTTCGAAAATTGTTTAAAGGTGTGTTGTATTGTTGTTGCATATATTGTTGACGATGTTTGTTGTTGAATGTTCGAGGGTATTGTCGATGAGGTATGACTGTCGCTGATACTACTGTTGTTGGTTTCCTTTGTTGATATGAGCATGGCTGTGGACATGGTTGTGATACCATAGTCTCTTGTGACTGACTACTTCCATTTTTCGCTTCCATGTTTGAGGAAATGACAATTTTGAAGGTCTTTTTATACATCATTTAACCAATGAATGTTGAAGTTTGGAACTGTAATTATTAGAGCCCGCCCTAGTTAGTAATTTTTTTTTATGTTAGAAATTAATTTGCCAAATGTTTGGTTGATTTTATTTTATTTTGATCTTTGGCTTTGGTATACTTTTTTTTATATTTTACAGTATACCTTTTGACATTTGGACGTTTTTTATTTTCAAAATTTATAATCGAATTAATTTTGATTTTATTTTTAAACTGAAAAGTCAGATGTATTTTTTTCTACTTTTTAGTTTGTAGTCGGAAACGATGACAATAAATGATGTAATACCGGTTTTGTTCATTTACCGTATACCGTTCCACATTCTTGTTCATTTACAGTTTGAAAAGTCCCGTCGAACTTTTCTCTCTGTTTCGTTTTCTGTTTTTGTATAATGGGCCCATTATTTTTTTGGTTTTTTTATACTGTATTTTAAATTATTTTTTTTTAAAATTACATTAAAGTGAAAATAGAGATGAAGAAAATGATGAAAAAAATTTAAGATAGTTGTTAGTCTTTAGTTTCAATTTTTTTAAAAAAAAATCATGTCTGTAGGTATTTAGAAAAAAAGAGATACTGTAGAAATGAAAAAACAAATATAAATAAATTGACAGAAAATAGTTTTTATCTTAATTGAAGTTAATTGAGAAAGACAAAATGAAAAAAATTTGATTGAGAATTAACGTGAAAAGTTGTTTAAGACAAAAATTGAAAGGTTGATAAACAAGATTACTGTACTAATTTTTTTAGAAAAAAAACAAGATTGAATGGATTGAAAAATTTATTATTTACTTTTTTTTATTATTTTTTGCTGAAATTTGTTTTAAACATAAAATTTTATTATATGTTGCGCAATCATATAATCAAAATTTAATCATAAAATAAATTTTTTCAACTACAGTATGATTACTTTGGTAGGTTTTAATTTTTTGATAATTTTTTTAAAAAGAATGTGGGGTTTAATTTGTTTTAAAAGTTTAATGTTAGCTGAAGAGTTATTTAACCGTGGTCTAATTTTCTATCCGCTGGCCAGCTTTCGAGTTGTGAAAAAAAACAAATGAGACTTATTGAAGATTTGGTTATTTTTATTTTTATTATCGTTGCAGATTTTAAGAATCTGTGAGAAGCACACCATCTTTAAGAAATTTAAGATTTCTCAAAGCTCACGAGAAGAAGTTGAATTGTAGAAAATATTATTTTGATTATTATGAAGAATACGATTACTTTTATTAGTTTTTAAGCAAAAATTATTATTATGGAGGTGACATCTCTTGATGTACAGCTGATGTTTGTAAAACAGTAGATGATTAGTTGGCCTTGCAGCAATCACAACTAATTGATGAAAACATCCCGGATATTCACCGAATATCCGCATCTGCTTGTCTTCCGGCAAAAGCGAGAATCAAGGTTGGGCTCGGTTGTCACTACCAGGCAGCCTCCCCGTTCCTCTTCTGAGCTGATCACTCAGACGGTAACTGTTATGTTAACAATGAGAGTATTACCGTATTGATGTTTGCTTTTGCCTCCTATCCATTTTCGGATACGGTTGAGAAAATCGTCGCGCCAAACCGTTTGGGTTTAGCCCTGTTTTGGCTGTACTTGTGTGCGTCATCGTGAGTTAAAAAAATAAGCATTTAAGATGCGTTTTTGAGAAAAAGATAGAAATATTAGACACGAATTAAGCAGTAATTCCCGATCGAATTTTCGAAGTGCTACCGATCGATTGTTTATCCCATTATCTCATTTAATAGGCAACCTTGCGGCTCGACTTATGACTCCGTCGTCGTTAATTACTCGAAAACTCTTATATTTATGCTAACATAGAAATTTTAGAATCGAAAAGATGGTATATTTTATCATACTGTAGCCAGCAAAAAATTATTTACTTATTTTTATAAAATCAAATCCCTTAAACCAACCTGAGTACCCAAATATCACCGAGGACCTCCATGAAAGGATGGGGAAATTGGTATGGTGTAGCTTTGTGGATTATCCTTTCTTTGTGTATTATTCCAGAACCCGCGGTTTATCTGGAGTACCGTGGTTAAGGGAAATACAGGACTATACTATTCTTTTATTATACAATTACATAAATATAATACATAAATACAGATTACTAATATGAAGACGAGATCATTGGGTCTGACTGCCTCTGGCTGAGATCGGGAGGAAGAGAAGTTGTGCACCAATTTGAGATCGAGAGTGAGGCCAGAAGAAGGTAAATGGGTCTTTCTTCATTTCCTATTTATAACTTCGGTTGAAGGCGGTCCTTCTGTCCTTATTGGCTCTTCTTCTTTTCTTCTTGTATTATTGGTTGACGCCATCCGTTACATGGTTACCACACCACTTGTAATCGCATATGACATCTATCGAATTGGAAAAGCGGTAAAATCAGATTGGAAAAAAGAGGAGAACCTTGGACGAAAAACTGTTGTAACAGTTGTAACAATCGGTGCAAGCTGGGTTGGTTCATACGCGGGACAGTTGGCTGGTGCTGAAGTTGGAATATTTGCCGGAAGTAATACTTTTTAAAATAATTCCTAAAAAAATTAAACATTTTTTCAGCCGCAATTGGCATGTTATTTAGCCCAGCTGGAGCTGTTGCGGGTGCGGCAGTTGGTTGTCTTGTTGGGGGAATAGCTGGAACATTAGCTGGAAGTTATATAGTATCTAAAAGTGCCAACCTTGTTATTAACAAAATTCTTGGTAAAGAAAAAATTATTATGAATGAGCCAATACGAACAATTATTTTGTATATTTGCACATCAATGGAATCTACAAATTTAATGATTTATGGTCTTGAAGAAAATGGCACAGAAATATTCTTGCTTAAGGAAACTGATGAAGAATTGCTTGAATTTTTATCAGTTTTTCCAAAATCATTTAAAGCAAAATTAAAAGCTGTTGTGTTCAACATTCATAATTATAAACATCCAGAAGAACTTTATCAACAAGAATTCTACCTGAGATTTGTGGAATTTTTTATCTGTGATAACATTTCATGCTATTTCATTGATGAAACACTTCTTCGAGCAACTGCTTTAATAATCTCTACCGGCATAGCTCTTGCATTTGAAGAAAGTATTTTAATTTTAAATATTAATGACAATGCTGTTGAAGTGGTTGAACTTAAATGCAAAGAACACTATTACGAAATTACTGCTGTTAGAGTTATCATTTGTGAAGAAATTTTTGATTCAAATACTATCCGTGCAAAGATATTAGGAAACAGCAATCCATCTTTTGTTATTATATCACACTTCGAAGTATCCAATGAAGGCGAAATGCAAATGGATTTAATAAAGGGGATTATTTTACACGACGAAAAGATTATAACATACAATGATAATTACATGGATTACGCTGCACATGCCATTATTCAGAAGACTAAAATTGAAGAAACGTTGCATTCTATGGTTTTTTATGGGGATAATTTATTAAATTCTTCGCCCAATTGTTCACGTAATGCGTAATGTATTGTTTCAAGCCTTGAATAAAATATGTAATTATTTATCACCGCTAAGATGAAAAAACAAACAATCTTTGTGCATACTTATTTTTTATAAAAAACAAAAAAATTGTCATTAACGGTGCAAGCTGGGGTGGCTCATACGCCGGACAGTTGGCTGGGGCTAATTAAATTTGATCCTTTTTATTATTACATACATAAATTAATCTGCAAATATTAGGAATTAATCATATTATACTACACTCGAATCCAAATTGTTCTATGAAACTTATTTATCTTTTACAAAAATATATACAACATTGTACTTTAATATCGTTTCTTTAAAGAACACTTAAAAGAATGGGGTTGAATTGTAACACCTGGGATTTTTTTCATTGATGGTGGAGTTTTGCCATCCCCAGGAGAAAGATAAAACTGATTAAAGAAATTTGCAAAAATTAAATAAAGCTCCATTTTTGCCAACGATTCTCCCAGACATTGCCGTTTTCCAAGTGAAAATGGAATAAATTCTTCAATTTTTTTTGGTTGACCTTCTGAATCCAAGAATCTTTCTGGAATAAAATTTTGTGAATCAGGGAATATTTTTTCATCATAAAGAACTGAGGAGATTTGTGGAAGAATTATAGTATCTTTTGGAATACTGTAACCCCGAATTTCGACATCTTTTGTTAATTTATGGAGAAGATTTTGTGGGAGTAAATTTACAAGGCGTTGAACTTCATATATGAAGGCATTACAGTATGGCAGGGAATTTCGATCAGCAAGGGTAATTCGGCGATCACTTCCAATAATTTTATCTAATTCAGCATAGAGTTTTTGAAGCTTTTCAGGATAATTCAAGGCATAAATTAATGCAAAAATAATCGTGTTTGCAGTTGTTTCTTGACCAGCAATAAAGATATCATAGAGGGCATTGATAAGCTAAAATTAGGGATATATGAAATTCCGTATCCATGAGTTTTTTAGTTTGGGTAAAAGGGAGATTTTCTTTGATTTTTTGCCGCTAACGATACACTGAGAAAAAAAGTGTTACCAAATCGTAACACATTTGACACTAAATTGCTACACTTTGTGTTACGATTTCCTCCTTTACAGATTGTGTGACCAAATGAAACTAATGTGTTACCAATGGTAACAAAAGTTTTACCAATTTGTCACCGTTACATAAAAATTCTTTAATCCCATTTAAAAGAAATATCCAAGTTGTACACCCAGGGGGATCAAAGGATTTTTCTATCTTTGTGCGGGCTTTACTCAAAAATAGGGTTCTTGGACATAATAAACCCCAAAAGATTTAATAAATCTTACTTGATCTTCTGTAAAAGTGTTATCTTCTCCTTTGAGTTCTGCTTCCCGAAGATATGCATCAACGTAATCATTTGGTTCAGAAGATTCTCTGGTCTTCGAAGCTTTATGTGCCGCAACTTGTTCTCGACAATATTGAGTAATAATTTTATATCCACCAATAAATCCATGATATCTCTCTTTTATGATTGGTAAATATGGAGCAATTTTAGGATAATGAAATGCAAAAAGTGTCCCAGGATATGTTGCAATTTGCATATGCTTGTTTATTGTTTCCTTGATTTTTGTAAACTTTTCAACTTCTGCTTTTTCATGATATGCAAATCCAAAGAGGAGTTGATTAATAATAGAGGCAACAGTAATCTCAATATTTGGGATAAGATTTTGGATATTTTCGCCTCGGGAGAGGGTAGTCTCAATATCTTCAAAAAAGTATCCAAGTTCAAGTTGAATCTAAAATACTTTTGTTTTGGAATAAAAAGATACTGTAAATTTTTGGTCAGCAGATATATGAAATCTGCTCACAAAAAATCTAACCTTTTCTTCCATCACACCTCGACCCATTCCGAAATTTCTAAAAACTTGAATAGCAAATCGTCGATGTTCTTTCCATAAATCTCCATCAATAAAAACCACACCATATTCACCACCTCGAACATGTGGATTAAATTCTCCAACACAAACTCGTCCAGCAAATGTTTCACCATCTTTTACAAGGGTATCTTGCAGCAACTGATAATCACATAAAACTACCAAAGGCTTTTCAGATGCCCAAAATGTATAAATATCTCCGTATTTTTCTTTCCATTTTTTAAATGTTTTATAATCTGCTTCTTCTGTATCAAATTCAAGCACATTTCCAAGCAATGGAAGTGGGGGAGGCCCTGGGGGAAGATTTCGACGTTTCCAAAAATAATTGTAAAATAGAATTGCAAAAATGGCAGTTAAAAAAATAAATAAAAACATGTTCCTTCTTTTCTATCTTGGAGGTCAAAATAAAGGGTTAAAAAATCAATGAACGTTTTTTAGTTAACAAACCAAAATTTTTGTTTTATATGAAACATTTTGGACACAAAATTGTAAACGAGAAAGAAAAAAGACTATAAACTATAGATTTCATTTAACTACGTTGTCAAGTGCAGGGAAAACTATCCTGTTGCAACTGCTCAACAGGATAGTTTTCCATTTTAACCTTGTCATAAACTATTTCATAGATTCATTTGTAGATTCAATTTTTGACTATAAGATTCGAGTTTTAAGTATAAAAGCAGGAGTTTTTTTAAACTTTAAAAATATTGTTTATTTGGACTGTAAAATTAAATTAATAAAATGTTCTAGTGAAATGAGGAAGCACTCAATGCATTTTGATCATTTTCTTTTTCAAAAGTGCAAAAACGAATAATTCAAAGAAAAAATAAAAACAGAAGTACAATCGAACCTCGTTATTACGTTTTTCAAGGGACCGGGAAAAAATATCGAGGTGGACGTTATAACGAGGTCCGATTAATATGGGCTCCTTGTTGAAGGGACCACAGACAATGGACGTTATAACGAGGTAAACGGTATATCGAGGGTCGTTATAACGAGGTTCGACTGTATTTTAATTTTAAAACTTAAAAATTACTCATTGAATTATACAGAAGTTTTTGTTCAAAAGATAAAAAAAAACGAAAAAATTTAAATGTGGTTTCACAAAAACTACAGTATGAAAATTTGTTGGTGGAATTCCAAAATGACCATGGAAGACAGCAAATTTAGCAAATTAGCAAAAATTATTCTGTATGAAAAGTATTAAAAATCAATGATGACATTTTAAAGTGCACATTTTTCGTTTTTTACCACTGTTAAAATTGATATTTTACACTACTTTGCTTAAGTTTTGTAAAAAAAGAGGCTTTTAAATTTTTTTCTTCGTTTTTTTATAAATTAATAAAAAGAATAATTTGCTTAAAAATATCAATAATCAGTTTTCTTCAGAACAACTGAAATTCTTGAGTAGAAATACCAAACGATTTAACGAGGTCGACCTCATTGACATTTTTTCTCATTTCTATCAAAAAAAGAGATATTTGATTTGGTCGCAATACCAAATTTTATGGAGTGAAAATACTTGGCTGATCAATAAAAAAGTTATCATTCCGATTTAATCCAAACTTCAACTTTGAGGTGCTCTTCATTTTTTTCTTCCTGATTCGTTTATTTTGCATAATAATTTAAAAGAAACCATGATACCTGTTACCCCTTTTCCCTCTCTTATTTTTTGTTATATTGTCATTTCCAAAATGTAAGATTATCTTTTCACTTATAATTAATCTTTTTAAACCAAAAATACTTTTTACAGAGATAATCTTCGCGCAAAACGTTCTGTTACAACTATTGACTCTCATGATTCAACTGTTACTGGCACAGAACATGTTTTAGCTCACGGAAATAATATTATTACATCTGCCAATCATGATAATGTTGGAGACGTTGGAAATGTCCATAATACAGTTGTTAATATACCTATTGACTCATACTGGTCCAGCTTTTGCACATAATTCAATTGTTACTTTACACATTTTCAATAATCATCATTAAATTTTTGAATTGATTTTTTTGTTTATATTCATTGGAATGCTTACTTTCTGTTGTTTCAAAAAGCTCTTTCTTACACTGAAAAAAATCGGTGACGAATTCGACACTGACACCATCACCGCGGTGAGAAAAATTCCCTCACCAGTGACGAATTCGTAACCGAAAAGTCACCGGTGAGAGTTTTTTTGTCACCGGTTTTTTTGAGCGTATCTCGGTATTGAATAAAATTTTGTTTATTGAAAAACTTCTATATAATTTTTAAGTAATTTTTGTTCATAAATTCTTGGATTCAGAAAATCAACCAGAAAAGATTGAAGAATTTATCTTATTTTCACTTGGAAAACGACAATGCCTTGGAGAATCTATTGCAAAAATGGAAAACTTCTTTAATCAATTTTCTCTCCCCCCAGGTAATCTGTGGTAAATAAAAAAAGTCAATTTTGCAATATTTTGAGCTACATCGATCATTATACGGTACAATAAAAACAATGTCCTAAATAATTCATCAAATTTGTTTACAAGTAATCTAAACACTCCAAAAAATGATGAAATGTGAGAGGAAAACTTTGACCGCGTTTATCTTTCTGTTTTGTTGTTTTCTGAAACCGTTAAAAAACATTCTAAAATACTTTTTTCAATGAAAAAACGCAACAGCTTTTTTCTGCAATCAACAAAGAAAAAACTGCAAGCAAAGGACGTTCCTTCTTCTTCTCCCAAAAATGGACATTATTTGTTTTTTATCCTTTAAGAAATTTTGTTTTGATTGTTTTTGTTTATTATTTTTTTAATTTAATGTTTTAAAGTATAAAGTCGAAAATAATAAGAGGGTATAAAAGAAGGTCGGAAAAAAGAGAATCAAATCAAAGTTGTTCGAGTTTCATTTGAAAAAGTTTTGAAAATTCTTATTTGGATACAGTAATCCAAAAATTTTAATGTGATGAATTGGGTCATTAAAGATTGTTATTTTTCAGATATCAAAAAATCTAATCAAATCTAATCAAAAAACATGTCTTCCCAACAACAACAATCATCTTACAAATCACAATCTGCATCATTCCAAGAAAAATCATCTGGTGATTGCAAGAATAATAAAGAAAGTCAAATGGAATGCCATGAAAAGAAGAGTGTTGAAAGACGCCGAGATCAATGCGGAGACAATGTTCAATATTCATCATATGAAAAAAGTACCGAACAAATCGGACAAAGTGCCGAAGAAATGGAACGCCGAGCCCGAGAATTACGAGATCAAGCTCAAGCCGCACTAAAACAAAATGACCAAGAATTCATTGAAGCTCAAAGAGCCCAAGCTTTGGCCCAGGCAGCAGCTGAACAAGCAAATGCCAAAACTGAACAAGCTCTTAAAAATCAAGAACGTGGCCAACAACTTCTTGCAGAAGCTGGTAAGCTTTCATTAACAAAAAAATTTGCATAATCATTATCCATGCCCTTTTCTAGGTGCACAAATGATCGAAGCTGGTGCCCGCCTTCAACGGGAAGCTGCTGCCACTCAACATCAGGTCCCATTTAATGTTCATCAACAAGGTGAAGTTCGACAAACTACATGCGTCTCTGCAGCTGGGGTTGAAGCTGCAGCAAAAGCTCACGAATGTGTCACAGTTCGTGAAGTTGAACATTTCCCTCCTCAACAAGTCTAATAATTCATTTAATAGACTAAAAAATTTTTGTGTAATAATTAATTATTATAAATAACAAATATCTGTATTTTTAAATTTAGTAAACTATAAATAAATATGATTTTTTATTTAATTTTTACAATAATCCATCAAAAACAAATTCAAACTTTTTTCACGTGAAAATGACATGTTGAGCAATTTTTTGTATGACAAAAGTTTTATAGAAAACAAATTTTGAATTGGCATTTTTTTAAATTTTCTTTTTTTTCATCTTTGAATCATTGAAAGAAAATTGTGTAAATAACACAAGCAATTTCTTGCTTTTAACAAAACAGTTTAGTGAGCTATGACAATACTACTATTGTTGAATTACTGTAACAAGGGTATTTTTTTATTTTCATTTTTAAATGTAAGAAATTGATTTAAGAACTTCTGAAAAATGAATTTTGTATTTGTCCTCACTAAAAAAAACAATGAGAAATTTAATGCTGCTCATATCACCCCTTTTTCTGTCGACCATTAAAAATATCATAACCTCTTGCAGTAACAATAAGCATTAAATTAATAGCATTGATGGCGTCATACAAAAGGGATACGTACAACCACAAAATGAATTTTTTTGTTGCTGCTTTGGTGGTTATTGCTTTAACCCTGTGAAATACATTCTCATTCCATCCTTTTTTTTCAAGTACACTGATAAAATCAAAAAATAATTATTGGAAGAAAGAAATTTTAGAAGGTTGAAAAAATGTCCGTTTTTTGGACTTTAAGAAATTTTTGTTTTTGTGTTTTTAAGTTAAAAAAACAAAAATTGCAACGAAAAACAATGAAATCGCAGCAGTAAACATCCACCAAAAAAGGGAAGGAAGGAGAGCGCGATAGTGTTTTTTTATTACCCGTTCAGTTCATCTTCGAAATATTTGTTCTTCTTGTTTTTGTCTGTTTAAATAATTTTATTCAAATTTTTTGTCTAATAAAATTTCAATTATGTCTTCTCCTCCACACCAACGTCCAACCAATAGCAGTAATGAAGTAATTCAAAGATTTTATTCAATCCTTGAAAGAATTGTGCTATTTTTTGCCTTTGATTTTACGATAGATTGGAAGCAGTCATTTAGTTTTTTTAATCGACCTCGACAAAATGATGATCCTGGAGCAGCAATGAAAATGCTTCGAAAGAAATGTATTCATAAGCCAACTGTTCCCCCAAGATCTTCTCCGAGAAAACATATCCGAGCAAATGTTAAAAGTTTTGATGAACCAAAAGTTGAAGCTCGAAAAAAGTCAAATGTTGAAATGGCAGTGAAAAAATCATCAAAAAGTGGGAAGAAAAACTCAAAACATGCCGACAGAAGTCATGCAGCTGCAGATATGCAAACTTTGAAAGAAGCAGAAATCGCAGTCCCTGAAATGACTTTAATCAAAGAAACCGAAAATTTGAGTTTTGAAGAAGAAAATTCTGAAATTCAGAATCCACTTTCGATGCTTTTTCAACCCATTATTAATCTCTGGTCAAGTGACAATAATGATGATAATGATAATTTCAACAATTCTGTTGAAATTGATCAAAAAACAATCGTCGATGATCCACATAATGCCAGTAGCATCACTGTCGACCAAAAACAAGATCAACTTGAATCATCACCTTCTGATCAACCTGGATCAGAAATGGATAAGCTTGAAGAAGCTTTAAACGAAAGCCCAGAAAAGTTTATTGAAACTTTAATTGCAATGAATGATGCTTCAAAAATTCTTGAAACATCTGATCCAAATAACTCAAATCCCAAAAAAGACCCAGTAAATGAATCATTTGGTCAACAGCTTTTGGCTGAAGCTGGTAAGGCTTTTATTCTTGTGAAACTGATTTTTGTCTGTGACTAACTCATTTTGACCATTCGTTTTCCAAAAATAATCAAGGACCAGTACTTTTGTGTTTTTGACGTAACTTGTTTATTTTCAAAAAAGAAAAAATGGTTGATAAATTTTGAAATTATTGTTATTTTTTGCACCCAAATAATTCTTTGTTTTATCACTTAAATTATGATAGTTAAATATTAATGTATTTTAGGTGCACAATTAATTCAACAAGAAAGTATATCGCCTCAACAAAATGCTGAATACAGTACTCATAAGCAGGAAACAGTTGGTAATAATTTTTGCATAAATCGAACAACAACCTTTCATCTTGAGCCTGCAACAACATTTCCATTCAAACTTTGATTTGTTTATTTTTGCGTTTGAAAAGTTAAAATAGTGTTGATACATTTGACGTGGCCGCATCTTCTCAAACACGATTCAGATGTTTGTCTATTGTTTGAAAAATAATAGATTTTTTGCAAAAATTTATGTTACAACTAAAATCCATTTCGGCTTATTAATTAGTCCTTTAACCTTCCAAACATATATTTGTTTTAATTTTTTTTGTTATTCATTATTATTATGGGTATTTAGATATTATTATAATAATAAATGTACAAATTCATATTCCTTTTTTTCACGGGTAGACAGTCTGTCGTTTGCCTAAAAATCTTTTCCACGTTGATTTTTTGTCTTTTTTTAATGAGTGCTTTCGTCAGCTTTTCTTTTTTTCCCATTTTCTTTTACTTTCCTTACTTTTTCGATTTGTCGCCAACGCCTTTAAATAAACTGCCTTATCAGCTTTTTTCCTTTTTCTTCGTCGTTAACTAAGGTAAAATAATATTGAAAGACAAAAATGAAAGAAGGGATGATTAAGAGAGGGATGGAATGTTGGGGGCATTTGAAGTACAGAAAACACCAAATACAACAAATAAAATTATGAAATCTGTTTAAGTTAAGGAATGAACAAAGGTTGATCACACCATTTTTGGCATTTCAAAAACTCTTTATTACCAAAAATAGAAAATTTAAAGATTTTTAACTCCTTGAAAGTTAAAAAAGGACGGGCCTACACAATTTTGTCTTCTTATCATTTTTTATATACTTTCGAGCTGTTTCCTCCTCACATCACAACTGGTTTACGCTTGTATCGATCGATTTTGTATCTTTCCATTAAAATTTTGTAATTTTTTATTTAAAATGCCGACTCCAAAAGATTTTAATATTACTGAATTTCATTTTAATAATCAAACACTTCGAATTTTATCCCCTGAACGATATGATCCTTTAACGCCTTTGGAAAGTGATACCTATAGTTTTACAGTGTCAGTTTTAAAAAATAAAATACTATAAAATTGACAAATAACTTTGTATATTTCAGTAAAGGATGGGATAATGATAACAATAAATATGTCCTCATTAAAAAAGTCTTTAATCCACTATCATCGGCTTATGATTCAAAGAAAATTTATCGGGAGCTTGCTTTGGCATCAAAAGTTCGGCATCGACATGTAAGTTTTTGATGATTATTCAATGTTGAAATAATTTTAGAGTAATTATTTCAACATCAAATATTCAAAGCTTATCAACCGTTTAATCTCAAACAACAATAATAAAGAATCTTAAGTTTAAATTAATGTTGTAATGGTTATGCAAATTAAGAACTCTTTACTTTTATATAATTTTATTTATTACAGAAAGCTTAAAAATTTTAAGATTACAAAACAATTTTGAATTTTTGAAATGATTTGTTCACCGATAATTTTTTTTATATTCCTTAAGTTCTTTTTTTATCGGTAAAAACTCATTTTTTGCCAAAAACATAATATAACTATAGTGATAAGAAAAAATAGTAAAAAGGCAACAATGTTTTTTATATGTTTTCTCAGCACAATACAATATAAGTTGTAGTGTGTTTTGGACTTCTTTCTGCTCAAAATTGTTTTAGTTAAAATTTAGTTATTTTTTCTTAACTTTATGCAAATTAGATGCATTTGCGATAAGCTTTGAAAAACCCTGTCCTAATTTATGTATTTAAAAAAACCTAATATTCCAGACTTTAACTATCAGTGATGCCTATACCCCTCAAGATGATTGGACTGAATTCAACGATATTTATTTTGTATATCCAAATATGGATACAACTTTACGCATTCTAAATACCCATAATCGAGTCCTTTTAACCAATAAAAAAACTGGAGCAGAATTTATTGGATTTTTAATTTATCAACTTTTGTTAGCTGTTAGATTTTTGCATCAACAAAAGCTGCGAGTTGTTCATCGAGATATCCGACCTGATAATATTTATATCATTCGATCCGAGAATGATTTAACTGCAACTGTGCTTAAACTTGGAGATATTGGATCTGCTCGACAGCGTCCCCCTTCTTCTGATGAAGTGGTAAATATCTATCCGGCATCATATCCCTATCGAGCTCCTGAAATTGTTCTCAGTGAAAGTTATGAACCATCTGTGGATATTTGGTCAATTGGTTGTGTCTTGGCTGAACTGATTATTGGACGACCAACTTTTCAACGTCGAAGTTCTTTCAATTTAATCTTTGATATCGTATCCACCATTGGATTAACGGATGCTGAGATTGCTGATCTTCCCGATTATCTTCAAATAAAAGTTCGAAAAAGTCCAGAAAAATTCAAGAAGAATAAAATCAATGAAATGTTTGATGATTTTATGCTTCCAAACTGGGATAAACAAGGAATAAATGGGGCTGAATTTCGGCATTTACTTAATCGAACGTTAGTTTATGATCCAAGACGAAGATCCACTGCTGAAGAATTGTTAAAGCTTCCACTTTGGGGATATTTGAAGAAAACTGCTGAACCAAATATGGAAGCAAAATCTGAATATGTTGAAGGATATGGCGGAGTTACTGAAGAAAATTCAAATTGGAAAAGTATGTTAAAAATAAGTTTTTTCAGATTTGAGTCAGTCCATGGAATCAAGTGTTACATCAAATGTCGATGATCCAAAGTTACATCATTCTTATCACATTTTAAAAAACTAATCTTTAGTACTAATTTTCAAACATTTTCAGAAAAAATCTTCAATCGACTTATGGAATATCGAGAAGAAAAAGCCAAAAAAGAAGAAAAAGAAACATCCACAACTACAAAACCATCTTCATCTTCATCTGTTCCAGCATCGGCATCAATAACATCAATTGCTGGAAGTAGCACCAGCACTGTAGGAACATCAAAACCTTAGCATTACTGTATTAAATGTGGCATTTGCACAGTCCTTACAGTAATTACTAATGAAGGCGCCACATTTCTTGAAAATTTATCTTTAAAATCATTTATTTTATTATTAATATATTTTGTTAAAGTTAATATTGGAAATAAATTAATCTGTTGGAAAATTTCATCTTTGGCATAAAAATGTGCAAATGATTTTATTGGATTTTACCCTATTCTTTCAAAAAATAATACTGCTAACCTAATGAGTATGCTAACGAATAGTTCAAATAACTGCACACAAATTGAATCAATCGGTCTGATAGACTAAATTAATTTTCTTATTTTGCCTAAAATTGTACCTTAATTCCACCTGGAATATTTTGACAATAAAATTAGTTCATTTTTTATGGTTTTAATTTGATTATAAAAATTCTTTTTCATCTTATATAACAGAAAAAATGCTGCGAAACCGTAATTACGTAAAACAAAATTAATAGTAACAACATTTAATATTCAAATTTTAAAAGACGGGATAATTAAAAATATCATAAATTTTATTTTTTTTACTAAAAAATAACACGTTTTATTAGTATCTATGATTTTGATTTAATTCACGACGCTTTATTACTGGATAATTTAAATATATTTTACTTAAATTAGCTGAATTAGAAATAACGGATGACTTACAAAAATGAGATTATTTTCATGATCTAGAAATTAAATTAAAATTTTAAATTTGTAATACTTTGCCCCAGTACTAAAAGACAATTCTAAACGAATAAAGACTTAACATTACATACTTATACCCTAAGAATTTCTAATTTAAAGAAAATTTAAAAGCACTGGTAAATATCTCTTAAAAATCTACAAAAATGAGGAAATAATTTAAGGAAAGCAACAAAAAAATGAAAAAAAAACTTGCCGGAGAATGAATATTTTGGGTCTAGTCAAAAGTTGATAAACTTCCATCATAAAAAAAGAAAGTATCTTGCTGTTTTTCTTTTCCCATTTCCGGCGGGAGAATAGCTTTGTCCTGTATCACTTTCCATTTTCGTTCTTCTTTCTCGAATATTTTTAGAAAGTACCAACATGAAAACGGAAACATCAATTCATCGCAGTTGAAATTCTTTAATAAATAATAAAAATTATGACGTTGATGTGGATTAGTGTCATTGCTCAAAAAAATTAATAGCTTTTCCCGTTTCAGGGTTTTAGTAAAATAAATAGTACTTAAAAATTTCTGTTTCCAATTTAAGCAAAATGGAATGACGCTGTTCAATTCAGCATTGAACATTATTATTGTCTCAAAATAACTATAATGCCCACTTCTAAAAGTTTGTTTGTGGTTATAATAAAACAAAAAAATTTGATGGTCATTCTAAATATTGGTATTTTCAATTTTTTTTAACAAAAATATAGCTCTCGTTTCTAAAATCAAAAAAGTTGTTAATTTGAAAGCTTAGAAATGTAATAAACGCTTATTCGTTTTTGAGATACTTCTATTTTATGTCGAGGGTATGTCATTTTCGACAATACATTGTGTATTGCTACGCACGACCAACTTTATTGCAGCAGGGTAGAAACAAGAAAGCTAAAGAAAAATATTTAAATAGATTCCTAATACTCTAATACGTTTTAATATTGTCCCACACTGTCTTAATAAAAGATCAAAAATGATTCAATATCCATGGATTCCCAAATGCATGCCATGGATTTCATATGGTTAATATTAGAAATGAAAACTTTTTTGAGAATTTTACAAATTTTTTTGTTGAAAAATAAAATAAACCGTGTACCATCCTGGATTTAACATCACAAACCAGTTTTGTGTAACTCAAAGAGCGGAAACTTGCCAGCTATTTGAAATCCAGACATGTATAGTTAGTTAGAATATCAATGGACACATTTGTTGAAAAAATTTCCTAACCCCCGATTCATGGAATGAAGACTCATTTCATTAAATTTTATAAAAATAACTTTTATCAATAGAGTCAATTGCTTAAAATTGTTAATTTTGAATGTTTCAACCTCTTTTTTTTATCAATATTGTGCAAACTATGTACATTGGCATTTGCACTGTCATCTATTTGATCCCCCGCACAATTATGTTTTCCTCGACAGAAACAACAGTAAGAAAAATGAATATACAGTTGGCACACCCCAAAGATTTTTAATTTTCCTGTTTACCATCATCAGAAAAATTGTTATCATCAATTACAATTCATTTTTTAATTATTTGATCATTGTTTTCTTCGGACTCATTAACTTTTTTGAGAGGTATATTTTTTCCACACCCATCTTGTAAGCATTTCTTCTTTTGTGTGGATGATTTTAAATTACCCTTGCAAAAAGTTGTTTTTTTACCGCCCTGTCAACAGCTTTTTCCATAAAAAAATTGGAAAGTTTTTCATTGGCTTGAATGATAAAAAAAACCACTCACTCCATCTTTTATATCATTTTCGTTTTTGTCAAAAAAGCAGCAAAAAATTCTTTGTCGTTTTTTTTATTCATCACAAGTTAATTGTTGAACAATAATAACTTAACACATAATTATTATAATTTTTTTGTCTTCTCCGAGTGAAATGTTTTCTGGAACATTTTTAAATTCCAAAAATGGTCCAATTCCTGTTGATACACCTGAAAATTATCAAGTTTCAAAGATTATCAATGAAGGCGCACAAGGAATTGTCATGTAAGTATCTATTTTTTCTATATATTTTTTGGAATTAAAACAAATTTATTGCATTTTAGAGAAGCATGGGATCAAGTGAGAGCTCGACGACTTGCAATCAAAAAGTTGAAAGATGTTTTTTCTTCCCCTGAGGGTGCAAAACAATGCTATCGAGAATTTGTTCTTGGGGCTACAGTACAACATGAAAATGTAAGTTTTAAAAAACATTTTTAAAATCTGACATGCAAAAATATGGTTACAGTAATTTATGCACACTTCAGTGTTCCATTTCTTTTTTGAAAATTAAAGATCAAAAAAGGAAATAAAAAGAGCAACACGGAAAAAAATCAGATTGCTCAATTTTTATGACTGACAAACATACACATTTAATGCTTATGAGAAAGCTTACGTTTTTTGTTCCATGCTTTTCCGATAACAAAAAGCCAAAGTAATTTTTGGCAGATCAAAAATCCAAAATTGCTGGAATTAGTAAAAAATGTGTTTCAAAACGGACACAATTTTTCTTAAATTTAGAAATTCCAAAAAAATTAGTAATTTTTGAACAACATCATTCCATTTCGTAATCAAAGCTTATCAAAACGAAACTTTTTGAAAATAAAAATTTTTAATACATTTTTTCTGGGCACAATTTCTTATGTAAAACAATCCTAGAAACGAAAAATGGCCTATAACAGTACTTTTCTTATATTTTAAAGTAGTTATCATGTTTTGAGTTGAGTCATTAATGAATAATGCATATTTTTCTGGACAAATACATTTTAATGATATTTTCATTTTAACCAATCAAAATTTAATTCTACCAGATGATTCACCACAATGTAGTTTCACAAAATAAAGATAACAAAAAATACAAAAGTTTTGTATTTATTCATTACCGTAATCCATAATTTAACATATTTTATAGATTATCCGTGTCATAGATGCTTATAGCCCACAACAGCATTGGTATGATTTTCGTGAATTATACTTGGTTTTTGATTATATGGATTGTAATTTGGCTGAATTAAATGCAAATCGTCGAGAACTTTTTGAACATCCACAAGGGGGATGTTTTGTGGCAACCCTTATGCGGCAGCTACTTTGTGCCGTCAAACATTTACATCAAGAACGACTTCGACTAATCCATCGTGATATAAAACCTTCAAATATTTTGGTTCGACATGATGGCTCTAATAGATATCATCTAAAGTTAGCAGATTTGGGATCGGCACGACAGTTACCACCTGATGATGTTGATGTTATATCTCGATATGTTGTGACACGACCATATCGGGCACCAGAAATAATCTTAACTGATAGCTATGAACGACCTGTTGATTTATGGTCTGTTGGATGTGTCCTAGCTGAGTTAATAATCAATCGAGTACTTTTTGATGAAAGGGATCAACTAATGTTGGTATACTGTATTATGGGATATGTTGGAGTCACAGAATCTGAGATCCGAGAATTACCAGAATTTGTTCGACAAAATGTTTATCAAAATCCTCAAAGATTTACAACAAATCATTTGGATGCATTTTTGAGAAGAAAAGCTGAAACAACAATAAATTCAAATTGGAATTTATCTGCAATTGGTTTGGATCAATTAATTGATTTGACAATGCGATTGCTAACATTTAATCCGGTGCATCGAATTACTGCTGAACAAGCCCTTAATTTGCCAATGTGGGAGCCAATGGCCATTGCAATGGGAAATACCTTTCACAACAATGGAAATGGAAATGGTCATGGTCATGCTATTTACCATGAAGATAATCAACATCGTTCTGGGGATCAATGGAGACGTAAGTAGCAATCTATATTTCCAAATATTTCGTCAAAAAAATTGTCCTGGATTTTTGGTCGCATTTTAAATATAAGTCAGCAGTCCTATCAAATTACATTCGTATAAAAAAATCAGGACATTTTGGTGGCCCTAAAATCCCGTACTAATTTTCTTGGCAAAATAACGAGAATTGATCTAATTATTAGAAATCTTTTTGGAACAATACTTCCAAAAATTTTTAAGTTTTAAAATTTAATGAACTAATTATTACTAATTTTTAACAATTTATAGAAGTCCTCTTCAATCAATTACAAACATACACAATGATGGCAAATCATTAATACTCATTTCAAAACATACAAATTATTTTAATTTTTAATAAGTACGCTGGTAATAATATATTAATCAATAATATTTGGGTTTTTCTCTAAATTTAGCAATGTCTCTCATTAACAAACGTAAATTAGAATACGGTTATGTATATTTATTAACAAAACAAATAAAAATGTTTATTTTAAATTTGTGTTTTTGAAATGTGCAAAAAGGACAGACATGAGCATTTTTGTTTTCGCCACTTCATCAAAAAAATGATACTGTAAAATGGCGCCAAAAACAAAAAGAAATCTTGAGGTTTTTTTATCAATAAAGTTTTTTCAACGTTAAATTTTTTTATTCGTGGACACATTTCCATCAATCGAATAGAAAAATATTAGAGTGATAAAATTCTTTTTTGAATATGTATGTGACCAATATTGTAAACGTGGCTGGTAAAGACAACAAAAAAGAATTAAATTATTTGAAGTTAGACAATGAAAAAATGGAAGAATTTGTGGTTGTGAATCATAGGTAGTTTTTGAAAAATTTTCTTCCATCAACATAAAAATTCAATTGAAAAAAGTACAAAGGCAAGTTACACTTCACTCTTTTTAATTTTGTGGACAATTTTTTTTGAAAGATTACATTTTTTATTGTTCTCAAATATTTAATTGATTCTTTTGAGAATACTGTAAAAAGCAATTAATGTTTTTTTACTTTCCAAAATTTTTAATCAAACAATTTTGAAGTTTGCTTTTTCTCATTATCACTAATGAAACAAAGTTCCGGTAATTTTCTTCATTATCACAACAATAATTACCAAAAAAAGGAAAATATGAAAGAAGCTAAAACGGAACTTTTTCTTTCAAAACAAATTTCAACACATTTTATAAATGCATTTTTCTTTGATCATTAATTTGGTTCAAATTAATTAACTTTTGAAATATTTTTTTAGAATAAAAAATGAGTTTCAATATTACTTATTTTCGAATCAACGGAAAACATGTTGAAGTTGAATCTCCTGTTCGATATGATCCATTAACACCATTGGGAAAAGGATCTCAGGGTATTGTGTGGTAAGTAATATTTTTACAGTAATTTTTACCACTTATTAATCTGTTTTAGTAAAGGATTTGATAATGACAGTAATGGATATGTGGCAATTAAACAATGCATAAAACCATTTTCAGATGCAGAAAAAGCAAAAAGAATTTTTCAAGAATTTGAATTAAGTAAAATTGTGAATCCTTTAAATTTCAAAGACAAAACATAAATTATGCAAATTTAGATTATCAAACTCCGAGATGTTTATACCCCTCAGGCAACACATTATGAATTTTCTGAAATGTATTTGGTTTATGAATTTATGGATTTTACGCTTCGAGATTTTCGGCGAATAAATGCAAGCTATTTTGAAAATTCAGAAGGTGGAGAATTTACAGTATTTATTTTACAGCAAATTTTATCCGGGACAAAATATCGCTGATGCAGCATCTACAATTTATTCATCGAGATATAAAACCTGAAAATATTTTAATTTGAAAACAATCAAATTCCTCCAGGATGGATTATATTTTGAAGATTGGAGATTTTGGTCTTGCCAGACAACTGCCATTTTGGGAAGAAAATGGATTAACAAAAAGTATTGGAACAATGCCATATCGAGCACCGAAAATTTGCATGTCTACAAAATACGGCACTGCAGTGGATATATGGTCCATTGGATGTGTACTGTATTGGTTGATCACTCGAAAAATGTTGTTTACAGCAGATTGTGAAAGGGAATTACTGTATGCCATTGTTGATAGGGTTCAATTAAATGAAGAAGAATTTTCAAGTTTATGCTCTGTTTATAAACCAATTAAAAAGAAAAAGCAAAAATTGGTCAACTGATTCCTTGCATGAAAGACTTGAAGATTACGGTTGGACAAAAACAACAGCAATGAATATTCAAAAATTCAATGATTTATTACATGGCTTTTTGGCATTTGATCAAGACAAGCGATTTTCGGCAGAAGGGGCTTTAGCGATGCCGATTCGGGGATATCTTTCAAATTCATATAAATTTTATAAAACTTCTAACAAATATGGAAGAATTGAAAAACCATATGTCGAGAAGTTTGGCAATTCTGGAACAATCGAAGAATGGAGGCATCGATTGTTTAAATGTGTTAGACAATAGCAAGATCATAAAAAGCTGGAAACGGATAGGAATCAATAGTTTTACTGTAGGCACTTTAATTAACTTTTGTTTTGTTTTTTTTAAATGAAGAATTTGATAGTGATGATTCATTTTTTCCTTTAAGTTTTTTAACAAAAAAATCTGTTATGGAGACAACAAAAAATGCAGCAGTAAAAGAATAATCTAAGCATTTGGACCTATTAAAAAGCTTGTTATCAATTTTTAGATTACCAAAAATTGCACAAAAAAAGCTTAAAGCAGCATTATTACAGGGTCATTGTCAAATAGAAAACTCAACAATGTCAAAAAAGTCATTCAATAAAAAAGCTTTTTCTACGACACAAATAAAAGTAGAACAATCGATTAATGACTTTTGTTTTTAATATACAATTAAGATAATGCTTAAAATGCAAATAAAACTAAAATGGAAAATATTCTTTTCATCATATATTCTAATGTATTAGGCAAAAAAAACACAAAAAAGGTAGAAAACTTATATGAATCTGTATGACAAAAAAAATCATTGTTTGACGTTGTTTATTTGTGTTTACGCAGGTATTAATTATAAATAATCTCTTTGCTTCAAACAAGCATTTCAGAAGCTTAAAAAATTATTCTAGGTAGACATTTGACAATGATACTTTTAAGATTATAAGCGTAGTAATTGCTTTTTCCAAACGGTAGCTTTATCACATGATACTCGTGCAAATAAAACATAAAACAGTACCAGCAACATCACACTTGCAATAAAACAAAAGATTTTGCTTTTCCTCCTAGTCTTTTTTCTGTTTGTTGCACACAATTGTTGTAACCCATTTTTGTTTCGAAAATTAATAAATTATTTGTTGTTTTTCTTCTTACTTTTTAAATATGATGATAGATAAATTAACTCCTCCTTTTTGTTCCGGAATCACACCCAATTTTAAATAAAACGCTTTTTTTGTACATTTTTGGCAACTTTTCCTTTCTATATTTTTTTCTCTTTCTTTTCTCATTTTCATTAAACGTGAAAAGAAGAAGCCGGGTACATAGCTATTCAAAAGAAGTATCAGTGTATGGTATATGTGTGTGTCCTCTTCCAAGTCATCAAAGACTTTTAAACAATAAAATAACCAAGAAAGAAAAAAATGCCAATGAATTTCAATATCACAGAATTTAATGTACGTGGTGAAATGAAACGTTTTGTGACACCTGAAAGATATAATCCAATTTCATATCTTGCTCAGGGGGCACAAGGAATTGTGTGGTAAGTAATTACATGAATGCTTGGTGATAGCATTATATCGTTTAAAATTAAATTTTAAATAAAAAATTTATTTTAGCAGAGGATGGGATGAACACAAAAATAAGAATGTTGTGATTAAACATTGCATTGCACCATTTTCAAAAGTACAACATGCAAAACAATTTTTTCGAGAATTTGTTTTGAGCAGAATTGTAAATCATCGAAATGTAAGTAAAATTTATCTATTTTAAAACTACAATTTTTAAATATTTCAAAATTTATAGGTTATTAAACTTGAATATGCTTATACTCCTGAGAGTTCACCAGAAAATTTTCAAAATATGTATTTAATTTTTGAGCACATGGATATGAGTCTTTTTCATTTTCGAAAATTTGAAGCTCGCCGATTTGAAAATGAGAAAGGCGCCGAATTTATTGGAATTCAAATGCATCAACTTTTATCAGCTTATCAATATCTCCATCAACCCAATCTAAGGCTTATTCATCGAGATTCATCTAGTAATAATATTTTGATCAAAAAGCTCCCAGGGCATGGATATAATTTTTTGTTAAAGTTGGCAGATTTAGGAATGGCAAGACAAATGCCATTTTGGGATGATGCCGATTTAACAAAGGATATCGGAACAATGCCATATCGAGCTCCAGAAATTTGCCTACAAACAAATTACGGTACTGCAGTAGATTTATGGTCATGTGGATGTTTACTATATGAAATGATTACGGGAAAAGTTTTATTTCCAACTCAAAAGCAGGAACAACTACCATATCACATTGTTCGAATGATTCCAATCAAAGATGAAGAATTTGCACAATTTTCTTGGAGTTTACAGGATAATATTTTTCTAAAAAAGATTGATTGGAGCCTTGATTTATTAAGCAAAGAATTGTTCCAATATGGTTCAGCTTGGAATCAACAAAGAATTAATTTGCAACAGTTTAACGCCCTTTTACATCGTCTTCTAACATTTAATCCCTCTAATCGAATAACTGCCGAGGAAGCATTAAATTTACCCATATGGAATTATTTGAGTGGCTGTGAATTTTATAGACCTAATATGTTCATGGAAGAAGTTGCTTTACCGTATCAAGAAGAATACGGTAATGTTGGAAGTGTTGACGAATGGCGGGAACGACTTTTTAATAGAGTTATTCCATTGCAGGCAATGATCGATACAAATAATTCTTAGATTTTGTTTCAAAAAAGCAATTGTATAATTTTTTGCATTTTTTAAATATATTTTTTGGATATATATTTTGAAATAATGTAAACTTGTGTATTTTTTGTAATAAAATTTTTAGAAAAAATAAATCATATTTTTCAGCTTTGCCTCTTCCTAATTAGTTCGGGCAAGTGTTGCATTTTTGTTAAAATAGACAAAAAAAATTTAACACATTTATGCACACTACGGTAATTGTATTCTAGCATTTTTATTACTTCAATTTTAAAGTCCATAAAAATAATCTTTTTCAAATTATGATTACACTGTCATATTTTTATATTTCTCTGAAATTGTAAATAACCTTTTTTGCTGAATAAAAAAAATGTTCAAAATACAAAGCAAAAGCAGCTAATAAAATGACAATGTTAAAAAAAACAACAGTTCAAAAAATTGCTTTATGCATGCGTGTAATAGAAAAAAGTTGTTATCAATTTTAAAACCTTATTGCACTTCATCTTGGAAATAAGAAAACCAAACGAACAATAAACATTTGGCCAATTTTATTCAAAAAAAAGAAATGTTATGGAAAAAATAAACTAATAAAAGACAAAATACAAATTGTATATGATTTGTCTATTATTTGTATATTGATGCCAAATTGACTGTTTTTTTTTACAGTGCGGGCTCGGCGGAGTGTACGTCTAAACGACGGACGGATTGCTAAACGGGGGGCGCAGTATTCTTGCGAATCCGACTCCAGAGTCGACTCCGAAGCCGGAGTCGACAAAAAGCAAAAAAAAAAGTGTTAGAATAAAGATGGCGCTTTTTGGCCTGGATATAATTAAAAAGCTTGCCCTGGGGATTCCAAAAAGTATTGTTGTTTTGTTTATTTTTCCCCAGAGCAAGTTTTTAATTTAATCAAAAATTTACAATAAAAATTCTTCATTGAAATTTCAAGTTTTTGATGCATTTTTTTTGCTTCAGGCGGATGTCCGAAAAGTGTTAGAATAAAGATGGCACTTTTTGGCCTGGATATAATTAAAAAGCTTGCCCTGGGGATTCCAAAAAGTATTGTTGTTTTGTTTATTTTTCCCCAGAGCAAGTTTTTAATTTAATCAAAAATTTACAATAAAAATTCTTCATTGAAATTTCAAGTTTTTGATGCATTTTTTTTGCTTCAGGCGGATGTCCGAAAAGTGTTAGAATAAAGATGGCACTTTTTGGCCTGGATATAATTAAAAAGCTTGCCCTGGGGATTCCAAAAAGTATTGTTGTTTTGTTTATTTTTCCCCAGGGCAAGTTTTTAATTTAATCAAAAATTTACAATGAAAATTCTTCATTGAAATTTCAAGTTTTTGTTGCAATTTTGTTGCTTTTGGCGGCTTGCCGCAAAGTGTTGGAACATAAATGGCACTTTCTGGCCTTGATATAATTATTGAGCTTGCCCCAGGGATTCTAAAAAGTATTGTAATTTTGTTTAATATCCCCCAGGGCAAGTTTAAACAATAATCAAAAATATACATTGTCAAAATTTTCTTTGAAATTTCAATTTTTTTGTTGCAATTTTGTTGCTTTTGGCGGCCGGCCGCAAAGTGTTGGAACAAAAATGGCACTTTCTGGCCTTGATATAATTAATAAGCATGCCCTGGGGATGCCAAAAAGTATTGTTATTTTGTTTAATATCCCCCAGGGCAAGTTTAAACAATAATCAAAAATATACATTGTCAAAATTTTCTTTGAAATTTCAATTTTTTTGTTGCAATTTTGTTGCTTTTGGCGGCTGGCCGCAAAGTGTTGGAACAAAAATGGCACTTTCTGGCCTTGATATAATTAATAAGCTTGCCCTGGGGATTCCAAAAAGTATTGTTATTTTGTTTAATATCCCCCAGGGCAAGTTTAAACAGTAATCAAAAATTTACATTGTCAAAATTTTCTTTGAAATTTCAATTTTTTTTGGGGCAATTTTGTTGCTTTTGGCGGCTGGCCGCAAAGTGTTGGAACAAAAATGGCACTTTCTGGCCTTGATATAATTAATAAGCTTGCCCTGGGGATTCGAAAAAGTATTGTATTTTTTTAAATATCCCCCAGGGCAAGTTTAAACAGTAATCAAAAATTTACATTGTCAAAATTTTCTTTGAAATTTCAATTTTTTTTGGGGCAATTTTGTTGCTTTTGGCGGCTGGCCGAAACGTGTTGGAAGAAAAATGGCACTTTCTGGCCTTGATATAATTATTAAGCTTGCCCTGGGGATTCCAAAAAGTATTGTAATTTTTTAAATATCCCCCAGGGCAAGTTTAAACAGTAATCAAAAATTTAGGTCAAAAATTTTTCTTTGAAGTTTCAATTTTTTTGGGGCAATTTTGTTGCTTTTGGCGGCTGGCCGCAAAGTGTTGGAACAAAAATGGCACTTTCTGGCCTTGATATAATTAATAAGCTTGCCCTGGGGATTCGAAAAAGTATTGTATTTTTTTAAATATCCCCCAGGGCAAGTTTAAACAGTAATCAAAAATTTACATTGTCAAAATTTTCTTTGAAATTTCAATTTTTTTTGGGGCAATTTTGTTGCTTTTGGCGGCTGGCCGAAACGTGTTGGAAGAAAAATGGCACTTTCTGGCCTTGATATAATTATTAAGCTTGCCCTGGGGATTCCAAAAAGTATTGTAATTTTTTAAATATCCCCCAGGGCAAGTTTAAACAGTAATCAAAAATTTAGGTCAAAAATTTTTCTTTGAAGTTTCAATTTTTTTGGGGCAATTTTGTTGCTTTTGGCGGCTGGCCGAAACGTGTTGGAAGGAAAATGGCACTTTCTGGCCTTGATATAATTAATAAGCTTGCCCTGGGGATTCGAAAAAGTATTGTTATTTTGTTTAATATCCCCCAGGGCAAGTTTAAACAGTAATCAAAAAATTACATTGAAAATTTTACTTTGAAATTTCAATTTTTTTTGGGGCAATTTTGTTGCTTTTGGCAGCTGGCCGCAAAGTGTTGGAAGGAAAATGGCACTTTCTGGCCTTGATATAATTAATAAGCTTGCCCTGGGGATTCGAAAAAGTATTGTATTTTTTTAAATATCCCCCAGGGCAAGTTTAAACAGTAATCAAAAATTTACATTGTCAAAATTTTCTTTGAAATTTCAATTTTTTTTGGGGCAATTTTGTTGCTTTTGGCGGCTGGCCGAAACGTGTTGGAAGGAAAATGGCACTTTCTGGCCTTGATATAATTAATAAGCTTGCCCTGGGGATTCGAAAAAGTATTGTATTTTTTTAAATATCCCCCAGGGCAAGTTTAAACAGTAATCAAAAATTTACATTGTCAAAATTTTCTTTGAAATTTCAATTTTTTTTGGGGCAATTTTGTTGCTTTTGGCAGCTGGCCGCAAAGTGTTGGAAGGAAAATGGTACTTTCTGGCCTTGATATAATTATTAGGTTTGCCCCAGGGATTTTAAAAAGTATTGTATTTTTTTAAATATCCCCCAGGGCAAGTTTAAACAGTAATCAAAAATTTACATTGTCAAAATTTTCTTTGAAATTTCAATTTTTTTTGGGGCAATTTTGTTTCTTTTGGCAGCTGGCCGCAAAGTGTTGGAAGGAAAATGGTACTTTCTGGCCTTGATATAATTATTAGGTTTGCCCTGGGGATTTTAAAAAGTATTGTATTTTTTTAAATATCCCCCAGGGCAAGTTTAAACAGTAATCAAAAATATACATTGTCAAAATTTTCTTTGAAATTTCAATTTTTTTGGGGCAATTTTGTTGCTTTTGGCGGCTGGCCGAAAAGTGTTTGAACATAAATGGCACTTTCTGGCCTTGATATAATTAATAAGCTTGCCCTGGGGATTCTAAAAAGTATTGTAATTTTGTTTAATATCCCCCAGGGCAAGTTTAAACAGTAATCAAAAATATACATTGTCAAAATTTTCTTTGAAATTTCAATTTTTTTTGGGGCAATTTTGTTGCTTTTGGCGGCTGGCCGCAAAGTGTGGGAAGGAAAATGGCACTTTCTGTCCTTGATATAATTATTAAGCTTGCCCTGGGGATTCCAAAAAGTATTGTAATTTTTTAAATATCCCCCAGGGCAAGTTTAAACAGTAATCAAAAAATTACATTGTCAAAATTTTCTTTGAAATTTCAATTTTTTTGTTGCAATTTTGTTGCTTTTGGCGGCTGGCCGCAAAGTGTTGGAACAAAAATGGCACTTTCTGGCCTTGATATAATTAATAAGCTTGCCCTGGGGATTCCAAAAAGTATTGTTATTTTGTTTAATATCCCCCAGGGCAAGTTTAAACAATAATCAAAAATTTACATTGAAAATTTTACTTTGAATTTTCAATTTTTTGGGGCAATTTTGTTGCTTTTGGCGGCTGGCCGCAAAGTGTTGGAACAAAAATGGCACTTTCTGGCCTTGATATAATTAATAAGATTGCCCTGGGGATTCCAAAAAGTATTGTTATTTGTTTAATTTCCCCCAGGGCAAGTTTAAACTGTAATCAAAAATTTACATTGTCAAAATTTTCTTTGAAAATTCAATTTTTTTGTTGCAATTTTGTTGCTTTTGGCGGCTGGCCGCAAAGTGTTGGAACAAAAATGGCACTTTCTGGCCTTGATATAATTAATAAGCATGCGCTGGGGATTCCAAAAAGTATTGTTATTTTGTTTAATATCCCCCAGGGCAAGTTTAAACAGTAATCAAAAATTTACATTGAAAATTTTACTTTGAATTTTCAATTTTTTTGTTGCAATTTTGTTGCTTTTGGCGGCTGGCCGCAAAGTGTTGGAACAAAAATGGCACTTTCTGGCCTTGATATAATTAATAAGCTTGCCCTGGGGATTCCAAAAAGTATTGTTATTTTGTTTAATATCCCCCAGGGCAAGTTTAAACAATAATCAAAAATATACATTGTCAAAATTTTCTTTGAAAATTCAATTTTTTTGTTGCAATTTTGTTGCTTTTGGCGGCTGGCCGCAAAGTGTTGGAACAAAAATGGCACTTTCTGGCCTTGATATAATTAATAAGCATGCGCTGGGGATTCCAAAAAGTATTGTTATTTTGTTTAATATCCCCCAGGGCAAGTTTAAACAATAATCAAAAATATACATTGTCAAAATTTTCTTTGAAAATTCAATTTTTTTGTTGCAATTTTGTTGCTTTTGGCGGCTGGCCGCAAAGTGTTGGAACAAAAATGGCACTTTCTGGCCTTGATATAATTAATAAGCATGCGCTGGGGATTCCAAAAAGTATTGTTATTTTGTTTAATATCCCCCAGGGCAAGTTTAAACTGTAATCAAAAATTTACATTGTCAAAATTTTCTTTGAAAATTCAATTTTTTTGTTGCAATTTTGTTGCTTTTGGCGGCTGGCCGCAAAGTGTTGGAACAAAAATGGCACTTTCTGGCCTTGATATAATTAATAAGCATGCGCTGGGGATTCCAAAAAGTATTGTTATTTTGTTTAATATCCCCCAGGGCAAGTTTAAACAATAATCAAAAATATACATTGTCAAAATTTTCTTTGAAAATTCAATTTTTTTGTTGCAATTTTGTTGCTTTTGGCGGCTGGCCGCAAAGTGTTGGAACAAAAATGGCACTTTCTGGCCTTGATATAATTAATAAGCTTGCCCTGGGGATTCCAAAAAGTATTGTTATTTTGTTTAATTTCCCCCAGGGCAAGTTTAAACAGTAATCAAAAATTTACATTGTCAAAATTTTCTTTGAAAATTCAATTTTTTTGTTGCAATTTTGTTGCTTTTGGCGGCTGGCCGCAAAGTGTTGGAACAAAAATGGCACTTTCTGGCCTTGATATAATTAATAAGCTTGCCCTGGGGATTCCAAAAAGTATTGTTATTTTGTTTAATTTCCCCCAGGGCAAGTTTAAACAGTAATCAAAAATTTACATTGTCAAAATTTTCTTTGAAAATTCAATTTTTTTGTTGCAATTTTGTTGCTTTTGGCGGCTGGCCGCAAAGTGTTGGAACAAAAATGGCACTTTCTGGCCTTGATATAATTAATAAGCTTGCCCTGGGGATTCCAAAAAGTATTGTTATTTTGTTTAATATCCCCCAGGGCAAGTTTAAACAGTAATCAAAAATTTACATTGAAAATTTTACTTTGAATTTTCAATTTTTTTGTTGCAATTTTGTTGCTTTTGGCGGCTGGCCGCAAAGTGTTGGAACAAAAATGGCACTTTCTGGCCTTGATATAATTAATAAGCTTGCCCTGGGGATTCCAAAAAGTATTGTTATTTGTTTAATTTCCCCCAGGGCAAGTTTAAACTGTAATCAAAAATTTACATTGTCAAAATTTTCTTTGAAAATTCAATTTTTTTGTTGCAATTTTGTTGCTTTTGGCGGCTGGCCGCAAAGTGTTGGAACAAAAATGGCACTTTCTGGCCTTGATATAATTAATAAGCATGCGCTGGGGATTCCAAAAAGTATTGTTATTTTGTTTAATATCCCCCAGGGCAAGTTTAAACAGTAATCAAAAATTTACATTGAAAATTTTACTTTGAATTTTCAATTTTTTTGTTGCAATTTTGTTGCTTTTGGCGGCTGGCCGCAAAGTGTTGGAACAAAAATGGCACTTTCTGGCCTTGATATAATTAATAAGCTTGCCCTGGGGATTCCAAAAAGTATTGTTATTTTGTTTAATATCCCCCAGGGCAAGTTTAAACAATAATCAAAAATATACATTGTCAAAATTTTCTTTGAAATTTCAATTTTTTTGTTGCAATTTTGTTGCTTTTGGCGGCTGGCCGCAAAGTGTTGGAACAAAAATGGCACTTTCTGGCCTTGATATAATTAATAAGCTTGCCCTGGGGATTCCAAAAAGTATTGTTATTTTGTTTAATATCCCCCAGGGCAAGTTTAAACAATAATCAAAAATATACATTGTCAAAATTTTCTTTGAAATTTCAATTTTTTTGTTGCAATTTTGTTGCTTTTGGCGGCTGGCCGCAAAGTGTTGGAACAAAAATGGCACTTTCTGGCCTTGATATAATTAATAAGCATGCGCTGGGGATTCCAAAAAGTATTGTTATTTTGTTTAATATCCCCCAGGGCAAGTTTAAACAATAATCAAAAATATACATTGTCAAAATTTTCTTTGAAATTTCAATTTTTTTGTTGCAATTTTGTTGCTTTTGGCGGCTGGCCGCAAAGTGTTGGAACAAAAATGGCACTTTCTGGCCTTGATATAATTAATAAGCTTGCCCTGGGGATTCCAAAAAGTATTGTTATTTTGTTTAATATCCCCCAGGGCAAGTTTAAACAATAATCAAAAATATACATTGTCAAAATTTTCTTTGAAATTTCAATTTTTTTGTTGCAATTTTGTTGCTTTTGGCGGCTGGCCGCAAAGTGTTGGAACAAAAATGGCACTTTCTGGCCTTGATATAATTAATAAGCTTGCCCTGGGGATTCCAAAAAGTATTGTTATTTTGTTTAATATCCCCCAGGGCAAGTTTAAACAATAATCAAAAATATACATTGTCAAAATTTTCTTTGAAATTTCAATTTTTTTGTTGCAATTTTGTTGCTTTTGGCGGCTGGCCGCAAAGTGTTGGAACAAAAATGGCACTTTCTGGCCTTGATATAATTAATAAGCTTGCCCTGGGGATTCCAAAAAGTCTTGTTATTTTGTTTAATATCCCCCAGGGCAAGTTTAAACAATAATCAAAAATATACATTGTCAAAATTTTCTTTGAAATTTCAATTTTTTTGTTGCAATTTTGTTGCTTTTGGCGGCTGGCCGCAAAGTGTTGGAACAAAAATGGCACTTTCTGGCCTTGATATAATTAATAAGCTTGCCCTGGGGATTCCAAAAAGTATTGTTATTTTGTTTAATATCCCCCAGGGCAAGTTTAAACAATAATCAAAAATATACATTGTCAAAATTTTCTTTGAAATTTCAATTTTTTTGTTGCAATTTTGTTGCTTTTGGCGGCTGGCCGCAAAGTGTTGGAACAAAAATGGCACTTTCTGGCCTTGATATAATTAATAAGCTTGCCCTGGGGATTCCAAAAAGTATTGTTATTTTGTTTAATATCCCCCAGGGCAAGTTTAAACAATAATCAAAAATATACATTGTCAAAATTTTCTTTGAAATTTCAATTTTTTTGTTGCAATTTTGTTGCTTTTGGCGGCTGGCCGCAAAGTGTTGGAACAAAAATGGCACTTTCTGGCCTTGATATAATTAATAAGCTTGCCCTGGGGATTCCAAAAAGTATTGTTATTTTGTTTAATATCCCCCAGGGCAAGTTTAAACAATAATCAAAAATATACATTGTCAAAATTTTCTTTGAAATTTCAATTTTTTTGTTGCAATTTTGTTGCTTTTGGCGGCTGGCCGCAAAGTGTTGGAACAAAAATGGCACTTTCTGGCCTTGATATAATTAATAAGCTTGCCCTGGGGATTCCAAAAAGTATTGTTATTTTGTTTAATATCCCCCAGGGCAAGTTTAAACAATAATCAAAAATATACATTGTCAAAATTTTCTTTGAAATTTCAATTTTTTTGTTGCAATTTTGTTGCTTTTGGCGGCTGGCCGCAAAGTGTTGGAACAAAAATGGCACTTTCTGGCCTTGATATAATTAATAAGCTTGCCCTGGGGATTCCAAAAAGTATTGTTATTTTGTTTAATATCCCCCAGGGCAAGTTTAAACAATAATCAAAAATTTACATTGTCAAAATTTTCTTTGAAATTTCAATTTTTTTTGGGGCAATTTTGTTGCTTTTGGCGGCTGGCCGAAACGTGTTGGAAGAAAAATGGCACTTTCTGGCCTTGATATAATTATTAAGCTTGCCCTGGGGATTCCAAAAAGTATTGTAATTTTTTAAATATCCCCCAGGGCAAGTTTAAACAGTAATCAAAAATTTAGGTCAAAAATTTTTCTTTGAAGTTTCAATTTTTTTGGGGCAATTTTGTTGCTTTTGGCGGCTGGCCGCAAAGTGTTGGAACAAAAATGGCACTTTCTGGCCTTGATATAATTAATAAGCTTGCCCTGGGGATTCCAAAAAGTATTGTTATTTTGTTTAATATCCCCCAGGGCAAGTTTAAACAATAATCAAAAATATACATTGTCAAAATTTTCTTTGAAATTTCAATTTTTTTGTTGCAATTTTGTTGCTTTTGGCGGCTGGCCGCAAAGTGTTGGAACAAAAATGGCACTTTCTGGCCTTGATATAATTAATAAGCTTGCCCTGGGGATTCCAAAAAGTATTGTTATTTTGTTTAATATCCCCCAGGGCAAGTTTAAACAATAATCAAAAATATACATTGTCAAAATTTTCTTTGAAATTTCAATTTTTTTGTTGCAATTTTGTTGCTTTTGGCGGCTGGCCGCAAAGTGTTGGAACAAAAATGGCACTTTCTGGCCTTGATATAATTAATAAGCATGCGCTGGGGATTCCAAAAAGTATTGTTATTTTGTTTAATATCCCCCAGGGCAAGTTTAAACAATAATCAAAAATATACATTGTCAAAATTTTCTTTGAAATTTCAATTTTTTTGTTGCAATTTTGTTGCTTTTGGCGGCTGGCCGCAAAGTGTTGGAACAAAAATGGCACTTTCTGGCCTTGATATAATTAATAAGCTTGCCCTGGGGATTCCAAAAAGTATTGTTATTTTGTTTAATATCCCCCAGGGCAAGTTTAAACAATAATCAAAAATATACATTGTCAAAATTTTCTTTGAAATTTCAATTCTTTTGTTGCAATTTTGTTGCTTTTGGCGGCTGGCCGCAAAGTGTTGGAACAAAAATGGCACTTTCTGGCCTTGATATAATTAATAAGCTTGCCCTGGGGATTCCAAAAAGTATTGTTATTTTGTTTAATATCCCCCAGGGCAAGTTTAAACAATAATCAAAAATATACATTGTCAAAATTTTCTTTGAAATTTCAATTTTTTTGTTGCAATTTTGTTGCTTTTGGCGGCTGGCCGCAAAGTGTTGGAACAAAAATGGCACTTTCTGGCCTTGATATAATTAATAAGCATGCGCTGGGGATTCCAAAAAGTATTGTTATTTTGTTTAATATCCCCCAGGGCAAGTTTAAACAATAATCAAAAATATACATTGTCAAAATTTTCTTTGAAATTTCAATTTTTTTGTTGCAATTTTGTTGCTTTTGGCGGCTGGCCGCAAAGTGTTGGAACAAAAATGGCACTTTCTGGCCTTGATATAATTAATAAGCTTGCCCTGGGGATTCCAAAAAGTATTGTTATTTTGTTTAATATCCCCCAGGGCAAGTTTAAACAATAATCAAAAATATACATTGTCAAAATTTTCTTTGAAATTTCAATTCTTTTGTTGCAATTTTGTTGCTTTTGGCGGCTGGCCGCAAAGTGTTGGAACAAAAATGGCACTTTCTGGCCTTGATATAATTAATAAGCTTGCCCTGGGGATTCCAAAAAGTATTGTTATTTTGTTTAATATCCCCCAGGGCAAGTTTAAACAATAATCAAAAATATACATTGTCAAAATTTTCTTTGAAATTTCAATTTTTTTGTTGCAATTTTGTTGCTTTTGGCGGCTGGCCGCAAAGTGTTGGAACAAAAATGGCACTTTCTGGCCTTGATATAATTAATAAGCTTGCCCTGGGGATTCCAAAAAGTATTGTTATTTTGTTTAATATCCCCCAGGGCAAGTTTAAACAATAATCAAAAATATACATTGTCAAAATTTTCTTTGAAATTTCAATTTTTTTGTTGCAATTTTGTTGCTTTTGGCGGCTGGCCGCAAAGTGTTGGAACAAAAATGGCACTTTCTGGCCTTGATATAATTAATAAGCTTGCCCTGGGGATTCCAAAAAGTATTGTTATTTTGTTTAATATCCCCCAGGGCAAGTTTAAACAATAATCAAAAATATACATTGTCAAAATTTTCTTTGAAATTTCAATTTTTTTGTTGCAATTTTGTTGCTTTTGGCGGCTGGCCGCAAAGTGTTGGAACAAAAATGGCACTTTCTGGCCTTGATATAATTAATAAGCTTGCCCTGGGGATTCCAAAAAGTCTTGTTATTTTGTTTAATATCCCCCAGGGCAAGTTTAAACAATAATCAAAAATATACATTGTCAAAATTTTCTTTGAAATTTCAATTTTTTTGTTGCAATTTTGTTGCTTTTGGCGGCTGGCCGCAAAGTGTTGGAACAAAAATGGCACTTTCTGGCCTTGATATAATTAATAAGCTTGCCCTGGGGATTCCAAAAAGTATTGTTATTTTGTTTAATATCCCCCAGGGCAAGTTTAAACAATAATCAAAAATATACATTGTCAAAATTTTCTTTGAAATTTCAATTTTTTTGTTGCAATTTTGTTGCTTTTGGCGGCTGGCCGCAAAGTGTTGGAACAAAAATGGCACTTTCTGGCCTTGATATAATTAATAAGCTTGCCCTGGGGATTCCAAAAAGTATTGTTATTTTGTTTAATATCCCCCAGGGCAAGTTTAAACAATAATCAAAAATATACATTGTCAAAATTTTCTTTGAAATTTCAATTTTTTTGTTGCAATTTTGTTGCTTTTGGCGGCTGGCCGCAAAGTGTTGGAACAAAAATGGCACTTTCTGGCCTTGATATAATTAATAAGCTTGCCCTGGGGATTCCAAAAAGTATTGTTATTTTGTTTAATATCCCCCAGGGCAAGTTTAAACAATAATCAAAAATATACATTGTCAAAATTTTCTTTGAAATTTCAATTTTTTTGTTGCAATTTTGTTGCTTTTGGCGGCTGGCCGCAAAGTGTTGGAACAAAAATGGCACTTTCTGGCCTTGATATAATTAATAAGCTTGCCCTGGGGATTCCAAAAAGTATTGTTATTTTGTTTAATATCCCCCAGGGCAAGTTTAAACAATAATCAAAAATATACATTGTCAAAATTTTCTTTGAAATTTCAATTTTTTTGTTGCAATTTTGTTCACACGTGGGCAAGGTCGGAGGACAGATTTTGAAATTTTCGCGACCCTTTTTCCCAAAGGGTCCCCCCTTTGGATTTTTTCGAAAATTTTTTTCTTATTTTAAATGATTTTAATAGGGTCCCCTCTTTGGTTATGTATTATATTCACACTTTTTAAAGTACGGTAGCATTTATTTTAAAAAAAATAAGCATTCTCGACAAAACCAAAACATGTGCTGCTCCTGAATTTAGGCTAGATAGATTAGTTTCTTCATAAGTTTCTCAACAGAGGTATATAAAATTTTTTTGGTTCAAAGTTGTTTAGCTTATTCAACTGTATGTCCAAAGTGAGAGCCGCCTTAAAACTCAACAATGAAAGAATGAAAAGAAAAAAGTTGGTATTGTCCCTATTCAATTAGACAGTGTCAAAAATAATATTAACTAACTGTAGAAATACCCAAATAAGCCGGGTTGGAGTTCGATATTTTGTCAATATGCAAGTCTTATGTAGATATGATTATGGGCAAATCCTAATCGTTTTTGTTTAACAACTATTTGAAAATACTCAGAATACCTCCTAAAATGGTTATTAACAGCTCAAAATTACGTGCTTATGGAACTTTGAGAAGCCAAATTGTTTGGAATGTTACAAATTCGGATTCAGCGTGTTCGATATATCCGTAAAATAGATAGCGTTGAAATTTGGAAAAGTGCCGAAACCGAAAATAAGAAAAATTCCTTTAACAAAAGCAAACAAAAAGGTATAATTATATTATATTATTAAGAATGCCGTGAAAAATTGCATACAATAAGTTATGAATTAGTTATTACATAAATGGGGTTTTTTATAAGCATAATACCTACATAAGACCTGCATATGGACAAAATATCGAGTTCCAACCCCGGCGTAAGTTGGGTATGACTGCGGTAAGTGCCAAAAAGAACTGAAGTGTTACTTTTTTACAGTAATAAATTGGTTAAAGTGTTAAAGTGTTGTGCAAAAAAGGTTGAGGTTAGCAAACCTGGAAAATGTTTTACCTATGAACGGATCGTGTAGCTTGCTTATTAAAACTATTGTAAGGCAATACAATCGTATCAGTGATCCGATCAGTAAAATTTTTTTAACCCGTTTCAATCCGTTCCATTAAAAGTACGTATTCGTTTATGTAAAAACCACTTGGAAAGATTTTAGTTTTTCGAAAAAGATTAGATATCCGATTAAGTTAATTAATATTTCTTAAAAACAATAATAACTATTATTTCACACCAAGTTAAACCGTTTTTCAAGGTTTAAGTGTGGTTTTCAATGAAAATGTGAAACTTTTTCACCGATCCGTGATCTGATATTTTGAGCTTCGGATCGGATTACCTTGCAACAAAACTTTTCTTTTCTATTTTTTGTAGAGTATGGTGGAAAAAATGATAAACCATGCATCGTGATTAATTTTTAACACCACGCTAAATAATTTCATAAATTTGATGTCAACTGAAAAAAATCGAAAGGAAGAGTTCATAAAGAATTAAAAATTTTTGAGGATCAAACACAGACATGGATTTTCCAAATGCATTTGTCTAATTAAAATTTTGTAGGTTATTCTGCTGGCCTTCTTGAGTGATTATCTCATGTAAATACCCGGGCGGCCGCAATTCCTAGAATTTTGATCCCGAAGAAAAAGAGAGAACTTGTGAGGGTAGCGCAGCTTCAGAAGATCCTTGAATCTGGAGGGTAGCGCTTCTGTTGTTCCAGAAGATCATTTGATTCAAAGGGTAGCGCTACCCTTTCTCTAACAAAATTTTGTATTCAAAGGGAAAGGGTAGCGCTACCCTTTAATTCCAAAAATCTTCTGAAAAAAGGGTAGCGCTACCCTCAGAATCAAAGGATCTTTTGAAACAAGAGAAGCGCTACCCTCCAGATTTAAGGATCTGCTGAAGTTGCGCTACCCTCACAAGTTCTCTCTTTTTCTTTTTCCCCTCCCCTTCCCCTTCTTTTTTTTCTTTTTCTCCTCCTTTTTTCTCTCTTTTTTCTTCTTTTTCCACGCGCGACCCTCTTTTTTTTCCGACGCGACCCTCTACCCTCCGGAGGATTATCCTCCGCTATCCTCCGACTTGCCCTTGTGTGATTTTGTTGCTTTTGGCGGCTGGCCGCAAAGTGTTGGAACAAAAATGGCACTTTCTGGCCTTGATATAATTAATAAGCTTGCCCTGGGGATTCCAAAAAGTATTGTTATTTTGTTTAATATCCCCCAGGGCAAGTTTAAACAATAATCAAAAATATACATTGTCAAAATTTTCTTTGAAATTTCAATTTTTTTGTTGCAATTTTGTTGCTTTTGGCGGCTGGCCGCAAAGTGTTGGAACAAAAATGGCACTTTCTGGCCTTGATATAATTAATAAGCTTGCCCTGGGGATTCCAAAAAGTATTGTTATTTTGTTTAATATCCCCCAGGGCAAGTTTAAACAATAATCAAAAATATACATTGTCAAAATTTTCTTTGAAATTTCAATTTTTTTGTTGCAATTTTGTTGCTTTTGGCGGCTGGCCGCAAAGTGTTGGAACAAAAATGGCACTTTCTGGCCTTGATATAATTAATAAGCTTGCCCTGGGGATTCCAAAAAGTATTGTTATTTTGTTTAATATCCCCCAGGGCAAGTTTAAACAATAATCAAAAATATACATTGTCAAAATTTTCTTTGAAATTTCAATTTTTTTGTTGCAATTTTGTTGCTTTTGGCGGCTGGCCGCAAAGTGTTGGAACAAAAATGGCACTTTCTGGCCTTGATATAATTAATAAGCTTGCCCTGGGGATTCCAAAAAGTATTGTTATTTTGTTTAATATCCCCCAGGGCAAGTTTAAACAATAATCAAAAATATACATTGTCAAAATTTTCTTTGAAATTTCAATTTTTTTGTTGCAATTTTGTTGCTTTTGGCGGCTGGCCGCAAAGTGTTGGAACAAAAATGGCACTTTCTGGCCTTGATATAATTAATAAGCTTGCCCTGGGGATTCCAAAAAGTCTTGTTATTTTGTTTAATATCCCCCAGGGCAAGTTTAAACAATAATCAAAAATATACATTGTCAAAATTTTCTTTGAAATTTCAATTTTTTTGTTGCAATTTTGTTGCTTTTGGCGGCTGGCCGCAAAGTGTTGGAACAAAAATGGCACTTTCTGGCCTTGATATAATTAATAAGCTTGCCCTGGGGATTCCAAAAAGTATTGTTATTTTGTTTAATATCCCCCAGGGCAAGTTTAAACAATAATCAAAAATATACATTGTCAAAATTTTCTTTGAAATTTCAATTTTTTTGTTGCAATTTTGTTGCTTTTGGCGGCTGGCCGCAAAGTGTTGGAACAAAAATGGCACTTTCTGGCCTTGATATAATTAATAAGCTTGCCCTGGGGATTCCAAAAAGTATTGTTATTTTATTAAATATCCCCCAGGGCAAGTTTAAACAATAATCAAAAATTTACATTGAAAATTTTACTTTGAATTTTCAATTTTTTTGTTGCAATTTTGTTGCTTTTGGCGGCTGGCCGCAAAGTGTTGGAACAAAAATGGCACTTTCTGGCCTTGATATAATTAATAAGCTTGCCCTGGGGATTCCAAAAAGTATTGTTATTTTGTTTAATATCCCCCAGGGCAAGTTTAAACAATAATCAAAAATATACATTGTCAAAATTTTCTTTGAAATTTCAATTTTTTTGTTGCAATTTTGTTGCTTTTGGCGGCTGGCCGCAAAGTGTTGGAACAAAAATGGCACTTTCTGGCCTTGATATAATTAATAAGCTTGCCCTGGGGATTCCAAAAAGTCTTGTTATTTTGTTTAATATCCCCCAGGGCAAGTTTAAACAGTAATCAAAAATTTACATTAAAAAATTTTACTTTGAATTTTCAATTTTTTTGTTGCAATTTTGTTGCTTTTGGCGGCTGGCCGCAAAGTGTTGGAATAAAGATGGCACTTTTTGGCCTGGATATAATTAGAAAGCTTGCCCTGGGGATCCCAAAAAGTTTTGCTATTCTGTTTATATTAACCCAGGGCAAGTTTTTAATTGAATCAAAAATTTTTACAATGAAAATTCTTCATTGAAATTTCAAGTTTTTGATGCATTTTTTTGCTTCGGGCGGATGTCCGAAAAGTGTTGGAATAAAGATGGCACTTTTTGGCCTGGATATAATTAGAAAGCTTGCCCTGGGGATCCCAAAAAGTATTGTTGTTTTGTTTATTTTTCCCCAGGGCAAGTTTTTAATTGAATCAAAAATTTACAATGAAAATTCTTCATTGAAATTTCAAGTTTTTGATGCATTTTTTTGCTTCGGGCGGATGTCCGAAAAGTGTTGGAATAAAGATGGCACTTTTTGGCCTGGATATAATTAGAAAGCTTGCCCTGGGGATCCCAAAAAGTATTGTTGTTTTGTTTATTTTTCCCCAGGGCAAGTTTTTAATTGAATCAAAAATTTACATTGAAAATTCTTCATTGAAATTTCAAGTTTTTGATGCATTTTTTGCTTCAGGCGGATGTCCGAAAAGTGTTGGAATAAAGATGGCACTTTTTGGCCTGGATATAATTAGAAAGCTTGCCCTGGGGATCCCAAAAAGTATTGTTGTTTTGTTTATTTTTCCCCAGGGCAAGTTTTTAATTGAATCAAAAATTTTTACAATGAAAATTCTTCATAGTCAAGTAATTTTTTGAAAGAAAAATTATTTCTTGATTTTCTTTTTGAATCTGGGATGTTAAATTCCGTAACAATTCCAACCAGAAAAGAAAATATCCTGGATCTTGTCATTTCAAATTTTCCACAAAATATTTTTAACGTTTCTACAGATCCAGGATTTTTCGGCTCTGATCATAATGTTGTTAATTTTTCCTTGAAATGTTCTGATAATCCTCCTCAAAAACCTTCTCTTTCTTTTAAAAACTTTAAAAAAGCCGATTTTTTATCCATGAACTTTTTCTTTTTTGAACAAAAATGGGAATTTTTGGACCAAAAAAACATTACTGTAGATCAGGCTTGTTCTCAATTTTGTAAAATTGTTAATGAAGCGATCTCTCTTTTCGTTAAAACTGTCTCTCTTTCTTCTGAGGATAAGATATCTCCAAAAATGAGATCTATGATCAACTTTCAGAAATCTTTACCAAAAACAGCAGCAAATTTTAAAACCATTTCACTTATCTCTAAAAAGTTAAATAAATTGTCAATTCAGGAAAAACGAGAAAAAGAAAAAAATATTTTGAAAAAATATGGTAGCAAAGGCATTTTTAATCATCTTGCCAAATACCTCAAAAACGACTCGTCAATTCCTGCAATTTCGACTGAATCAAAAACTTTATTTTCGGATTTTGAAAAAACTGCTGTTTTTGGTAAAAATTTTTTGAACAATTTTCACTCTGAAAAATCACAATTTTTTGAGGATTGTTTTCCTGTTAAAGATAGCTCTCTTTCTTTTCTTACTGTAGAACAATGTAAGGAATTCCTTCAAAAACTTAAACCTAAATGTAACACTTCACCGGATGGAATTCCTTATATTGTTCTCAAAAAATGTTTTTTAACTTTGGCAAAACCTATTACTAAAATCATCAATTTATCTTTTTTGCAATCTAAAGTTCCTGAAATATGGAAAACTTCTCATGTAATTCCTATTTTTAAAAAAGGTGACAAACACCTTGCTTCTAATTATCGTCCAATCTCTCTAAATTGTTCTCTTTCTATGATTCCTCAAAAAATTGTAATAGATTTTTTGAATGATTTCTTTTCTAAAAATAATCTTATTCCTCCATGCCAACATGGTTTCACAAAATCTAAATCTGTCACAACTCAATTAGTTGAGACTTTTGATTTTATCACCTCCAAAGCTGAAAAAAATATTTCTGTTGATATAATTTATTTTGATGTTAAAAAAGCTTTCGATAGAATGAAACATTTTTTACTTTTTCGAAAACTCAAAAATGCAAATGTTCCAAATTCTATCATTGCTTGGATTCAAGCTTTTCTCTCTAACCGAAAATTTAGGGTCAAAATTGGGGATTCTCTTTCTGATTCTTTTGATGCAAATTCTGGGGTTCCACAAGGATCTAAGCTCGGGCCAATTTTATTTCTATTTTTCATTTCCGATCTTATTTCTTTTTGTGAAACTCCAGAAGTTGAAAATAAACTCTTTGCTGATGATCTAAAAGCTTTTTCTTCTAATTTATCTTTAACAAATCCTCCACTTCAAATTTTCCTTGGAAAACTTGAAATATGGATGGATCAAAATGAGCTTGAGATTGCTATCGAAAAGTGCAATGTTCTACATTGTCTTCCAGATAAAAATCCAAGAATTTCTTATTTTTTGAAAAATCAAAAACTACCAAATAATCAAAATTCCCTCCGGGATCTTGGTTTAATCGTTTCGGATGATTTGAGTTGGAAAGCTCATATCAAAACTATTTCAAAAAAAGCTCTATCTCGTCTTTTTATTCTTTTCAAATCTCTTAAATCTCATTCTCCTAAACTCTTACTTCATATGTATCAATCTTATGTTCGTCCTTTGGTTGAATTTTCGACACCTGTCTTTAATCCAACCCAAGTTTATTTGATTGATAAATTAGAAAAAGTCCAAAAAGTAGCTCTAAAACTTATTTTTCTCAGATGTCGTGAACTTCGTCCTCATTTTAATGCTCCATACGAAGAAAAACTTGAAATGTTAGGTATCGAATCTTTAGAAATTCGAAGAAATAAGTTTGATCTTATTTTTTTGAATGATTATCTTTCGGGAAAAATAAATTGTAAATTGGATCTATCAGTTCGAACTTCAAAAACTAGAGGATCTTCCAAAAAACTGGAAATTCCAAACTCAAAAAAAGTCATTAAAAGAAACTTTTTTACTTTTAGAACTGTTTCCAAATACACAAAACTACCACGTCATTTACAATATACCACCCCCAATCTTTTTAAGAGAGGCATTATGGCATTAAAAGTTTAAAGTTTTGAAAAATTGTTTGAATTGTATTTTTTTTTACCTATGTAAAATTTTATTGTTGAAATTGAATTTTTAAATTTTATCTTTTCTTTTTGTTTGTACATATATGTAAATTTTTTATTGTTCTTTTTTATTGTATTGATTTTGTTTGTTTTTTATCATGTGTTAGAGCATGAAAATAAATTATTATTATTATTATGTCCGAAAAGTGTTGGAATAAAGATGGCACTTTTTGGCCTGGATATAATTAGAAAGCTTGCCCTGGGGATCCCAAAAAGTATTGTTGTTTTGTTTATTTTTCCCCAGGGCAAGTTTTTAATTGAATCAAAAATTTACAATGAAAATTCTTCATTGAAATTTCAAGTTTTTGATGCATTTTTTTGCTTCGGGCGGATGTCCGAAAAGTGTTGGAATAAAGATGGCACTTTTTGGCCTGGATATAATTAGAAAGCTTGCCCTGGGGATCCCAAAAAGTATTGTTGTTTTGTTTATTTTTCCCCAGGGCAAGTTTTTAATTGAATCAAAAATTTACATTGAAAATTCTTCATTGAAATTTCAAGTTTTTGATGCATTTTTTGCTTCAGGCGGATGTCCGAAAAGTGTTGGAATAAAGATGGCACTTTTTGGCCTGGATATAATTAGAAAGCTTGCCCTGGGGATCCCAAAAAGTATTGTTGTTTTGTTTATTTTTCCCCAGGGCAAGTTTTTAATTGAATCAAAAATTTTTACAATGAAAATTCTTCATTGAAATTTCAAGTTTTTGATGCATTTTTTTGCTTCGGGCGGATGTCCGAAAAGTGTTGGAATAAAGATGGCACTTTTTGGCCTGGATATAATTAGAAAGCATGCCCTGGGGATCCCAAAAAGTTTTGCTATTCTGTTTATATTAACCCAGGGCAAGTTTTTAATTGAATCAAAAATTTTTACAATGAAAATTCTTCATTGAAATTTCAAGTTTTTGATGCATTTTTTTGCTTCGGGCGGATGTCCGAAAAGTGTTGGAATAAAGATGGCACTTTTTGGCCTGGATATAATTAGAAAGCTTGCCCTGGGGATCCCAAAAAGTATTGTTGTTTTGTTTATTTTTCCCCAGGGCAAGTTTTTAATTGAATCAAAAATTTACATTGAAAATTCTTCATTGAAATTTCAAGTTTTTGATGCATTTTTTGCTTCAGGCGGATGTCCGAAAAGTGTTGGAATAAAGATGGCACTTTTTGGCCTGGATATAATTAAAAAGCTTGCCCTGGGGATCCCAAAAAGTATTGTTGTTTTGTTTATTTTTCCTTAGGGCAAGTTTTTAATTGAATCAAAAATTTACATTGAAAATTCTTCATTGAAATTTCAAGTTTTTGATGCATTTTTTTGCTTCGGGCGGATGTCCGAAAAGTGTTGGAATAAAGATGGCACTTTTTGGCCTGGATATAATTAAAAAGCTTGCCCTGGGGATCCCAAAAAGTATTGTTGTTTTGTTTATTTTTCCCCAGGGCAAGTTTTTAATTGAATTAAAAATTTACATTGAAAATTCTTCATTGAAATTTCAAGTTTTTGATGCATTTTTTTGCTTCGGGCGGATGTCCGAAAAGTGTTGGAATAAAGATGGCACTTTTTGGCCTGGATATAATTAGAAAGCTTGCCCTGGGGATCCCAAAAAGTATTGTTGTTTTGTTTATTTTTCCCCAGGGCAAGTTTTTAATTGAATTAAAAATTTACATTGAAAATTCTTCATTGAAATTTCAAGTTTTTGATGCATTTTTTTGCTTCGGGCGGATGTCCGAAAAGTGTTGGAATAAAGATGGCACTTTCTGGCCTGAAATTATTAAAAAGCTTGCCCTGGGGATCCCAAAAAGTATTGTTGTTTTGTTTATTCTTCCCCAGGGCAAGTTTTTAATTGAATCAAAAACTAGCCAACGGGGAAACAAAAATTAAAAATTATAACAAATACGGCTGTTGCAATGTTAGACGTGGAAAGAGATTAAAGGTTGCAGACGGGGTTGGCTTACTTACTGTAAGACGGGAAACGAGATTAATTTTTTTTCAGTGGGACAACTACAGCCATCGCCCTCTGCAATAAATAAAAGGCGGACATGTTGATGATCGCAACTTCGCGATCATCAAAAGATCAATTTCGAACCCCCAAACAGATTTTTTAAAAGTCTTTTTAAAATGATTACTGAAATGTAAAAAATTTAATAATACCCTATTACTTTTTTTCCCAAGAAATTGCTTCTTACTTAGGCTAATTTTATATTGTAAGTTAATCAAACTGTTGTGCTTTCATCGAGAAATAATTTTTAATTGATTACCCACCTTTTTTTTTATAAGTTTGTTTAAGTCAAGCCCGAAATATACAAAAAGGGGACAGCTGAATGTTTTTATTTAAAGGGCGATGGCTGTAGTTGTCCCACTGAAAAAAAATTAATCTCGTTTCCCGTCTTACAGTAAGTAAGCCAATCCCGTCTGCAACCTTTAATCTCTTTCCACGTCTAACATTGCAACAGCCGTATTTGTTATAATTTTTAATTTTTGTTTCCCCGTTGGCTAGTCTCCTGAGCCGTCTGCTGCAAGGTAAAGTTTACGATTTGTAAGAACTAAGAATTTGATCAAGTTATTTTTGATATCTTGTCGTTATTTCTTGAGGAAAATGGAGACTTTATAAATTTTAAGTAATTATTTTCAATTTTAAAAAATACAATAATCGATATATTAAGATAATTCTGGTTTAACAAATATGATGCAATAGTTACAGTAATTTTGTTTTTTACAGTTTTTTGCATTTTACATATATTTGGGTGGATCAGCTTTATCATGATTGTAAGCTGATCAACCAAAATATTTTTTTACTATTGTAAAATATGCAAATCCCTTAAAGATTTACTTTAAAAATGTTTAAATTGTTATTTACTCTTAATCAAATATAATTTTTCAATTAAAATTTTAAATACCAATAATATGGTATAAAATTTTTTTTCTTCTTCCCTTCCGCCTCCAACTCAATGACACTCTAAACAATTAACAAGCAAATCGGCGGAAGGGCATAAGCCCAGGCCCTTCGGGCCGGGCCTCATTTCCCTCTTGCCTCCAACTCACTCATTCAAATAACAAATGACAAGCAAAACTTGAAAGGTACGCAAATTTAGCTCATCATTATGGACAGTTAAATATGTGCGTGCGTATAATCTCGTTCTTCACACAAAAAATATCGAAACCCCGCAAAACCCCGTTTTTTAAAAGAAAAAGTGGTCCTCCGGGGTCAAAAATGAAGATGTATCAGTGAACCCGATGTCGATTCATATGTAACTAATTACGGGATATCGATTCCAATACTTATCTAAACTCGTACTTGACAAGAAATATCGAAACCCCGCAAAACCCCATTTTTCGAAGAAAAAAGTGGTCCCCTGTGGTCAAAAATGAAGAAGTATCAGTGAACCCGATGTCGATTCATATGTAACTAATAACGGGCTATCGATTCCAATACTTATCTAAACTCGTACTTGACAAAAAATATCGAAACCCCGCAAAACCCCGTTTTTTAAAAGAAAAAGTGGTCCCCTGGGGTCAAAAATAAACCGTTTGGGACAAACCAAAAGTCAATTAGTACTATTTGAACCATGCCCGATTCATTCCAATACCTCTCATAAGTCCCCCATACCGGGAACATCGAAATCCAGACTCGCACAAACGGTTTTTGGGGCATATCTCGGGTCCCCGGGGTCGATGGGGGCCAAACCCAAAATATTATCAAATGCGATTTTTTTCTCTACATACCTGCCAAATTTCATAGCTCTACGATTAAAACTGACGAAAATCGATTTTTAGGGGTAGAAAAGTAGGGAAGTTGAGTCGTAAACAGCCGCAGCGCGCCCCTTCGGGGCGCGCTGCGTCTGGTATTTACAATGAAAATTCTTCATTGAAATTTCAAGTTTTTGATGCATTTTTTTTGCTTCAGGCGGATGTCCGAAAAGTGTTGGAATAAAGATGGCACTTTTTGGCCTGGATATTATTAGAAAGCTTGCCCTGGGGATCCCAAAAAGTATTGTTGTTTTGTTTATTCTTCCCCAGGGCAAGTTTTTAATTGAATCAAAAATTTACAATGAAAATTCTTCATTGAAATTTCAAGTTTTTGATGCATTTTTTTTGCTTCAGGCGGATGTCCGAAAAGTGTTGGAATAAAGATGGCACTTTTTGGCCTCGATATAATTAGAAAGCTTGCCCTGGGGATCCCAAAAAGTATTGTTGTTTTGTTTATATTCCCCCAGGCCAAGTTTTTAATTGAATCAAAAATTTACAATGAAAATTCTTCATTGAAATTTCAAGTTTTTGATGCATTTTTTTTGCTTCAGGCGGATGTCCGAAAAGTGTTGGAATAAAGATGGCACTTTTTGGCCTCGATATAATTAGAAAGCTTGCCCTGGGGATCCCAAAAAGTATTGTTGTTTTGTTTATATTCCCCCAGGCCAAGTTTTTAATTGAATCAAAAATTTACATTGAAAATTTTTCATTAAAATTTTCATTTTTTTGTGCACTTTTTTTGCTTGTGGCGGCTGGCCGCAAACTGATAGGCCAAAGATGGCACTTTCTGGCCTGAAATTATTAAAAAGCTTGCCCTGGGGATTCCAAAAAGTATTGCTATATTGTTTATTTTCCCCCAGGACAAGTTTTTAATTGAATCAAAAATTTACATTGAAAATTTTTCATTGAAATTTTCATTTTTTTGTGCACTTTTTTTGCTTGTGGCGGCTGGCCGCAAACTGATAGGCCAAAGATGGCACTTTCTGGCCTGAAATTATTAAAAAGCTTGCCCTGGGGATTCCAAAAAGTATTGCTATATTGTTTATTTTCCCCCAGGACAAGTTTTTAATTGAATCAAAAATTTACATTGAAAATTTTTCATTGAAATTTTCATTTTTTTGTGCACTTTTTTTGCTTGTGGCGGCTGGCCGCAAACTGATAGGCCAAAGATGGCACTTTCTGGCCTGAAATTATTAAAAAGCTTGCCCTGGGGATTCCAAAAAGTATTGCTACATTGTTTATTTTCCCCCAGGACAAGTTTTTAATTGAATCAAAAATTTACATTGAAAATTTTTCATTGAAATTTTCATTTTTTTGTGCACTTTTTTTGCTTTTGGCGGCTGGCCGCAAACTGATAGGCCAAAGATGGCACTTTCTGGCCTGAAATTATTAAAAAGCTTGCCCTGGGGATTCCAAAAAGTATTGCTATATTGTTTATTTTTCCCCAGGACAAGTTTTTAATTGAATCAAAAATTTACATTGAAAATTTTTCATTGAAATTTTCATTTTTTTGTGCACTTTTTTTGCTTTTGGCGGCTGGCCGCAAACTGATAGCCAAAGATGGCACTTTCTGGCCTTGAAATTATTAAAAAGCTTGCCCTGGGGATTCCAAAAAGTATTGCTACATTGTTTATTTTCCCCCAGGACAAGTTTTTAATTGAATCAAAAATTTACATTGAAAATTTTTCATTGAAATTTTCATTTTTTTGTGCACTTTTTTTGCTTTTGGCGGCTGGCCGCAAACTGATAGGCCAAAGATGGCACTTTCTGGCCTGAAATTATTAAAAAGCTTGCCCTGGGGATTCCAAAAAGTATTGCTATATTGTTTATTTTTCCCCAGGACAAGTTTTTAATTGAATCAAAAATTTACATTGAAAATTTTTCATTGAAATTTTCATTTTTTTGTGCACTTTTTTTGCTTTTGGCGGCTGGCCGCAAACTGATAGGCCAAAGATGGCACTTTCTGGCCTGAAATTATTAAAAAGCTTGCCCTGGGGATTCCAAAAAGTATTGCTATATTGTTTATTTTCCCCCAGGACAAGTTTTTAATTGAATCAAAAATTTACATTGAAAATTTTTCATTGAAATTTTCATTTTTTTGTGCACTTTTTTTGCTTTTGGCGGCTGGCCGCAAACTGATAGGCCAAAGATGGCACTTTCTGGCCTGAAATTATTAAAAAGCTTGCCCTGGGGATTCCAAAAAGTATTGCTATATTGTTTATTTTTCCCCAGGACAAGTTTTTAATTGAATCAAAAATTTACATTGAAAATTTTTCATTGAAATTTTCATTTTTTTGTGCACTTTTTTTGCTTGTGGCGGCTGGCCGCAAACTGATAGGCCAAAGATGGCACTTTCTGGCCTGAAATTATTAAAAAGCTTGCCCTGGGGATTCCAAAAAGTATTGCTATATTGTTTATTTTCCCCCAGGACAAGTTTTTAATTGAATCAAAAATTTACATTGAAAATTTTTCATTGAAATTTTCATTTTTTTGTGCACTTTTTTTGCTTGTGGCGGCTGGCCGCAAACTGATAGGCCAAAGATGGCACTTTCTGGCCTGAAATTATTAAAAAGCTTGCCCTGGGGATTCCAAAAAGTATTGCTATATTGTTTATTTTCCCCCAGGACAAGTTTTTAATTGAATCAAAAATTTACATTGAAAATTTTTCATTGAAATTTTCATTTTTTTGTGCACTTTTTTTGCTTGTGGCGGCTGGCCGCAAACTGATAGGCCAAAGATGGCACTTTCTGGCCTGAAATTATTAAAAAGCTTGCCCTGGGGATTCCAAAAAGTATTGCTACATTGTTTATTTTCCCCCAGGACAAGTTTTTAATTGAATCAAAAATTTACATTGAAAATTCTTCATTGAAATTTTCATTTTTTTGTGCACTTTTTTTGCTTGTGGCGGCTGGCCGCAAACTGATAGGCCAAAGATGGCACTTTCTGGCCTGAAATTATTAAAAAGCTTGCCCTGGGGATTCCAAAAAGTATTGCTATATTGTTTATTTTCCCCCAGGACAAGTTTTTAATTGAATCAAAAATTTACATTGAAAATTTTTCATTGAAATTTTCATTTTTTTGTGCACTTTTTTTGCTTGTGGCGGCTGGCCGCAAACTGATAGGCCAAAGATGGCACTTTCTGGCCTGAAATTATTAAAAAGCTAGCCCTGGTGATTCCAAAAAGTATTGCTATATTGTTTATTTTCCCCCAGGACAAGTTTTTAATTGAATCAAAAATTTACATTGAAAATTCTTCATTGAAATTTTCATTTTTTTTGTGCACTTTTTTTGCTTGTGGCGGCTGGCCGCAAACTGATAGGCCAAAGATGGCACTTTCTGGCCTGAAATTATTAAAAAGCTAGCCCTGGTGATTCCAAAAAGTATTGCTATATTGTTTATTTTCCCCCAGGACAAGTTTTTAATTGAATCAAAAATTTACATTGAAAATTTTTCATTGAAATTTTCATTTTTTTGTGCACTTTTTTTGCTTGTGGCGGCTGGCCGCAAACTGATAGGCCAAAGATGGCACTTTCTGGCCTGAAATTATTAAAAAGCTTGCCCTGGGGATTCCAAAAAGTATTGCTATATTGTTTATTTTCCCCCAGGACAAGTTTTTAATTAAATCAAAAATTTACATTGAAAATTCTTCATTGAAATTTTCATTTTTTTGTGCACTTTTTTTGCTTGTGGCGGCTGGCCGCAAACTGATAGGCCAAAGATGGCACTTTCTGGCCTGAAATTATTAAAAAGCTAGCCCTGGGGATTCCAAAAAGTATTGCTATATTGTTTATTTTCCCCCAGGACAAGTTTTTAATTGAATCAAAAATTTACATTGAAAATTCTTCATTGAAATTTTCATTTTTTTGTGCACTTTTTTTGCTTGTGGCGGCTGGCCGCAAACTGATAGGCCAAAGATGGCACTTTCTGGCCTGAAATTATTAAAAAGCTAGCCCTGGGGATTCCAAAAAGTATTGCTATATTGTTTATTTTCCCCCAGGACAAGTTTTTAATTGAATCAAAAATTTACATTGAAAATTCTTCATTGAAATTTTCATTTTTTTGTGCACTTTTTTTGCTTGTGGCGGCTGGCCGCAAACTGATAGGCCAAAGATGGCACTTTCTGGCCTGAAATTATTAAAAAGCTTGCCCTGGGGATTCCAAAAAGTATTGCTATATTGTTTATTTTCCCCCAGGACAAGTTTTTAATTGAATCAAAAATTTACATTGAAAATTCTTCATTGAAATTTTCATTTTTTTGTGCACTTTTTTTGCTTGTGGCGGCTGGCCGCAAACTGATAGGCCAAAGATGGCACTTTTTGGCCTGAAATTATTAAAAAGCTAGCCCTGTGGATTCCAAAAAGTATTGCTATATTGTTTATTTTCCCCCAGGACAAGTTTTTAATTGAATCAAAAATTTACATTGAAAATTTTTCATTGAAATTTTCATTTTTTTGTGCACTTTTTTTGCTTGTGGCGGCTGGCCGCAAACTGATAGGCCAAAGATGGCACTTTCTGGCCTGAAATTATTAAAAAGCTTGCCCTGGGGATTCCAAAAAGTATTGCTATATTGTTTATTTTCCCCCAGGACAAGTTTTTAATTGAATCAAAAATTTACATTGAAAATTTTTCATTGAAATTTTCATTTTTTTGTGCACTTTTTTTGCTTGTGGCGGCTGGCCGCAAACTGATAGGCCAAAGATGGCACTTTCTGGCCTGAAATTATTAAAAAGCTAGCCCTGGGGATTCCAAAAAGTATTGCTATATTGTTTATTTTCCCCCAGGACAAGTTTTTAATTGAATCAAAAATTTACATTGAAAATTCTTCATTGAAATTTCAAGTTTTTGATGCATTTTTTTTGCTTCAGGCGGATGTCCGAAAAGTGTTAGAATAAAGATGGCACTTTTTGGCCTTGAAATAATTAAAACGCTTGCACTGGGGATCCTAAAAAGTTTTGCTATATTGTTTATTTTCCCCCAGGGCAAGTTTTTAATTGAATCAAAAATTTACATTGAAAATTTTTCATTGAAATTTCAAGTTTTTGATGCATTTTTTTTGCTTCAGGCGGATGTCCGAAAAGTGTTGGAATAAAGATGGCACTTTTTGGCCTTGAAATAATTAAAACGCTTGCACTGGGGATCCTAAAAAGTTTTGCTATATTGTTTATTTTCCCCCAGGGCAAGTTTTTAATTGAATCAAAAATTTACATTGAAAATTTTTCATTGAAATTTCAAGTTTTTGATGCATTTTTTTTGTTTCAGGCGGATGTCCGAAAAGTGTTAGAATAAAGATGGCACTTTTTGGCCTTGAAATAATTAAAAAGCTTGCCCTGGGGATTCCAAAAAGTTTTGCTATTTTGTTTATTTTCCCCCAGGACAAGTTTTTAATTGAATCAAAAATTTACATTGAAAATTCTTCATTGAAATTTCCATTTTTTTGGGCACTTTTTTTTGAAATTACCATGAAATAATTCGTTTGCGAGAAATAAATGACAAAAAGGTTAATTGCATATTTTCAATCGCATTTGTAGTGACTATGTTATATTTTGTGCTTTACGCTTTACGTTTCCTGATGGACGTACAGCTGTAACTTTTAGCCAGATAAAGTGGTCATTAGCTCTGTTTATGCTTCACGCTCTTGGGAGTGTAAAATCGCCAAAAGGAAAAAATGGCAAGGATTAGTGGTATAATGAGCGGTTGCTGAAAGTAAAGTGTGTAAGTTAAGAACTGGGAGATGAATAGAAATAGTTAAACGAAAATGGCATTGATAAAGCTAATACATTTTTTTCCCATGAATCTTATAATTTATTATTTATTGCTCTCAAAAAATTTAATATCAGTTTTTTGGCCCTGTCTCTCTTTCGTTCTTCAGATATTCCCTCATATCCACAAAGATAAACAAAAATTTAAAATTACGCATTTGTGTAATTAATTATTGTTAATACAGAATTTTCATAAAACAAAAACTCGGGGGGCCGCCCCGAAGGGGCGGGGCACCCTAGTGCCAAAAATTCTCAAACGATGTTTAACTTTAAAAAGAAAAAGATCATCTTGTTTTTGGTTTTTTCTATCTAGATTTACTCTTTTTTCTTTTTAAAAGCACGCTTTCTGAAAAAAGAGTCGTCTATCTTTGCCTTACACAAAAATGTACCAAAAACGAAGTCTTCGTTACGAAGACAAGAAAAGTTTTTCGGAGAAAAAATTCTGCTTTTTTTTGCGGTACTTCATTATTTTCTTTGTTTCAAAAAGTGTTGCCATTTCTTCTTTTTCGTTAGTGTTTCACTTAAAACCAATTAATAAACCACCATTATGATAAAAACGAAATTCTTTCTTTTTAGTAATGTTTTTACGATCGTGTTTAATGTTTTTCTCTAAAAAATTACATGTTTGATCAATCCTTCTTTAATTATTTGTGCAAGTATATTGACAATTTAAAATTTGGAGTGAAAAGTTACACATCAGTACTCCAGAAATAATGATTTAACAGAGAAAGAAAAAGTATGATTTGAAGTATACTGTAATGTTGTTTAGTTGAACGATTGCCGTTATTGCAATTACAGTTTTTTTGTTACTGATTTTTTATTTATTTGCAAGATGAGAAATACATGTTTTATCAAGATTTTTTTGCAAAAAAGAATAAATGTAAATTTTTATTACTAAACTATTAAAAAAAATTCATTTATATCAAAGAAAAAGACAAGAAAAGAAAATGAATAATATTTTGTGTTTATTCAAGGGCCTCTCAATAGAAAGTAGATGAAATTAGGTGCAATTTGCTTTATCTCCAATGCAATATCCTCCATTACGATATCCATGATTGCGGCAACAGGTTGCAACAGCAGCCCCAGGGATACGGCAATCAACATGACATGGCTCAATTAAGACCGCAGCCAATGGCTCTAAAATAAAGACATAATTGAAAATATTTTCTTTTGTTTGTAATTTTTCTTACCAGCAAAAACAGCAATTGCAACAATCAAGAAGATAACAAAGATGACAGAACGCATTGTAACAATCTTTTTATTAGTTGTAGGATGGGATAGAATTGAAAAGGAAATACCTTGAAATGTTTTTCATTCTGAGATGCTTTTATATATTTTATGTTTCAGGTTTAACACCCAAATTCTTGAATGCCAAATAACAATTGTTTATCTCTCGGTTTTGAGTCATTTGAGTCATTTTATTTTTAATCAAAAACAAAGGTTATATAATTGGTTGACGCCAAGGAATTTTGTCATTTTTTAACAATTTTTAGCAGTTATTTTTCAGTAAAATGAAAATAAAATGATTCATATGACTCATTTGAGATAGATTGGCAACTGCCTTTTAACAAACACAAGTTTTAATTTTTGAAAAAAATGTCTTTGACGTAATTTTAGATTGCAATTAATTTTGGTCTCTTTATTGATACAATGGTTATATTTTTAGGGCTACAGTAACTCTTGCAATATGAAATTGTTTGATGTTTTTGCATTTCTTAAAAAGTACAATCATTTATAATTGAGCTTTACTTTTCGCTTGTTTGTTTCATTTTTCACAGGTTTTGTCACTATCAATTTTATGAGTAAATTTGTTTTATATAGAAGTGAAATATCCAGATCTTATTTTATTTAAAAAATTATTTAACATTTTAAGAATTTACAGATTTGAAACAAAAATTTTAAGAAATTTATGATCGTTGATATACATAATTTTCATTAATTATTTCTAGTGTAATATTTATTTCAATTGGAGTATTTAACAAATTTGGAGTGTTAGTTTTAATTTGTGAAAAAACATCTTTGACGTCATTTTGGATTGCATCAAATTTTGGTCTATTTTCTGGATCTTTTTCCCAACAACGACAGATTATTTTGTACCTAAAAAGTTGAAAAGATTTGCATAAGTATGAAACTCGATATAACCTACAATTCCAACGGACATTTTTTTGATTGAGGCAATCGATTTCCGGTTTTTAGAAATTTTAGTGTAGCTGAATAATTCATTCCATCATAAGGTTCATTTCCGCGTTCAAACATTTCCCAAATTAAAATTCCTAATGACCAAATATCACCTTTTAAAGTAAACTAAAATATATACGATTATTGTATAGAATAACAGTAAGTATTTCATGAAAACAAACAATTTTATGTTGCATTGTTGATGGTTCGAATGCCTCCAAAGGAAGCCATTTGAATGGTAAGTGAGGATCTGCCTCACTGATATACTGATAATCAAGGTTCATTTTTCGAGATAAACCAAAATCATTTAATTTTAATAATTCAAAATTCTCATCAAGCCTAAAAATGTACAGTTTCGCAATCGTTTTATAACTTTTGAATTTGATATAGACTATTTATATGATTTTTTAAAGGGATGTTTTATTTCCTTCTTTTTTCTTGCAACTGGGACTGATAAACAGGAAAAAAATGCGTTGTTCTTTTTTTTTCACTTTTGACAAAAAAGAAATGTAATAAAAGTTTCTATGAAGGAGAATTCCCCCTTTAATTTTTTTGATGCAAAATGATGCAAATCAAATAACCCACAAACAATTTCTTGCTGCCAAATCTCGATGTAATATTTTTTGATGGCTTAAATAAATCATTGCATCCAAAATTTGAAAAATGTAAGAAAAAACTGTTGAAAGCAATAATAAATTTGTTGGGGTTTTTAAATATGCATGAAGATCTCCACCTCCCATAAATTCTGTGACAATACAAGTATGGGGTTCTTGTTCAATCCAACCAATAAATGTAACAATATTTGAATGTTTGCATACACTTAAAAGTTGGATCTCTTTTAAAATATCTTCTTTTTTGGCATTAATTTTTAAAGTTTTTACTGCAACTTTGATGGGGGAAGAGTTATCAGTAAAATTTGCAGAATAAACGTCCGATGTAAATCCTGAAATTTTTTATTGGAGATGTTTAATACTTCTGGATTGAGACATACCTGATCCCAATAATTCAAGCAATGCAACATTCTTTCCAGAAATCAAATAACGTTTATTAAATTCTTCCAGTTTTGTCTTTGATGAATGTGCCTTTCTTTCAGAAAGTTTCTAAAAAATAAGTAAGCCTTTTTTGCACTAATTTAAAAATTTTAACCGTACTTTATTTTTGTAATAAAAATACAGCGCAATGCTACATGTTGCAGCGCCAAAAATGAGACATAAAATGGTAGCAAACGTTTGAAAATTCCTTAAAATTTTTGGATTTGATTACTGTATTTAAAAAGAACAACACTAACCAAAATTTGTTTTCATATAACTCATGGTCAACAAAGGTATATGGCACTGAAATTAAATTAAAGTATTTTTGTTTTTATGCATAAAAAATTAAGCAAACATTGAAATATGGGTTTTAAATAATCTTTCAATTCCCACGAACAATTATCTGCTTCTGATAAAGATGGTTTAAAACATTCTGCTCTACAAAAATGCTTATACATTTATATTTAATGTTGAAAAGAAAAATCACACTTTTTGATTCCAGTTTTTTCATCAAATTCTGACCAACGATGATTAAAATCACTCTAAAAACTTTGACGGTGTTATTACATTACTAGCATTACTTACTTTTTTGTTGTACCACATTGGAGGACAAATTGTTTGCATTTCTAAATTGCAAGAAACGTTTGAATGTGAAACCACATGGCACTTGTGGCAGGTTATTGAATCTGATGAAAAAATGCCATGACATTTTCCTTTATTATTACATGTTGCATTTTTAAAATACACCTAAAAAGATATGTATATATATATATGATGCCAAAGAATATACAGATTTTTTTGTTGAAGGATCAATAAAAATGAAGCCTGCTTTTTCCTTCCATTGAGTTATATATCTTTGATTTAAAATATTAGTATTGAAATCGAGAACCGTATCAAAAAGATGCGAAGCACTGAATGGAATCTGAATTTAAAATTACAAATTTAATAAATTAATAATGCAGTCTATGTTACTTTTATCAATTTTCCATTTTTTCTTAGCTCATATATTTCATCGGAATTTTCGTTGCTTGGAAAAATTGCAGTTATTTCATCAAAATCAGAAGAAGAATAAACAATTCTGCCATAAATTACCATATTTTCGTATTGGCTTGTTTGAGGACTTTTTGGCAAAGATAATGATGATATTATTGAATTGTTACAACTGTTTACCAACTCTTCATTGTTGCAGTCCTGAAACAAAGTTTTTTTATTATGTTTAGATTAAGCATGGCAGCGGCCCGTGAAAAAATTTCTGGGCCGAACCTTCAAAAAATTGACCCGTTGTCATGACTAGTATAGATTGTGTTTAAATACTTACGTTAAAATGTTTTGTAGTAGAATTCTGACAGAAATTTCTTGCTTTTTGAAACTCCTTTTCTATCTCTGCCATATCAAATTTGCATATTGTTTTCTCCAAAATTGGTTGCCACATGCTAATCAAAAGTGTATTTGTTTCCGATGAAAATAAAGCTGCCGTTGCTACATTTTTGATTAACACCTTTGTATCATTGTACCATATTCCTTTACAGGATAATACTAAATCCATTCGAGATCTTATATCTGGACTTTCATCATTGTTACAAATTTGTGTAATGATAATATCAGTGTTGTAAAAAAAATAAGATTTAGTATCATCTAATGCTTTCCTTGTAGTATGATCTCTGGCCACAATATCAATAAAATATACATGATTGGTTTGAAAGCTGTAAATTGATTCTTGATAAATCCCATCTGCTTGATCCCATGAAATTCCTTTTGGAACTATTCCATCTGAATCAAATTTGTAAGATTCAATAAATATATTTTTTGAATCATATATAGTTCTTAAAAATAATAATCCATTTCTTCCCTTTTGAATTTTAAATTTCCATGAATGCTTCGCAACTAAACGGGACATTTCGGTTTGCTGTGGCGAAGAATCAAATTGAGAATGGCTATTATTTTTATTTGTCATATTAAGACAATTATTACTAGGGATATTGTGAACATCAAAGATAGGAAACACACGTGGGCAAGGTCGGAGGACAGATTTTGAAATTTTCGCGACCCTTTTTCCCAAAGGGTCCCCCCTTTGGATTTTTTCGAAAATTTTTTTCTTATTTTAAATGATTTTAATAGGGTCCCCTCTTTGGTTATGTATTATATTCACACTTTTTAAAGTACGGTAGCATTTATTTTAAAAAAAATAAGCATTCTCGACAAAACCAAAACATGTGCTGCTCCTGAATTTAGGCTAGATAGATTAGTTTCTTCATAAGTTTCTCAACAGAGGTATATAAAATTTTTTTGGTTCAAAGTTGTTTAGCTTATTCAACTGTATGTCCAAAGTGAGAGCCGCCTTAAAACTCAACAATGAAAGAATGAAAAGAAAAAAGTTGGTATTGTCCCTATTCAATTAGACAGTGTCAAAAATAATATTAACTAACTGTAGAAATACCCAAATAAGCCGGGTTGGAGTTCGATATTTTGTCAATATGCAAGTCTTATGTAGATATGATTATGGGCAAATCCTAATCGTTTTTGTTTAACAACTATTTGAAAATACTCAGAATACCTCCTAAAATGGTTATTAACAGCTCAAAATTACGTGCTTATGGAACTTTGAGAAGCCAAATTGTTTGGAATGTTACAAATTCGGATTCAGCGTGTTCGATATATCCGTAAAATAGATAGCGTTGAAATTTGGAAAAGTGCCGAAACCGAAAATAAGAAAAATTCCTTTAACAAAAGCAAACAAAAAGGTATAATTATATTATATTATTAAGAATGCCGTGAAAAATTGCATACAATAAGTTATGAATTAGTTATTACATAAATGGGGTTTTTTATAAGCATAATACCTACATAAGACCTGCATATGGACAAAATATCGAGTTCCAACCCCGGCGTAAGTTGGGTATGACTGCGGTAAGTGCCAAAAAGAACTGAAGTGTTACTTTTTTACAGTAATAAATTGGTTAAAGTGTTAAAGTGTTGTGCAAAAAAGGTTGAGGTTAGCAAACCTGGAAAATGTTTTACCTATGAACGGATCGTGTAGCTTGCTTATTAAAACTATTGTAAGGCAATACAATCGTATCAGTGATCCGATCAGTAAAATTTTTTTAACCCGTTTCAATCCGTTCCATTAAAAGTACGTATTCGTTTATGTAAAAACCACTTGGAAAGATTTTAGTTTTTCGAAAAAGATTAGATATCCGATTAAGTTAATTAATATTTCTTAAAAACAATAATAACTATTATTTCACACCAAGTTAAACCGTTTTTCAAGGTTTAAGTGTGGTTTTCAATGAAAATGTGAAACTTTTTCACCGATCCGTGATCTGATATTTTGAGCTTCGGATCGGATTACCTTGCAACAAAACTTTTCTTTTCTATTTTTTGTAGAGTATGGTGGAAAAAATGATAAACCATGCATCGTGATTAATTTTTAACACCACGCTAAATAATTTCATAAATTTGATGTCAACTGAAAAAAATCGAAAGGAAGAGTTCATAAAGAATTAAAAATTTTTGAGGATCAAACACAGACATGGATTTTCCAAATGCATTTGTCTAATTAAAATTTTGTAGGTTATTCTGCTGGCCTTCTTGAGTGATTATCTCATGTAAATACCCGGGCGGCCGCAATTCCTAGAATTTTGATCCCGAAGAAAAAGAGAGAACTTGTGAGGGTAGCGCAGCTTCAGAAGATCCTTGAATCTGGAGGGTAGCGCTTCTGTTGTTCCAGAAGATCATTTGATTCAAAGGGTAGCGCTACCCTTTCTCTAACAAAATTTTGTATTCAAAGGGAAAGGGTAGCGCTACCCTTTAATTCCAAAAATCTTCTGAAAAAAGGGTAGCGCTACCCTCAGAATCAAAGGATCTTTTGAAACAAGAGAAGCGCTACCCTCCAGATTTAAGGATCTGCTGAAGTTGCGCTACCCTCACAAGTTCTCTCTTTTTCTTTTTCCCCTCCCCTTCCCCTTCTTTTTTTTCTTTTTCTCCTCCTTTTTTCTCTCTTTTTTCTTCTTTTTCCACGCGCGACCCTCTTTTTTTTCCGACGCGACCCTCTACCCTCCGGAGGATTATCCTCCGCTATCCTCCGACTTGCCCTTGTGTGATAGGAAAAATACTGAAAAAAGAAGGATTATTATTTGATATGAAACTCCTTGAAACTTTTACCAACATGTTTTATCATTACAAATAATTATATAATTTTCATCAATAAATTCAAATTCGATTAATTCTGATGTTCCAAACAATTCTGGCGTCACCCAATTTTTATTTAATTCAGTGAACCGTAAATTATCATCCAAATTTCCAGAAATTATATTATTTTGTGTAACAAAAATAATCGTGGAACCTTTTTTTGCAACACCTCGAAATTTTCCATTACCAGATTCATTTTCATAAAGCTTTACAAAATTTTGTGAATTTTCTGATGCCGTTAAATGAAAAAATAGTAATAAAATAATCAGTAGCATAACAAAAACAAAACTCTTAACATTAACATAAAATGTGGCTCAGCAGTCCAAGACAAAGCATTTTTGTTTTCATTAAAATCTTCCAATGAGATCAATAACGATTTGAGCAGTCAAGTCTTTGGTCTCTTTTTTAAAAAAAAGGCCATTACGCAGTTCAGCGAAGCGATAATAAATGATCTCTTTTTGCAAAAAGAATAAAGAAATTTGTTTGTAACAATCAGAACTTAAAAACGCTTTTTGTTTTGTTTTCGTTAATATAAATTTGTTTCAAAAACAGCACAAAATTGTCTTATAGGAATAAAAAGTATTAAAATATTCATTATTAAAGGACGAGACCCATCGTGAATAAACTTTTAGACGCAATTATGATTGCAATGTCTAGACGCGAAAGCATCTTCATTGGAGCTTGTTTTTTTCTTCACTGCAGCTGCAAAAAAGGAAAGAAAAAAGCAGCTCCAATGAGTCCCTGATTTTGTAAAAAAAAGTTTATTCACGATGGATCTCCTCCTTTAAAAATGTAAACAAAAATAAGATATTAACAAAAAACAAGAAATGAAAAACGGTCAAAAATCAAGTTTTAATTGATTGATGGATGTGTTTTTTACACTATATAAAATGAGTCAGTGAGAGTTTAAACTACATACATTGACGATAATTAAAAGTAAAAACAAACAAATTTTAGCATTTGTTCTTCGCAAAAATTTATGCTATAAAAGCAGCAAAAGTTTGGCAAAACCACATTTGAAGTTTATCATTAGATAACATGGTATTCTCTTTTTTCTTAGTTTTATTACGGGATTCGATAAACGGTTGTTGGATTTATCAAAAAAGTTTTAGAAAATTTTCCATAGGATAACGAAAACACAAATCTATCCAACGTTTAGCAAATCCCTTTTTTGACGTTTTTAAGGGCTGCCAAAAGGTGGAAATTTAACATTTTTACGTGGTTCATTAATCCACACATATAAATGCCATTGTAAATATTGAATTATTAAAAACCAACCGTTTCAGTTATGTTCCGAAAATCAATTTTATTTTTACTGTTACTATTTGTAATCGGCACTGCTGTAAATGCTGAAAGAAAACTTGTTTGGGAAGAACATTTCAATGGAAATTCAATTGACCAATCAAAATTTACGTTTGAAACTGGAACTGGCGAAAATGGTTGGGGGAATGCCGAATTGCAGCATTACACAGATCGATCAAAAAATGCCCGTGTTGATAATGGCCATTTAATTATTGAAGCTCATCGAGAAGATTATGAAGGAAGTGATTTTACATCTGCCAGACTTATCACCAAAGGATTAATGGAATTTAAATATGGAACTTTGGAAGCTCGAATTAAACTTCCGTCACAAAAGAAAGGACTTTGGCCTGCTTTTGGTGTTGTTGGAGCAAATATTGGCAAGGTTGAATGGCCAAATTGTGGTCATATTGTTATTATGGAAGCTGGATCAGCTGATGCAATTGCAAAAACTGTTGTAAATGAACAAATTGGAGGGGCTGCACTTTGGGAAAACAAGGCAATGTACAATAATGTTTTAAAAACAAATCACGATTTAAGTTCTGAATTTCATAATTACACTTTAAAATGGACTGATAAATTCATCAGTGCATCCATTGATGGTGGCAAAGAATATTTTCGTATGAATATTCCAACCGAGACCTTCCGGAAACCATTTTTTGTTATTCTTAGCTTGGCTGTTGGTGGAAATTATCCAAACATTCATGACCCCTCTGGCATTGACGCTAATTTTCCAGCACAAATGCAAATTGATTATATCAAACTCTTCCAAAATCCTGGCAATGAATTATATGTTAAACGTCAATAATTGTGTTATTATTAATAAACTGCTAGCATTGTGTTTTTGTAATTTAACTTCTAAGTAGGAATAAACACATCTTAAAAATTGTCATAACTTTTTACGCAAATTCCATGAAAATTTTGTTAAACTTGACAAAAACAGGCACGGAAAAAAATCAAAAATATTAGAGTTACAAGTTTGTCACAATTAATAAGTAATTCAAAGCTTCCATAAAGTTTTAAAAAATGTAAAAAATATTTTGTAACTCAAAAAAAAAGGATATCAGAGCAGTCGAAAATCAAAAAAACCCTTAATTTATTTAACAAAAATAAATGGAAAATCGTTTAATCGAAAATGGCATTTGTTGATTTCGGCGTAGGGGTGCGAAATTCGGCGACTAAGAAAAATACAGAATCACAGAAAGTTGTGGATCGTTGCATAAAAGCAGCGAATATCTGAAAGCTTTTATTTTCAAGGATTACTGTAGCGCTAAAAAAATAAAACTTTTTGCTTCTGCTTGTTAAACGGCAGTTGCTAATCTCCCATATGAGTCATTTGATTGAAGTCAAAAAGCTGTCAAAAATACGACCATGGCGTCAACCAATCATATAACTTTTGTTTTTGATTAAAAATAAAATGACTCAAATGACTCAAAACCGAGAGATAAACAATTGTTATTTGGCATTCAAGAATTTGGGTGTTAAACCTGAAACATAAAATATATAAAAGCATCTCAGAATGAAAAACATTTCAAGGTATTTCCTTTTCAATTCTATCCCATCCTACAACTAATAAAAAGATTGTTACAATGCGTTCTGTCATCTTTGTTATCTTCTTGATTGTTGCAATTGCTGTTTTTGCTGGTAAGAAAAATTACAAACAAAAGAAAATATTTTCAATTATGTCTTTATTTTAGAGCCATTGGCTGCGGTCTTAATTGAGCCATGTCATGTTGATTGCCGTATCCCTGGGGCTGCTGTTGCAACCTGTTGCCGCAATCATGGATATCGTAATGGAGGATATTGCATTGGAGATAAAGCAAATTGCACCTAATTTCATCTACTTTCTATTGAGAGGCCCTTGAATAAACACAAAATATTATTCATTTTCTTTTCTTGTCTTTTTCTTTGATATAAATGAATTTTTTTTAATAGTTTAGTAATAAAAATTTACATTTATTCTTTTTTGCAAAAAAATCTTGATAAAACATGTATTTCTCATCTTGCAAATAAATAAAAAATCAGTAACAAAAAAACTGTAATTGCAATAACGGCAATCGTTCAACTAAACAACATTACAGTATACTTCAAATCATACTTTTTCTTTCTCTGTTAAATCATTATTTGTGGGGAACAGCAGTTCATGATGCGTAAAAATGGAAATATCAAAGAAGAATTTTGATTGTAAATTTTAGATTAAATAAAAAACTTGCCCTGGGGAAAAATAAACAAAATAACAATACTTTTTGGAATCCCCAGAACAAGCTTATGAATTATTTCAAGGCCAGAAATTGCCATCTTTGGCCTAACAGTTTGCGGCAAGCCGCCAAAAAATTACAATACTTTTTGGAATCCCCAAAAAAAACAATCTGGCGGTAAATTGAAATTTGCATATAAATATTTTTGCATGCAACATATTTTGTGCAACTAAGCAAGGGGAACAAGAATCAGTATGTAGAAAACGTTCAGCTTGTGCCAAAGTGAAGCAGGCGGCTAAAAACTGACTGAAATTTGTCATATAGGAACTATTTCAAAAAAACAATCTGGCGGTAAATTGAAATTTGCATATAAATATTTTTGCATGCAACATATTTTGTGCAACTAAGCAATGGGAACAAGAATCAGTATGTAGAAAACGTTCAGCTTGTGCCACAGTGAAGCAGGCGGCTAAAAACTGACTGAAATTTGTCATATAGGAACTATTTCAAAAAAACAATCTGGCGGTAAATTGAAATTTGCATATAAATATTTTTGCATGCAACATATTTTGTGCAACTAAGCAAGGGGAACAAGAATCAGTATGTAGAAAACGTTCAGCTTGTGCCAAAGTGAAGCAGGCGGCTAAAAACTGACTGAAATTTGTCATATAGGAACTATTTCAAAAAAACAATCTGGCGGTAAATTGAAATTTGCATATAAATATTTTTGCATGCAACATATTTTGTGCAACTAAGCAAGGGGAACAAGAATCAGTATGTAGAAAACGTTCAGCTTGTGCCAAAGTGAAGCAGGCGGCTAAAAACTGACTGAAATTTGTCATATAGGAACTATTTCAAAAAAACAATCTGGCGGTAAATTGAAATTTGCATATAAATATTTTTGCATGCAACATATTTTGTGCAACTAAGCAAGGGGAACAAGAATCAGTATGTAGAAAACGTTCAGCTTGTGCCAAAGTGAAGCAGGCGGCTAAAAACTGACTGAAATTTGTCATATAGGAACTATTTCAAAAAAACAATCTGGCGGTAAATTGAAATTTGCATATAAATATTTTTGCATGCAACATATTTTGTGCAACTAAGCAATGGGAACAAGAATCAGTATGTAGAAAACGTTCAGCTTGTGCCACAGTGAAGCAGGCGGCTAAAAACTGACTGAAATTTGTCATATAGGAACTATTTCAAAAAAACAATCTGGCGGTAAATTGAAATTTGCATATAAATATTTTTGCATGCAACATATTTTGTGCAACTAAGCAAGGGGAACAAGAATCAGTATGTAGAAAACGTTCAGCTTGTGCCAAAGTGAAGCAGGCGGCTAAAAACTGACTGAAATTTGTCATATAGGAACTATTTCAAAAAAACAATCTGGCGGTAAATTGAAATTTGCATATAAATATTTTTGCATGCAACATATTTTGTGCAACTAAGCAAGGGGAACAAGAATCAGTATGTAGAAAACGTTCAGCTTGTGCCAAAGTGAAGCAGGCGGCTAAAAACTGACTGAAATTTGTCATATAGGAACTATTTCAAAAAAACAATCTGGCGGTAAATTGAAATTTGCATATAAATATTTTTGCATGCAACATATTTTGTGCAACTAAGCAAGGGGAACAAGAATCAGTATGTAGAAAACGTTCAGCTTGTGCCAAAGTGAAGCAGGCGGCTAAAAACTGACTGAAATTTGTCATATAGGAACTATTTCAAAAAAACAATCTGGCGGTAAATTGAAATTTGCATATAAATATTTTTGCATGCAACATATTTTGTGCAACTAAGCAAGGGGAACAAGAATCAGTATGTAGAAAACGTTCAGCTTGTGCCAAAGTGAAGCAGGCGGCTAAAAACTGACTGAAATTTGTCATATAGGAACTATTTCAAAAAAACAATCTGGCGGTAAATTGAAATTTGCATATAAATATTTTTGCATGCAACATATTTTGTGCAACTAAGCAAGGGGAACAAGAATCAGTATGTAGAAAACGTTCAGCTTGTGCCAAAGTGAAGCAGGCGGCTAAAAACTGACTGAAATTTGTCATATAGGAACTATTTCAAAAAAACAATCTGGCGGTAAATTGAAATTTGCATATAAATATTTTTGCATGCAACATATTTTGTGCAACTAAGCAAGGGGAACAAGAATCAGTATGTAGAAAACGTTCAGCTTGTGCCAAAGTGAAGCAGGCGGCTAAAAACTGACTGAAATTTGTCATATAGGAACTATTTCAAAAAAACAATCTGGCGGTAAATTGAAATTTGCATATAAATATTTTTGCGTGCAACATATTTTGTGCAACTAAGCAAGGGGAACAAGAATCAGTATGTAGAAAACGTTCAGCTTGTGCCACAGTGAAGCAGGCGGCTAAAAACTGACTGAAATTTGTCATATAGGAACTATTTCAAAAAAACAATCTGGCGGTAAATTGAAATTTGCATATAAATATTTTTGCATGCAACATATTTTGTGCAACTAAGCAAGGGGAACAAGAATCAGTATGTAGAAAACGTTCAGCTTGTGCCAAAGTGAAGCAGGCGGCTAAAAACTGACTGAAATTTGTCATATAGGAACTATTTCAAAAAAACAATCTGGCGATAAATTTACCCAAGGAACACTTTTTTACCCGATTCAGAAACAAAAAATTTTTCCTAATGCCAAAGATTCTCAAACGGTGTTTAACTTTAAAAAGAAAAAGATCATCTTGTTTTTGATTTTTTCTATCTAGATTTACTCTTTTTTCTTTTTAAAAGCACGCTTTCTGAAAAAAGAGTCGTCTATCTTTGCCTTACACAAAAATGTACCAAAAACGAAGTCTTCGTTACGAAGACAAGAAAAGTTTTTCGGAGAAAAAATTCTGCTTTTTTTTGCGGTACTTCATTATTTTCTTTGTTTCAAAAAGTGTTGCCATTTCTTCTTTTTCGTTAGTGTTTCACTTAAAACCAATTAATAAACCACCATTATGATAAAAACGAAATTCTTTCTTTTTAGTAATGTTTTTACGATCGTGTTTAATGTTTTTCTCTAAAAAATTACATGTTTGATCAATCCTTCTTTAATTATTTGTGCAAGTATATTGACAATTTAAAATTTGGAGTGAAAAGTTACACATCAGTACTCCAGAAATAATGATTTAACAGAGAAAGAAAAAGTATGATTTGAAGTATACTGTAATGTTGTTTAGTTGAACGATTGCCGTTATTGCAATTACAGTTTTTTTGTTACTGATTTTTTATTTATTTGCAAGATGAGAAATACATGTTTTATCAAGATTTTTTTGCAAAAAAGAATAAATGTAAATTTTTATTACTAAACTATTAAAAAAAATTCATTTATATCAAAGAAAAAGACAAGAAAAGAAAATGAATAATATTTTGTGTTTATTCAAGGGCCTCTCAATAGAAAGTAGATGAAATTAGGTGCAATTTGCTTTATCTCCAATGCAATATCCTCCATTACGATATCCATGATTGCGGCAACAGGTTGCAACAGCAGCCCCAGGGATACGGCAATCAACATGACATGGCTCAATTAAGACCGCAGCCAATGGCTCTAAAATAAAGACATAATTGAAAATATTTTCTTTTGTTTGTAATTTTTCTTACCAGCAAAAACAGCAATTGCAACAATCAAGAAGATAACAAAGATGACAGAACGCATTGTAACAATCTTTTTATTAGTTGTAGGATGGGATAGAATTGAAAAGGAAATACCTTGAAATGTTTTTCATTCTGAGATGCTTTTATATATTTTATGTTTCAGGTTTAACACCCAAATTCTTGAATGCCAAATAACAATTGTTTATCTCTCGGTTTTGAGTCATTTGAGTCATTTTATTTTTAATCAAAAACAAAAGTTATATGATTGGTTGACGCCATGGTCGTATTTTTGACAGCTTTTTGACTTCAATTAAATGAAAATAAAATGACTCATATGAGTCATATATGATTCTTTCCTTCTGTTCTTGGACAAAAAGAAAAACATGCAACTTTTGTTGTTTGTTTTTGTATAAAAAAAACTCTGCAATTTACCATAAATAATCGTAAAAAGGTTAAGTTGTTTGCAATTAAACTGAGTCAGGTTTTTTGGATATTGCTCAGTTACTGTTTAAACTAAAAACTCAAAGTATCATAATTAACACAATTACAACAAAATGAGTTTTTGTTTCATTAAAATTGTTGTTAACACTTTTAACCATTTTTTCTGCAATTTTTCTTGTGTCCATAAAAATGTGGTATAAATATTAGCATCAGATTTTGAAAATCTTTACAACCCACTTCTTCTCAATATTTAAATTTGTTTCTTTTCTTCAAAGTGTAGTGTTTGTTTGAACCTTCTCAAATAACATGCGATTCTTCGTAATCGTTTTTGCTGTTGCTTCATTGATTCTTTTAATGAATCACACCGAAGCCAAGCCATTTCCAGGTGATGGTGATGTTCAAGATGCAACAAAAGACGCTGTTAAAAATACCATTGATTTAATTGGAAATGGATTCAAGAAAATTGGTAAATCCAAACGTTCAGATTTTGAATGTCGTTTATGTTTAAAAAACTCACCTTATGAAACCAAGGAACTCCAAGATATGGTTTTACAAGAGCATAAAACTGTTAAATCAAAGCGTGGCATCACTGGTATTGCCGAAAAAGTTGTTGAAGGAGCTGCCGGAGCAGTCATTGATAAAGCAGCAGATGGAATTAAAAAAGGTGTTGAAGCTACAAAATCAAACTAATCCAACAACAAAAATTAGATGAGACCTACAATACCTCATCATTTATTTTTAATTATTCTAATTAATTTTATTGTTTCTAATAAAAAATCCTTTAAAGGGAGCGTAACAGAAGGAAGAAGATTATTTTTTTCTTAACGGATGTTCCTAACACGACATCTCTCTACTAATTGAAAAAAGTTTTTTTTTGGAAGAGAGCTTTCATCGTTGTCGTGTTAAGAACACCCGTTAAGAAAAAAAATAATCTTCTTCCTTCTGTTACGCTCCCTTTAATTTTAATTTTGTAAAACTGCCTTTTTTATGATTTTATTTTAATTTTGTAATCAGAACAAATAAATTTTCATTGATCAACAAACATTATTATTATCCATCAAAAACTAACAAAGGAGATCTTTCATTTGCTTCATTTTTTTTATTTCGCAAGAAAGTTCGCGAACCGCATATAACTTACTTTCAGGGATTTTCGCTTTTTTCTTTTGTTTTTTGTTTACAAAAAAAACTCTTTTCTTTGAAATGATTATGAAATATTTAAAAAAATACTTCTTTCGTAAACAAAAAACAATAGAAAAAAGCGAAAATCCCTGAAAGTAAGTTATATGCGGTTCGCGAACTTTCTTGCGAAATAAAAAAAAATGAAGCAAATGAAAGATCTCCTTTAAGTATTTTTTCGAAATATAAACTTTTTTCATTATTACGAAATTGAAGAATACCGTTTTTGACTTTGATGGCACCAAAATAGTGGCATATCGGCACTTTTAATTTATAAAAAGACTTTGACTCGTGTTTTGCATAATCAAAACATTTTTAAGCTAAGAAAAGATACCAGTTTTTGGAAGCCATAAATATCTTACAAGGCTTAATGTTTGCTTTGAATCTACTTTATGTCTTTTAGTCGTAGGCTTCCTTTAAATTATTTATTTAGTAAAATAAGAATCTGAATATTTGACTTTTGTATCGTAATAAAACATAATAAATAAAAATTTATTTTATGATAATAAATGATAATAAAAAAACAAATTTATTGAAACTAAACTTAAAAGGGATTGTCCAGAAATCACGTGACCATGAGGGGGGAGGGAGGGGGTAAGCCAAATGGTCACCCGGCTTTGATGTTGTCGGTAAAAAGCTTTGATCTTTGGTCACAGAGGGAGGGAGGGGGTCTGAAAATCACGTTTTGTTGGTCACGTGATTTCTGGACAATCCCAAATAAGGGATTGTCCAGATCTGACGTCGGGTGTTTTAAGGGGGGGAGGGGGTTATCCAAAATCTGACGCTCATGTAAAAAGCGGCAAACATCAAAGGAAAAAATCTGACGGAGGGGGAGGGGGGTTTAAAAGTTTTGGCAAAAAACCCGACGTCAGATCTGGACAATCCCTAATGATAATGAAAAAAATGTGCTAAAAATGTAACAAATGCGCAAAACTCAATTATTAATGCTTGTAGCTTTTGAGAAATGCAGAAACGAAAAGTATTCCTGGGCTGTCAAAAACTTCTGGAATATTGGGATTCGCATAATTTGTTAATTTGCTAGCTTGTTGTTCTTGATCTGTGATGATGGATAAAGTTGTCGGTCGAATACGAGGCCGTTTTTGGTGAATCGGTTCATTTATAATATCTGCAATAACATTCTTTTTTATTTAAAAAATTGCAATTAATTTGCAGTTTTAAAATATGAGATTTCTCGTTTAAAATTGAAAAAGAAAGTTTTAATATTCTTGATAAATCCATAAATTTTATATTTTGATGCATCATGTGTGTTCAAAAATTGAAAAGTAAAGTTACTACTTACTTTTATTGATTGTTGAAGCATCATTATAAAAACCATTATTTTTTGAGTCATTCGATGATGCTTTGTATTTATAAAATCTTTGATTATGAAAATTTTGGATTCTGTGTTGCGGCTGTGATGAACTATCAAATTTATTTCTTCGCCTTTCGGTATGAACTGTAGCAGCAGCAGAATTTGAAGACGTTTGTTGTTTCACTTTAATTGAAGGCTCTATTGGTTTTGGAATTTTAAATAAGCCACTTAAAAGTTGCATAAAATTGCTATTTGTTTGATAATTGGCAGGGTACTGTTTTAATTGCTCCAAAATGATTTCAACTTTATTTCTGGAATTTTCATATTCATGAGAAATTTCGTTGATTCTTTGTTTTAGAACTTTTGTTTCCTGTAAAAAATAATACGAATCAAATGCCAGAATTTATTTAAAAAGATGCCGACTAGGAAGCAGAAAAAGTCTCTTTTTGGCGTCAATCTTTTAAGATCTTCCTGCTTTGCTGATAAGTACTTAAGTAAAAGGGAAAATCTACAGGCCAGTTTCCCCCTTTTGACATTAATTTTGACCGTTTAAAGGGTTTAAAGGGTTTAAAGGTTTAACCACCTCAGATTATAATAATGAAAAAAAAGAATACTCACTTCTTGCAAAGTTTCAATCAAATCATTTTTCCTTTTACGGTAATTTGCTGATGCTTTTCTGTTTCTTTCTTTTCGAATTTCATCATCGCTTAAAAGTATTACATCCTAAAAACTGGTTGCAAAAATTTCGAAACGCAATCCATTTTTAAAAATTCTTATTAATTAGAATTATGAAAATTGTTAATAATATATAATTTTTAAACAAATAATCTAAAACTTACGCTGGAAGAACTTTTTCTTCTACTATTATTTCTTATACGTTTCCGTGAATACTGAAAATATTGTTGTGACATGGATGCTGAAAATTTTGGATTTAATAAAACCTTTTTTGTAAAAATCTTTCAAATTTCTATAAAGTCAATCAACAAATCTTTTTAATCGGTGGTACGTCCAAAGTTTTTTTTGTTTATTACATGATAAAATTGAAAAAAATTGAGAATTCCTTTGATTTTCAAAGTTAAAACCACGGAGAACAAAGGGATGTACATATTCTAAATTTTTTGAAAAATTGAAAAACTTTAGCTAATAACTTTAACACCTGACGCAGTTGTGTGATCCGCAAAAAACAAATAAAAATATAAATTTTGCACTGCTCTGTTTTTTAAAACACAACCTTCAATTGAACCAATGGCTATTTTTTGGAAGAAAAAATTAAACGAAAAACAACAAAACAAAAATGAGTCACCATTATCAATGATATCATATTTTTTCAAGTGAGTGAGATTAATTAGATTGTTTTTAAACGTTTATAAACGTGTACCACAAAGGAAATAAATATAATGTTTATAGTTTTGTTTTGAAAATGATACTAAAAGTTTGATATATTATTATATTTATTCAAAAAGACAACAAAATTAAAATTTTATTTAAATTGGTATTCACAAATATTTCAGAATTAATGTTTAAAAATAGATTTTTAAGCAGCAAGAATTTGATTTTGTTCTTTGTAAAATTTGATTTGGTCAAACATAATTTCTAAAATATTTTTCAGTTTAATTCACAAAACTACAATATTCAAATTTACGTTTCCATTCTTGAACGCTAAATTGAGATTCTTCAAAAAAGTTATTGTACGAAGGTGAAGGAGGGCCGTCGACTTCGGAGGGGTCGATCCAGGAATTTACAAATGGATGATTAATGAGATCACGAATTCTAATTCGATCTCGTGGATCAATTACAATCATTTTTGATAGCAAATCTTGAATCTGTTGACCTATAATAATTTTGGATTTTTAACATTTTGTTCAATTTTTTAAAACATACAAATTTCATTTTCCCTAGCAGGAAGAAAATTAGAATTTGGTAAAATTGTTTCCAATGAAGAAATATTATAGTGCGGCAAAGTTATCAAATAATTTTTTATGACATTTGAAAGTATTTCATAGAATTCAGCATTCGGACTTCCACGAATTTGAATAATTTTTTTCCACTGATCGTCATGACTTATTCCTGGAAAGAGAATTCTTTGTGTGACCATTTGATAGATGATGCAACCCAAGGACCATACATCAACTAAATAAATTAGTAACAAATTTAAAAAGTTAAGAATTGCTTTAAATGAGGTACCGTTTTCATCATAATCCGCACCCAAAATTACTTCTGGAGCTCGATAATGCCGTGTTGTAACGTATTCAGAAAAAGTTGTCAATTCTTCTGTTTTCTTTGAACGAGCAAGACCAAAATCAAGGATTTTAAGTTTGCAATCTCTCGTAATTCCAATATTCTCAGGCTTTAAATCCTGAAACATGTAACTCTCTTGTTTGAAAACAAAGAGATTTGGCAGGTGTAGGACTTTTCTAAAATTTTTCTAAAAATCACAATATCCCCTGAGGGCATATCTCTGTTTCTCGCTATAGTTGGCGAACTCTCTGAATACCCAAAAAATGTAAAAAATACACACTCTATGCATAATACCAGATTTATGCAAATGATTCACACCACAAAACATTTGATAAATAAGATATGAAAGGCGATCATTATCCAAACTTTCAAAATTAAGTTTTAAAAGATTTCCATCCACAATTTCGAATACTAAATAAACATCGGAAAATTCATTGACATTTTCATGTGAAGTAAATGCATTGAGTAATGAAATAATCTTAAACACATATTTGAAATTTAATTTAATTATTAAATTATTAAGAAACACACATTTTGATGATTGACAGAATTTAAAAGCGAAAATTCCCGATATGCTCGTTTGGCGCAAAGTGGATTTGCAAATGGTCGTGAAAGTTTTTTAATTGCAACTTTTTGATTGGTTACAGTATCAAATGCAGAACTTAAAAATTTTATGGATTGAATTTAAAAATAATGATATTGCATTGCCCACTTACCTCAATATTCCTTGGGAACCTTGACCGACAACATTCATAAAATGATAACGTGAAAAGGGGTCATTAAAAGTGCCATTGATGATGATGTTTGACATTTTTATCAAAATCAATCTTTGAAAATTTGTATGCTAAAATAGAAAAGAATTATTTCTCATCCAAAAACTTTTCAAGCTGGTTGAAATAAAAAACACAACAAGTTAATCACCCCTAATTTTTTTAGTAATTTAAACTATTTTTGATATCAAATTTAAAAGATGTGTTAAAAAAAATTTAAATAATGTAAAAATTAAATAGAATTCAATTTTAGATTGCAGTCCTTTTTTGCAGCATAAAATTAATACTATCGCGGGCTATGTTTTTCAGATACAAAAAAAATAATAAAAATGAGTCAAAAGTGTCATTTCAGCCAAATGAGTGATTTGAAAACTCGTATAATTAGAAAAATATATGTGTTTATAGTTTGAAACAGAAAAAAACAAAACAAACTGACTCATTTTTAACGGCCAAACAACTTTGATTTATCGTTTTTAATGACTTGAAAATGAAAATAAGTTTTTGAGCAATAAAAAGAGACAACTGTCAATCGTGTTTTTAACTTCAATTTTAGTGGGGAAAGTGACAAAAAATCTTTTTTTATTTAATTTTATTATAAGTCAATTTTAAAAAAAATATAGTTTTAATTGATTCTTCAATTAAAGCGCCTTTTTAATAATTTCTTACATTATATTTTTCAGTGAATCCGAAAATGAATTATTATCAAGAATTAGAAGATCGTAAATATGAAAAGATTAAAAGTAATTCTGGCAAGCTACAAATTGGACCACAAATTTATGACAATGTAAAAATTGATAAATTACGGATAATGTCTGACCTTGGCTCAGGGACATGTGGAAATGTAACTCAAAGAAAAATTGATAATCGATTAATAGCTGTTAAAGAAATGAAAAAAACAAATAATGAAGAAGAGAATAAACGGATATATATGGATTTACAAGTAATTACATGTCATGATTGTCCATTTATTGTTAAATCATATGGATATATTATTACTTTTGTGAGTTTCTTTATAACGTTTGATCGTTAACCAAAGTTGCCCATTTCGATAAATTGAATATTTAAAAACATGCCAAATTTTTTTCCCCAAATTTGCATATAAAATTGATCTTTTTCAGGAACAAGTTTATATTTGTATGGAAAAAATGGAAATGTGTTTGGATAAACTTTACAAAAATTATATCAAACCTAAGAATCTGCAAATCCCTAAAGAGATTTTAGGCCAAACTACAGTATCTGTTGTAAAAGCATTAAAATATCTTAAAAATGAACTTGTAATCAATTTCTGTTTTTCCATTCTAACACTCATTTCATTTATCAATCAATCACCTTTTTTAGGAGATAATGCATCGAGATATAAAACCTTCAAACATCCTTATTGATTTAAATGGAAATATAAAACTTTGTGATTTTGGAATTGCCGGAAAGATTATTGATTCAGCAAAATCAGATGGATGTGTTGCTTATCTTTCCCCGGAGAGAATGCAAGGTTCACAATATGATATTCGAGCAGATATTTGGTCATTGGGGATTTCTTTGATTGAATTGGCAACTTTAAAACATCCATATCAATTTAAAAGTTATATGGAATATTTTTGTGCAATCACTCAAATGCCGTCTCCAAGGTTACCTGAAGATTATGCTCCTGAATTTCAAGAATTTGTTGATCAATGTTTACAAAAAAATGTTGAAAGCCGTCCACAGTATGAAGAATTAGAGGTGAGAATATAAACATTAATGCGCTGAATGGTTGCCTAGATATTACAATACCCAAAAACAAAATATATTTAACAATACATCATACCAAATTGAAAAAATATTTAAAACCAAAGAAGCAACAAAAATTTAAATTTTACGATTATTATAAGAAGCTTTAACATAAGTCTTTTCACCAACAGGAACAAGTTGAAAATCAGCATCACCTTTCATTTCAGCAATCAAATAATCACTTCGATCAACCAATGAATGATGTTTCAAAGACAACATTTCATTATGTTTCAAGTAGAGATACCATTCAGCACCTTTCATCTTTTTGACAGTGGAGGGTTCTTTTGGGATAGGAACTTTTAATTTTGAAAAGCAAATTCTGGTTGTACTCCGTCGTTTGACATGTTGCTAAAAGTTGAGGCAGCATTTAGTAACATTGAAAGTCGTGCAAGGATTTTTTATCAAACCACAGATTTAAAAATACTGTTTTTTTTTTCGGAAGGGTGGCGCATTTACCGTAAATTTGAACAGCAGTGAGCCACACTGGTCCAAATGAGACTCTACTCATAACGCCAAAAGCAAATGGAAGTTGATGAGAAAAGAGAATAGAGTTTTATGCTTCTTTCTCCAGATTCCTCTTTTTTGAAGCATTATTTTAAAAATCCGCCGCGATAATCTTTTTTGTCAGGTATTTTTACCTATGTATGGAAAGTTTCACGCTTCTACGTTTCCTCAGAAAGCTCAAACTTTCCCTTTTCGGTGACGCATTCGCATAAACAATAAAAATCATAATCATTTAATCGTTCTAAATTTCTTAATATTGCTTTATTTAAAAAATCCGCCGCGATAATTCTAATTGTAATGATCTTATGCAAGTGTATAAAAAGTTTCAAAGCTTAGGGTTGCGCCGTTAATCTCAAACTTTCCCTTTTCGGTGATACTCTCGTACTTCTTCAAGCAAATTTCAAGGTAAATCTGCTTTGTGACTTTTCTAATTTTCATTTGCTGATTTGTTTTGCTTAATAATCTTATTACTGATGTCCTAAAAGTCATACTTGTTAATTATTTGTAAGTAAAAAGAACTAAAAAGCATAAAACTAATAACATAAGAAGGAATATAGTGAATATAATGATGCATGTAATGTTCATATATCCAACTTGCAGATTTTTGCTCCTACACTATTCTTTTAGTCTCTATTATGCTTATCCATCAATTTTAACATGAAAAATAAGTAAATATAATTATTTTAAACAATTTTTGTAATTTTTGATAAATTGAGCACACCAACTTTTGCAAAAAATAGTCACATGTTGGCGTTATGAGTACAGTCTCATTTGGACCAGTGTGAGTGAGTTACCGAGAATGCCAAAAGTGTCAAAATTTCGAAAAGTGAAGACAAATTATATAAGCTATCTTACAAAAAAGATGGAGTTATAAGAAGCAGGTATAATTCTCTTCGTACAATTTCTTACTATGTTTATCTTGCTTTTAAAATGAATTATTAAAATTTCAGAACATGAAATGGTATGAAAATTATAATGCATTAGATTGTGATGTCGAAAATTGGATAGTAAATGTTCTTGGGTTATTAAATGTTTCTGATGATGACGATGATTGATGCATCATTTTTACACAACCGCGGTTACTATCATTTTTATAAAAATTAATTTTGTTATTTTTGCACTTCATGTGGAAAATAAAATAATAAAAAAAATATTTTTGCCAATTTTATTCAAAAAAAAGAAATATAAAAAAAACAACAATAAATTGAAACAAATACAAGAAAGAGGTAACAAAAAATTTTAAAACCATAAACATAAAAGTATATCTAAAATTCATACAAAACATAGGAAATAAAAAAGGTGGATCGGATACTAATCAGATTCAGATTTTTATGCCATTTGTGCAATGAGTTTTTCTTTCTTTTGTTTGGATCGAGCTGGAAAGATGGCATCTTTGGATGGAGCAGATTGAGATTTGTGAATTTGAGATGGTGGTAATTTGCGAATTTCTTTAGTAATTGTTTCCTAAAAAAATTGAGTAAGTTAAAAAAAGAAAAATTCAAAAATTTTAAACTGAAAGATGTTTGTAAAAAAACTACAGTATACTAAAAACTCAAATACAGTATACCGTAACATTTTATGCAATTTTTAAGTAACAATATTTTTAAAGTCCAAATTAAATCTTAAACCTACTTCATTAAGTTGATCCAATTCAGCCAATAATTCATCTTCGTCGATATTTAATGGATTCTGTTGTGAAATGGCTTCAGCAATTTCATTTCCAATTCCATGTTGTTCAGAGATTTCTTCCATAATATCTTGTACAGTATCAATATCCATTCCTTTGTGAGAAATTTTGAGAGTTTTTGAAGTTGTAGCCAAGACATCAAGAACTTCGGCATTGATTGAAGCATTTTCGAGGGTGGCTTTTTGATATTCCAAAGTTTGTAAAACCCCATCAATATGTTGTTGCTGTTTTTCAAGATTCTTTTTTCGTTTAAGAGCTTGAAGGGCTAATCGTTTATTGGAGCTTGAATTTTCTTTGGCAATTACCAGTTGCTTAAAACAAAATGTCATATCGTTGTCATACAGTAATCTTAATATAAAAAATTCACTACCGTAATCACTAATATAAAAACTCCACTAATCAAATAAAAATTTGATAACTACAGTAGTCCTATTTAGATTCCCGGAAATTTCACCGATAGACATTTCGGCCTAAAAATTCCCTGGATATTTTGGAAGACCGAAATGTCACAAGTTTTTTATGTGAGAATAATTCAATGAATTATACTAGCAAAAAAAATTCATTGCTATGCTTGTCATCAAAAATCAAAATCTAGGACGTTTAAGACGAAATAGTCTGGAATCTTTGTTACAGCCTACAGTAACCCAACCCAAACCTAAAACTGTATAAAAATTACCTCTTGAATTTGTTTTTCCAAATGTTCTTGCTTTCGTAAAAGTTGATCTTCTTGTTCCTTCAATTGAATAATTGATTCTTTCGATGAAATAGCAGCAACTTTCTTTTTGCTTGAAAAAAGCTTTTTCAACATTGAAGCCATCTTTCAAAAATTCACACAAGATCAACCTTTTTTGCTGCTGCAACAAAAATAACAAATCTGAAAAAAAAATCAATCATCTTTAATTTTTGCAATCAAAAGTTTTTTCAAAAGAAAAAAAACTAACCTTGAAAACTCAACAAAAAAAAGAAAAGTTAAATGAACCCAGCAAAAAATGTTGAATAAATTTTCTTCTTCTTTTTGATTAAGAAAAAAAGGCAAAACTGAAGAATCAACAACAATTTTTTTGAGTCATTCAATTGCGAAAAATCTTTTTTACTGCTTTCTTCTCTTTTATTTTTTTGATTGAACCAAGTGTAACAAAAAAATACGATTTTTCTCTAAAAACATTTGTCTCTTCATGCACACTCTAGTAGTAGTATAGGGCCTATACAAACGGTTTTTCGTCTTTCTTTTGCCATCTCAGAGTCGCCTTTTCTTTTTGCCTATTTCTTTCATCTGCGACAAAACAGACAAAAAAATCGAAAAGGTTAACAATTTTTATCCATTTTTCTTTCAATATTAAAATTGAAACACATTGTAGCAACTGACATTTTTTGTCTAAAGAAAAACATAACCACAAAAAAAGGAAGATAGTTTTTCGTTTTTATGAAAAATATAAAGGTCACAAAAAAGTGAAACAACTTTAAAAAATGCGAAAAAAATGTCCAAAAGTTGTTTAAAATTTTGCATTTTGTAAATGCTTATTTGCAACGAAAAAATCAAATTTTTAATTATCAAAAAATTTGTTAATACATAAAATTTCATGTTCATTGATAAAAAGAGTGAATAATTTGTAGAGATCCTAAATTAAATTGTATGGGCGCCCCCGAAAAAAACGGGGGAGCCCCCCGTTTTTTATTTTTAGATTAAAATTAAAAAGTAAAACAACCAATTGTGTTTAATTATCAATATCTCGGGACCATTTTTTTATTTTTCGAAAAGCTTTGAAATTCAGCGAGATACAGCAAACTCGCATTTCGGGGGCGGCAACCCTAATCCTAATCAGGGATGTGTGCGATACATCCTTCCTATATTACAGTATTATCGTATATTTTTATCGATACTGTTTACCAGGTAATATCGTAATACCGTACCGTATGCAAAACTTAATACGGCTCATTCTGGTTTCAGATGGCATAAATGTGAAGGATGACATATATTTAGCAAAGTTTTTGGCAATTGGTCTACATTTTATTGATTTCATTTTTTGCATAACTGATTAAAATTGTTGTCAAAACTAAGAAATTACGGTATTCTTCACCATTACATTTATCAAGTTTTGTTGTTTTTTTAACTAGTTTAATTTTATCACATTGCTTTTAAAAATATAAAATTATAAATTTTATTATCTGTGTACAAGGAAGATGAATGTCAACTTTATATTTTCTAATCATCACAAAACGGAAAAATTTAAACAAAAAAAGTTCAGCGTTCGCTTTTTTTTCTGCTGCTGCTATCCTATTTCACGGTCATTGACATAAATCAAAAAAATATATTTTTTTAAATTTTTATAATTGATTACATTTAATCAAAGAGCTACTGGGAGAGAGACTTTTTTTGTACAAAATAAAAAAAATCGAATAACAAGCTTTTTAATTTTTTGAACAAGTTTTATTATTTGAAACACTGATTTGCTTCAATTAACAGAAAGAAAAAAACTTCTAAAACGACAGATATCAGTTGTTATGATTTTTTTGAATTCAATTTTTGATAATGGATATTTTATTTCCATATTTTAATTTTAAAAAAATATCATTTTAAAATAGAAATGCGTTGTTGTCAATTTTTGAAATCATTTCCATGCCTTCTGCAACAAAATTATGAGTGAAAGATATTACAGTATCTATCTTTGCACTAATAATTTTTAAGATCTCAATTAAAAATCAACATTATTTGATAAATTTTGACCGTTTCTTATACCTAAATTTTCTACGTAATGATCATTTTTCTTCCTTGTTTTAAATCCATTTTAATCTTTCATCCATCCCACCTCTCCATAAAATATTATCACACACTTTTTTTTAGGTCAAATCTTCTTTTTCTTCTTCTCTTATTTCAGTTTATTCTTTTGTTGAAAAAAAGGTGATAATCATTTATATCATTATCAAGTTCAACCTGGGAGGTGATAAGAAAAATTAGGATGAACTATTTCTCTTTTTTGACATTATTTTTGGCATTAGTTGCTTATGTCAAAGCTTGTACCATTGAAGTTTTAATCAAATCTGAAACTGTTAAGCCTGTTTATGCACAATTTACATCCCCAGATGGACAACAATCTCCTCTGTAAGTTTTCATTTTTTTAATGTCATAAAATCACGCTTTCAAATTACGGTGGTTACGGTAGTAAGATTATAGCATCGAAAAATTCAACCTTTGAGAATCTCATTTTCAAATAATTTTTGACAGGTTTTAAAAACAACGTACATGTTATTTTTTGATATAAAATTTTTAATATTTTTATAGATAACAAAAAATATTAACTACAGTACACCATTTTTATCAAATGCAAATACTGTAATTTGAATTGTTTCACTTCCCAACTAAAGTTTTTAATTAGGTTTAAATTGATTGAATTTTAGCATTAAAAAAACAACTACAGTAACATAATTCTGTTAACTATTTCTAAAAACATTCAATTTTTGTTAAAACTTTAAAACCACGATTACAATAATCTTTCAGATGGCTTTTCCAAAATATTCATCAAAATGAAAGATTTCAAATAAAAATGAATGATTGCTCAAAATCCCCTATGATTGTGGAGACTTTCAAAGTTGAAGGAAAACATAAGAAAGGCGAATTAGTCCATTCAACTAAAGCATTTGTCAATGGAAATGGATATATTGATTATGCTGTAAGTTAATTATTCAGAAAATGGGGGTACACGCTTTTGATAAGGATAATAATGAAATAATTTTTTACAGATTCGTGATAATCGTCAAGCAGTTATCGTTGGCCGAGTTGGAGTTTTATGCTCATTTGGAGAGTGTGGAGCCAGAGGCAAACGTGCTGTTGTTGTTCGAGGAGATCGTCGTTAAAAAATTTTTGATGCAATTGTTTGAAAATTTGCAGCACAAATGCTTTTTTAATAAATGATAATATAATAACAATGTTGGACAAAAAACCTATGAAATAAAAACCCAAGAAAGTAACAAAATTAAAATATTTTTATTTAAAACAACAAATTATTTTTGCACATTAAAAACAAATCAGAGATCATTATTATTATTATTATTATTACTATTATAATTTGGAGATTGCTTTGAAAGAATTGTTGAAGCTTCAAGAGTTCGTAAATTTACAACAACCATTGAATGACTTTGATCATATGCCGGAATACTGATAAGACGAACTTTACGACCTTTACCAAAGTCGACCATTTTAGTACCAAATTCTTGTTGATTGGCAGCAAAGAAAACGTGAGGAAGAGAATCCAATGCCAGAGGGTCACTTCCATCATTCCGAGCAAATGGAAAACAATCAGTAAAATCTGGAGCTGTTGGAACGACATGACAAGATTCCAAAATTTCATGCATAATTTCAACTGTTGGCTTTCCTTTCTTTGTCAGCTTTCGAAAAGAGTTGACATTTTGACCTAAAAATATGTTGGATACGGTAATGAGTACAGTAATCATATTAAAGCTTACCAGATGTTCCATGAAATTCAACTCCCATAACTTTAAAGACGTATGGATTTGTTACAGGATTAAGTGAGCGTCGTTGACGTTTAGGAATTCCTTGACTTTCTGCCATCCAATAATCTTTAGCTTCCATTCCTCCTTCAACTTTGGTATCAGAAGAAACTTTAAAGGTTTCAACTTTTGTATCAAACGTTTCTTTCTTCGCTTTCTTTTCTTCTTTTTCTTCATCATTTGCTGGAAGATCGTATTCTTCAAGTAATACCGTATCCATTGGTTGTTGAGGAAGCATTAATGGACATGGATCAATTTCACCAGGCATAATATCAAAATCGAGATTAGCCTAAAAAATACTAATCAAATTAATACCAAAGAAAAAATAAGGCTTACAAAATATCGTCGAAAAGCATTAGATGCAATTAAAGCACAATCAGTATTATCTGCTTCTATAGTAAGTCCAAGAGCCATAACATTAGGAGAGATTGTTTGATCATGTTGATATGTGATAGCACTGTTACCAGCAATAATCATTCGAGCAATAGTATTGTAATACTTTTGGGATTTAAAAAGTTGAGCAAAATAATTGAGTTCACCAAGGAAGGAAGAATTTTCAGGTTTAAGATTGAAGCCAGACATGAAAATAACATATCTAAAATATTTCGTATAAAATCAAAAATAAAAACAAAGCTCCAAAAAATCGAATTTGCCAAACATTCTTTCGATCTTATTAATTCCAAGTTTACAGAAATCATGTTACAAATTACTTACATATCATTTTGCAACAATGGTCGTTCAATATATGGTGGTAGAGAAGGCAAAATTACTTGTTCAACATCAAACATGAAAGAAGTTGTTGATTCAATTTGTGTACCATAAACACCAACAACGAACCCCGTAACAAAGTTATATGGATCAATATTTCCTTTCAATGTAATTGTTTGTTTTTCTTCATCTTCAAGTGTAATCACATCAGTATCCAAGGCAAGAGTTTCAACATCTTCTTCATTTAAAACCACACTTTTATTCATGCTACCAACATGTTCAATGTCACGAAGAACAGCTTGTCGATTTTCCATCTTTTTCATCAAACAGCCAATAATTAACACTTTTCCTTTCGCATTTTTCATACCACCGAGTAAAATTGGAGCAACAGAATGCCCTAAAAACTATCATTAAAGAAGTTGATGCAGAACCAAAAGCATTACCAAGAATTTCTTTAGCATTTTCAACAATTCTTGGATAAAAATGTTGATACCTCATTCGGTAAAAATTAAAGTATTGTCGGGTATAGAACTTTTCTTTGTCTGCAACAGTGAGAAGATATCGATCCGAACAATTTTCATATTGAAAATTTTTTTCTTCATCATGTTTAAGATGTTTTCCATCAAAGTTAAGGTCAGCTTTATCAACAAGAAATGGCTGAGTAAGAATTTCTTCATCTTTAAGAGTATTTAAATCACCGCGAAAAGCTTCAACAAGATCTTCAATTTTATTTACCATTTTTAAATTTTATCTTATTATTATTAGCAAAAAATGGTATCTGATTCATTTAGAAAAATTTAATTTAAAAAAATTTGGTGATCAAAAAAACTTTAATTTTTCGTTGATATTCGTTTTTTTGGCATTTTGACACTGAATGCTAAACATCGTTGCAAATATAAAATTTTTTTGAAGTGACGAAGTTTAAACATTCAAATCGACGTCATCAAAAGTAGGGACTGGCAGAGAACACTTTTTCCTTTTCTTTTTCCTTTTTTTTCTTCGTTACAGTAACAAAAAATGAAATTTGCGCATCTTTTTTTTCAAGATTACTAATCTAACCTACCAGACGTATTTTTTTACGCTGATTCCGAATATGCCACTTTTGATAAAGTTTTTTCTGGGGCAAGTACCCAAAATTTGCATTTTTAATAGTTTTTTGAGGATTTGACCCCAAGCTCACTCGAGCTCACGGATGAGCTTGATACCATTCGATAGCCCTTCAAAAAATACATCTTGGGCCAAAAGGAAAATCGCGCGAAATCACGCGAAAAATATTTACAACGATCGTAGAGCTAGATTTGTATAAAAAATGCTTGAAAAACAAAGGAAAGAAAAGGAAATGAACTTTTTTTTGCACGCGCGTCAAAAAAATGCATTCTTTTTTGTGCAAAAAAGAAAGAGAAAAAGTGTTCCCTTTTCTTTTTTTCAACCAAAAATTTTTGTTTTGCCGCATTTTAAAACGCAATTTTCGGCATTTTAACTATTTTTAATAATTTTTTTGATTTTATTTTCGGTTTATTCAGGTTAAAAAGTACCTAGGTGAAACAATAAAATAATTTTTTTTCAACTTTTATTTTTGACCTGCCAGTCCCTAATCAAAAGAGACATACTTTCGCGAAAATTGTTTCATTATTTCTTCATTTTTTATCCAACGTTGTTTAATTTATTTTATTAAGTATATTTTAAGGATGCAAAATCTTCAACCTTTGCAGCAACTGCAACATCCTTGGAATGGACATCTTCAACCTCAGCAGCAGCAACCACCTTGGGTTTTAAACCCTCATCCTCAACAACAACCTTCGGTTGGATATCCACAAGCACATCAGCAACAACAACAATCTTGGAATGGACATCTTCACCCTCAGCAGCAACAATCTTGGAATGGAAATCCACAACTCCAGCAGCAGCAACAACATTCGGCTGGAAATCTACAAGCACATCAACAACAACAACCTTGGAATGGAAATCCACAACTCCAGCAACAACATTCGGCTGGAAATCTACAAGCACATCAACAACAACAACCTTGGAATGGAAATCCACAACCCCAACAGCAACAACAATCTGGGAATGGACATCTTCATCCTCAACAGCAACAACCCTGGAATGGAAATCCACAACCCCAGCAGCAACAACAACAACCTTGGAATGGAAATCCACAACCTCCCCAACCAGCTTGGAATCAACCTGGGTTACCTCCGAAACCGCCTGCTTGGAATAATCAACCTGCCCTTCTACCACCAACATCAAAAGGTTTAGATCCAAATTCTCTGCCTTCTGCAATTCAAGTTATTGAAGATGATCGACAAACGAAGGGTGGAACCTTTCCAACTGGATTCCCAAATGCAGAATATCCACCGCTAGTTTCAACTGATTTCGTTGCAAATGATTATGGAAATAGTAATCCTAAATTTATGAGATCTTCATTTTATGCTGTTCCAGCAACACAAGAATTTACAAAACAATCTCAAATTCCATTTTGCATTTCAACTACTCCGTTTGCAAAATTGGCACAAGATGAAGTGGAACCTCCTGTGGTTGATTTGGGTGAACTTGGTCCTGTTCGTTGTCAACGCTGTAAAGCTTATATTTGTCCATTTATGGAATTTATTGATGGTGGACGTAAATTTCGATGTCCTTTTTGTCTTGCCTCATCACAAGGTACATATTTCATGTTCTTTTACTGATTTGACTAATTATGCGCATTTATTATTTTTAGTTGATGAAACATATTTTGCTCACTTGGATCATACTGGTCGGCGTACAGATATTCAATATCGTCATGAACTTTACCTTGGCTCATATGAATTTGTTGCAACAAAACTTTATTGCAAAAATAATCTTCCTCCAAAACAACCTGCCTTTATCTTTTTCTTAGATGTTTCTTATAATGCTGTTCGAAATGGATTAGTTAGTTTGTTTTGTGAACGACTTCCATCCCTTTTAAAAAATCTTCCAAAGTTTGTTTTTGATAGAATAAGGGTACAGTAGATCCTAACCACTAATGCTTTTCAGGGATTACGGTCAAGAAAAATCATCAATGCGGATTGGCTTTGCAACATATGATCAAACTTTACATTTTTATAATTTGAGTCATCCCAATCGAGCTGAAATGCTTATTGCAAATGATGTTTCGGATGTGTTTGTTCCATTTGTTGAAGGATTTCTTGTAAATTTCTTTGATGCTGAAGATGCAATTAAGCTTTGCCTTGCACAAGTTCAAACTTGTTTTGCTGATACCCGTATTACTGAAACAATGTTGGGTCCCGTTATTCAAGCTGGTATGGATGCACTTCGATCTGCTGATTGTTCTGGAAAAATTTTTGTTTTTCATAATTCAATCCCAACATTCGAAGCACCAGGAAGCCTTAAAAATCGAGAAGATCGGAAAGTTCTTGGAAGTGACAAGGAAAAAGTTCAACTGCTTCCCGCTACTGAATTCTATGCAAAACTTGGAGAAGAATGTATAAAAATTGGATGTGCCGTTGATATCTTTTTATTCCCAAATTCTTATGTGGATGTGGCTTCAATTGCTCCAGTTGCAAATATCTCTGGTGGTTCAATTTATAAATATCAATACTTTGATGCTGCTCGCGATGGTCAACGTTTCTTAGATGATTTACAACATGATATTAGTCGGGTAGTTGCATTTGATGTTATGATGCGTGTTCGAACATCAACCGGTATTCGTCCAACAGGATTTTATGGTCATTTTTATATGCAGAATACAACTGATATTGAAGTTGGGGCAATGGATGCAGATAAGAATGTTGTGGTTGAATGCAAATATGATAGTGAACTGGATGATAAAGCTCCGGCCATCTTCCAAGCAGCTGTACTTTTTACTTCTTGCGGTGGACAGAGACGTCTGAGAATTCATAATATTTCTCTTCAAGTTACCGCTGATTACAATGCAATGTATCGTTTTGCTGATCAAGATACAATTGTTGCTTATCTTCTAAAAAATTCTGCAAAAATAATCCTTGAAAAAAGTTCCAAAGAATTGAAAGATGAGCTGTTTCAACGTGGTGCACAAATACTAGCAACATATCGTGACAAATGTAGTCAACAATCACCTCATACTCAGTTAGTTTTACCTGAATGTCTAAAATTATTACCATTATATCTTAATTGTATTGTTCGAACAGATGCTTTATGCGGAGGTACATTTATTTTTATTTATAAACTTTTTTGCTACAGTATCCAAATTTTAAGGTAGTGAATTAACTGTTGATGATCGTGTTTGGCTTCTTCAACTTCTTCCATCCCTGCGTATAGATATTTGTATGCGATATCTCTATCCACAAATTCTTCCAATTACAAATTTGGAAATTGTTGAAAATAGCTCACAACCAACTCCTATCCGAGCTTCATATGATTACATGTCTTCAAATGAAGTTTATTTTATTGATAATGGTATTCTTGGTTTTATTTGGATTGGTTTAAATGCTCCAATAGAATTTATAAATGATGTCTTCAATGCTTCATCTTTACAAAATTTAAATACCGAATCTGTAAGTTTATTCTTATTTGGTTTAATAGAATTTTTTCAACATAACTATTTTAGCATGTCTTACCTGAACGTGATAATGATCGTAATCGAGCTGTTCGAAAACTTATTGCAAATGTCAATGCCAATCGTCCTCTACGTCTTAAGCTTTTTATTATCAAACAACAAGATAGCTTAGAATCTTGGATGAAGAAATTCCTTGTTGAAGATAAATATGCTGCAAATACAGTATCATATGCAGATCGTCTGTGCCAACTTCATCGACAAATTAGAGATCTTCTTTCTTAAGAATTTATGTTATTGTTAATAGATTGATTGATATACTGTATTCTAATTGTATTGTGCTTTAAATGTAATAATAAAGATTGTTTTTAATTGAATTTTTTCAAGGGTCAAATTCCTTTTTAACTTATTGACATTGTTGTTGACAAAGAGTCAACAGTGTTTGACTCAACACACCCTTTTGCTCCGTCTATCAAAAACTGTTTATTATCTACAAAAGTGAGTCCAAATGATAAAGAATTTTGTGCATGCCTTTTATTTTTATTCATTGATGTTTTTCCAAAAAATTTTTAATGAAGAAAAAATGTTAATATTTATATTTTTGTTTTCTCAATTAAATTTTAGTGGTGCTTTGGGTTCAAATGATGCAGGATTAAAAATTTCAACCAGCCTTGGTCCAATTGAAGGTTTTGAATTAAAAGATGGAAAAGTTAAAGGATTTTTGGGGATCCCGTTTGCTGAAGCTCCTTTACATGATTTAAGATTTAAGGTAAAACATCATTACTTTAAATTAATATATGGTATTTGTCCAAATTTAACGTCGGAAAAGATCAAAGGCGAAAATCTGAGAAAGAGGGAGGGGGTGTATTACAACCTTTCATTACGGTAACAATTGCTTGAAGAAAGATATGTACGTTTTAGCCTCCAATCCCGCATAAGCCTTGGACGGAACATCGACAAACAAAACATTGGAATAAAAAATGTTTACCATTTCGCCGAAATTTTTATGATTATGAAACGTATGCAGAAGATTGCCTTTATTTAAGTATTTTAATTCCAGCTCAACCGCAAAAAGTTTGTAAAAAAGATTATGGTTTTTTGCTTATGTAATAAAAAAGTTTAGACAAATTTGCTTGTATTCTTTTCAAATGAAAATTTAAATGTTATTCGATTATTGGATTTAATGAAACGTGAAGTCGCAATTGCTGTCGTACATTTTCGTCAAGGCTTACAAGGTTTGAAAGAGATTTTATATATCCGTTTTTGGATGATAATTTGAACACAACAAAAACGCATTTAAATCCTTTCCATGAACAAATTAATTTATAGGATATGCAACCCTTGATCCTGATTCTGGATCCTATGGAATGGAGGATATCAAAATTGCTTTAGAATTTATTGATAAAAATGCAAAAGAATTTGGAATTACAGAAAAAATTATTTTGGTTGGTGAAAATGATGAAGCTTCTGCGATGCATTTAGCATTTGATTCATGGAAAAACATGGATAACGTCAAAAGTAAGGAATTTTAATGCCGTTGAATGTGATGAGCTTCAACGTCTCGAACTCGACGAGTTTTAATTTCATTTCCGCCAGTTGAAAGTACTAACTAAAAAATGGGATAAAAATCAATAAACGCGGAAAATACAAAACTTTTATAGGTTAACTTTTTAGAAAGGGAATTGTTGATTTTCTTTAATTTAAAATAATATAAGCTACAGTAGTTGCTGAAACAATTACGGTATCTCGCAATAATACAGTTATTAAGGTAACTTCAAAAAAGATTTTTATTGCAAACTTGGATTTTAATATTTATCAAGTTTTTCTTACCTGATCCCCATCAATTTGAAGTTGTCCAAAGATACCAACAATAAGAGATAAAATAAAGAATAGAACAATAAAAAATTTCATTTTTACAAAATTTTTACTTTTACGTTTTTTCTCTCTCAAAAAAATTCAACTTTCAAAAAACTATAAGAATCCAATTCTTTTTTAAATCTAAAATATTTAGGTCAACGCTGAATAGAATTTTTTTAAAGAACATTAAAAAACGTCATTGAACTTAATTTTTTTCTTGTTTCTTCTCCTTCAAGAAGATCCTTGATAGAAAGAAAGTATTTCGATCGAAGAAATATTTTGAAAGGTTAAAAAAAGGACACAAAAATTGTAGAAAATTTAGTCGAACATTAATATTAAAGGTTTGCATGAATCTGCTGATGAAAAACTAGGTTTTTGGAGGCCAATTTTGAACAATTTTAGTAGTTTAAATTGTATTTAAAGCAATAGGCCTAAATTTAAACCAAAATCAAAAATTACAGTATCATTTCAGGTAATCATGAATATCGATTAGTTTTATTAAATGGAAACAAAAATTCTGAAAGATTTGTGCCAGATTTTGAAAGGGTACAAAAAAATTCTCATGCTTTGATGAAAGAAATTGATTGTGATATTCCATCCCCGAAACAAGCATTTGATTGTGCAAGAACAAAAACCTTTACAGAAATTATTAAAGCTTATCAAAAATTGGCAAGTTTATGAATGGGAGATATTGATGGATATGATAAATCCCTTTGAGATAAAATCAAACATTAAAAAGCTTTTGATCTCCTAAAGTCTAAAAAGGGATAAATGATATCCGGATTTGATATATCCATTTATAAAATTACAACATTCATATTAGGATTTGATATATCCGTTTGAGGTAAATCGAAACAGTTAATTTTTTAATGTCGAATAACCTCCTTAAAGCGGATAAGTGATTAAATGATATCCTGATCTGATATATCCGTTTATAAAATTGCATCATTCTTTAGACCCTCCATGAAGAATACGGTGCTCCATTTCGTCCAATCAAAACTAATCCAACTTCATCTTCACCAATTCCATCAATTATCGGTCTTGAAAAAACTATTTCAAGTCACTACTATCAAACTGGTGATGAATTTAATGTTGAATACAATTACACAAATTTTAAGACCCTTCTAGCACGGGTAATTTCGGATAAAAAATACAAAAATGGTGCCTTAATTCGAAGGCTAATTTGGCATGAATATATCCGATCAATCGGAGATAAAAAGGATACATACTTTTTATGGCAACAAGGACGACAAGTTTGTGTTTTTAGGAATTACTGTAATCCAAAAATTTTTTAGATTTTATTGGATAAAGGATATAATGCTCCAACGACAAAATTAGTGCAAGAATTAAGTACAGAAAATAATGATGTATTTTTATTTAAATATACAGTTCCAAATCCAATTTCAACATGCTTGGGAGCAGCAATCCCAGAATTTCAACAAAAATTTTGTGATCAATGGCATAAATTCTTGCTTAGATTCGTTACAAAAGGGTAAGGTTTTGTGTCAAAAATTTTAATAATGAATTTTTATGCAAATTTCAACTTAAACTTAGCTTAACAAGTTAACTTTAAATAGCTTGTCGGTCTTTTTTTGATTGGATCGATGCCGACCTATGAATACAAGAAAAAAATTTTGCAAATTTTCAAAATGAACATTTTGAAAATTTGCATAATTTGCTGTTATTTTTTTAGTTCCCCAACTCAAAAAGGCTGTGAACCAGGAAAAATTAAATGGCCATCTTTGAATTCTGGAAAACGAGAATATTATATTACTTTGGATGAAGAAGGAAAAACAGAATGGGATCATAACTTTAATCTTAAAGCTGATGCATTTTGGAATGAATTGGTAATAAAAGCTTTAAAAACAAAATCCAAACAACTTTGAAAGATTTAAGGTTCCAATGATTGAAAAGCTGGAATTAACGGGGAAACGAGTTCCTGCAAATGAAGACGACATTGAATTGTTACATGCCTTGGAAGAGGAAGACGATATTCAACAATATCATCAAGAAGAAGGTCATGACGAATTTTGAAAGATTCTGTTAATTAATAGTCTAGTTTATGTGGAGATTCATTATGCAAATTTATCTATTTGATAGAATTTATTTAAATAAAATAATAGCAACACAATGAATTCAAAAATGATTCCTGGAGATTTCACCAAAAAATTTGCATGAATTTTTGGAGAGACCAAAATGTCCGAAATTTTTTACGCCAAATTGAATATGATAATAATGTCAACTTTTAATGCCATCAAAAATACAGGACAAATTTTTCGGCGAAATATCCGGAAACTTTCAAAAATACAAAATTGCAGCCGAAATCATCAATCTTTGAAATTTCTCAAAATTCTTCGGAATCAATTTGCATTCGATTAATACTTTTTTCAGAAAAATGATTTGGATCTTTTACAACTTCTCGGAATTTTGTTAGATACTCTTCTGTGATTGAGCCTTCTTTAAATTCAATTGAAAGCTCAAAAGATTTTTCCATATTTTTCTAAAAATCATAAATACAGTTTTAGTTTTTTTTTATAAAACAACAAAAACTTACGATACAAAAATCTTTGAAGGCTTGAATATTTAATGGTTTACCGTGGACTTCATAGATAGTAAAAGATTTTATTTTATTTTGAAAATTGAAATTTAATAAAGCTTCTGCAGTTTTGGATGTGCATTTAGCTTCTGTCATCCTAAAATTTAAATTATCTTATGTAAGAAAAATTAATCAAAACTATCGTAGTTTTTTAATATTTAAAAACTACAGTACTTTTAACAACTGCAAGAATAGCATTCTTGCATTTAAAACTTTTTACCACTAAAAAAACGGCAGTATCCGAGACATAAAGCTTACTGAAATCGGCGAAGTTTTGGAACCAATTTTAGAATATCTTCTAATGGAACAATTTCTTCATTTTCATCCGAAATTTTTGTATCCAGAAGTTCTAGAACTTCAACATTTCCAGATTCAGTAAAAAATTTTAGATCATTAAATGTCATAATTTGATATCCAATTTTGATGTATTTTGCATCACATCGAGAAAATGATGGAATAATTGAAGACAAAAATAATGGATTATTTTCGATATTTCCAAAACGTTGGGATAATAATGAAGTTGTAAGATAATAATTTTGCACTGGCACTACAGTATCTTTTGGGTTAAAGATTAAGATTTCATTTTTGAATGTTGTGGTTTTTGCTGGAATTTCGAGGCTGTAACAAATTGGAGTTGGTTTTCGAAGGAATAAATATTTGCATGATTGATGAAGTTTTCGAAGAAGAATATGATCTGAGAAATCCAGGATATATCGGATCAACGGTTTTGGAAGGGAGAAATCTTGGTGGAATAAATTTGCATAAAAATTTCCAGTTAGTGCCATTGGGGGCGGATTCGGAGAGATATAAGCAGAATTTGGATTTGTTGCTTCTTCTCTTCCATACACATCACCCCAAGATTCAGATCCTTCCCAATCAAATCGATCACTCCATGGTACAGTAATCTTTTGACCAAATTTCTTTACTTCTTCTTCATATTCTTCTTTCATTTCGGCATCATCAAGGAAGAATCTACAGTACTTTGAATAAACATGAAATAATTCATGATAATTTTTTTCTTGTTTTAAATATTTGATATAAATTTTCCAGAGGTTTTTATCTAGCAAATTACTGCCAAGCCGATATTCAATATTATGAATAATAAATTGTTTATCCCCAACTTCAAATAACAGGGAAAACCATTCTTCAACATTGCCTTCGGCAGCTTTAATTCGAACATATAATTCTTTCATTTCATTGTAACGTTTAATCAATGCTGCAGATGGTTGAGAAGCTAAAAAAGGAAGAGAAAAAATTGAGAAATTTAACCTTTTGGAAAATCCTTACTGGCATTTTCTTCATATTTTAGATAAAATTTTTCAAGATGCCGATTTGGATATGTTAAAGCATTTTTTATGTAATCCCGAGATTTTGATGGAAGCATTAAAGAGAATTTCTTGATTGAAAGATCCAAAATTTTTCGATAAAATCCATCAGAAATGTACTGAAATTGTTATAAATTTTTTATAAGTTGTAAAAAGTTCTGATAAGCTGATACTGTATTTGTGTAGTAATATATAAATTTTTTGCTGTTAGATTTATATCTACCGTATCCCTATTCTATTATCAATATAATCTCTACAGTAACCCTAATCCAAATATTTTTTAACATACCACTTCATGCTTTCGATTATAATAAAAATGATATAATCCTTTCAATACAAAACTGCTGCATAACTCTTCTGAAATTGACCAAAGAAAATTGGATAATTCTAATCTGAAATGTATTAAATAAACCATTTTACACAAATAAATCCATCAAAAATTCTTACTTTAATTCCCAATATTCTTTTGGCATTAAATATTTTGATGAAAAGGTATCCAAATATTTTTCTTGTAAATGATTATCTTCTGTTGAAGAAAGATCATGCTCCAATTGGGTAATTACAGCTTGATAAGATGGATCACATTGTTCAAAGAATTTTTGAGAGATTAACATTTTTTAACAGTATTTTTTTAACAAATACTTGGTTATTAACGATTGTTTAAAGTTGACTAAAAACTTATTTCTTAAAGATTTTAAAAAAAAATCTCAACAAAAAAAATCCACGAAAAAGATGAATAATAGAAATTATCACATTTTAAAATTACGGTAGATCAAACTAGTTCAAACAATCTTTTAAAAATGTTAAAATTAGTTTAAGAATTAATGTTTATTATGGAGAATAATATTCGATCAAAAAATAAATAAAACTTTTCAAGAAGAAAATTCAAGTGAGTTTCAACCAAGGGCCAAAATACAAAGAATGTACATTGACTATTTTTCAACTGCGCCAATCAAAAGTGTGAAAATGTTCATCTCAAAAAAGCATGGGTTTAAACCAAACGTTTGGTCAAACTGAAACAACAAATATTTATTTAAAACATAAAAACAACAACATATTTAAAATTCATTATTAACAAATAATAATCTTATTTATTGAGATTTAATTGAAGCATTTTGAAGTAAACTTGCAAGCTTTTTATCACTTTCCAATGCTTGATCCCAAAGTTCTTGACTCATAGAAATTATTGTTGATTCATCCAAATTTAAATGTCGAATTACTGCATAATCAGTGAAAGGATTACTACATTGTTTCTGAAGTTCATTATGCTAGAAAATAAATATAACTACAGTATCGTGATGTACACAAATCTCGTTAAAAGAAGAAAAACTTACATAATTTATCCAATTATTTTCTTCTTGGCTTCGATAAGTATTATGTGATGTCATAACGTAATGCCTGTAAGCTTCATCAAACTCATTAAAATTATCAGGATATTGTTCAGTCCATGAAGAAGCAACTGGATAGAGCTTTAAACAAGGTGGCATAGGAATTGGTTGATGAACACAAAGTGCTGCCCTTTCATGCAATTTTCTTTCAAGTAAACATCTCTTTCCACCAGGTGTTCGAGATCGAGATTGAACAAATGGAATTGGCTTTGAATATTCACCAGTTTTAAGCTGTTTTCGAAACCATGGCTGAAACAAGACAAAAGAATATAAAAAAACATTTGAATCGAATCTGAACATACAGTATCACAAAAAGCCGTTGTTAACGAATTGACAGGTCTTAATCGAGCATTTTCAGGTTTCAATTTTCGAATTCTTAAACTTTGAAGATCTGCAAACGTTGCCTTTTCTCCACGAAGTTGATACTAAAAAACTTCAGATAGTTAAGAGCAACCAAAAATCTCACAAAAAAGACCTTACCGGAATACAGACAGGATTATTCGAAGCATTTGGATCAAATTTCTTTGGAGGTTGAGATGGTCGACGGAAATACTTTCTCTTTGACTTCTTTCTTTGCTTTGGAAGCTTTTCTTTCTTCTTTTTCATTTTCTTTATCTTCTTACCGTAATCATTTAATTCAAAAGTCTTATCGCAACCATATTCTGTAATATTATCATTTTCATCCATTGGTGGTGAAGTTGAAATTACATCACTTTCTTGATGAGCATTCACTAAAGCAACGACATCATATACTCTAAAAAGGTAAGTTTAACTATACAGAAATAAAAACAAGTTAAGAAAAGTCAATTCTATTCTAAGATTGTAATGACGAACTTGGTCTACCAAGGCTAAGGCTATCTATTTTAGCAAAATAGAAACACCGAGGCCGGGAACCTGATCAACAGTAAAAGGCACCTCGGTAACACTGTGGTCTATCTCACCGTACAAAAATATCATACCTCATATCAGAACAATGAAGATTAGTAGATGAATGTTTGACCATAAAATGTGACAAATTCAGTGGATATACTTTTTTAGGCTTACGCAATCGTAATCCTCGAACTGTTTTTCTTGGAATTGATTTTGAAGAGCAAAAAACTTCAACTTTAGCTGAAATTTGGATATACGTTTGCATAATTTGAAAAGCAGAGGCTAATTCAATAATCCTAAAAGAACATGAAAGTCATTAAAGCAGATATGAAAGTTAGTACAACAAACTTTTGAGAATCTCTTGAACACATATATTCTTTCGTCAAAGATGCGATATCACCATTATACCTTTTTTCTTTTGATTCATTGAGATTCTTATAATCACTTGCAAGTAAAGGCATTGATGACTTAATAATATTTGGAGGAAGCCAAACTCGACGTGATATATTATTGATAATCTTCGCTAATCGTATAAGTCCTGCAGAAATTGTTTTTTTATCAACCTAAAAAGTATACTTAATAAAAATCTACCCATATATACTATACATCCCAAGAGCAAATATATATAAAAGACTTACACATTTCTTAAAAGCTTGTTGCAAAGTTTCTGAAGAACTTTCAAGACTTTTACGAGTTACTTGCTTTGAAGCAGCTCTTACAACATTTAAATATTGTTGATATACAGATGGACTCTTTCGTTGATAACGATGAGATACAACATCAGATTCTTTTTCTTCTTGAAGTTCATCAGCAATTGATTGAGACATTCTTAAAGCTTCATCAACGATAACTAAAAAAAAGTAAAAAGTAAATTTTCAACAAAAAATAAAGTAAAAAAATATTGCGCGCGTTCATTTTTGTCAAATGTTTTTTCACGCCAACCTTTTTTTTAAAAAGTTTATTTTAAAAAATAGTTCAAAAAACATGCTTGCTAATATTGAACATTGATAAAAAAACATTTGCTGATATCATAATAATAGCATTAATTATAAATTAATTATTAATAAATAGCAAGACGAATCGGAATATATTTCTGTAATAATAGAAAGAACTAACCAATAAATTCCTAAAGTTAATACCGCATTCAAATATCAAAGGAGACTATGGTTGACGTTGTTTTTAAATTTTATCGTTCTTTTTCGAAATACAAAAACCTGACGATCAGGGTTTTCTTCCATTGTTTTATTGCTTGATCGTCAGCTTTGTGCATTAAGAAAATTTTCATTTATTTTATGTTTTGAAGGAGTAACTCAAAAACTCGAGTCGAAATAGCGCCAATGAAATTACACAATTAACAAAGTGACATAAACATGACGGAACACCATAATTATTTTATAGGGAAAATTAAAAGATGTTACCGTAATTCAATTTTTTTAAAAATTTTATATAAAAAGCAGCCCGAATCTTATCTTTTTTGCGTCACAGAAATCAAATTTTTATGAACTCCGTGATTTGTTTGATATAAAAATTAAATTTTTAGATTGATGGATGCCGGGATCCCAATGATGAGCAAATAGAATGTTACGGTAATGTTCAAAGGTAAAAATTCAAAATTTGTTGTTTTATAAAAGCTTTTTTTATAAAATCAAATTTCTACATTCCCTATGATTTCAATTAAGGTCAATGGTATAATGAAAATTGTCTTTTTGTTATTCAGTACAATATAACTATTAAAGGCAAAACAACAGTACACATGATTAATTAATTTATTTACGTAGCCATAATGAAATTTTTCAAAGAACACACCATAAGACTGATGCAATATCATTATTGATTTTTTTGGACGAAGTAAAGGATGCGTTGACCTCGATAAAGAAAAATTTTAAATGAAAATAGCCATTCGAATACTGCACATTTAATCTTCCTCTTTTAAAGTCCGTTTCTTTCGACTTTAAAGGGATCTTCTGGATGTGGGGCAAGAAAATCAAGCCAAAAGGTTCGACTTTTTTGTGGAACATTTGTAAGTTGATTCATTTCTTCTGGGGAAAGTTCAAAATCAAAAATATCAAAATTTTCTTTGATTCGAGTTTCATTTGTTGATTTTGGGATAACATTGTATCCGCATTGAATTAAATGACGAAGTAAAATTTGTGCTGGAGTTTTTCCATGCTTTTGTGCGAGGTTGAGGATCAAAGGATCTTCTAATGGAATTTGAGGTTGAGAAGGATCACTAAAAATTTGAATTTTAATGATAATAAATTATTCATGGCTCAAGCTGGATTTTAATCCCGTTCAAACCCGGCCCTTTATAAGCCCTAGCTTAGTCGGATTGCTGCAGGGTTTTCCGAAATCGAATTTAAAAAAACGAAATGGACATAAAAATTTTGTTATCCAAAACCGAAATATCGATTTCGCATCGACCTTGCAAGCGCCATGTTTAAAAATTTCAAAACAATAACAAACTTTTTATAAAACTTTCGATTTGGTGATCCCAAAGGTGCATATGCCATTACAGTAATCTCATGCTTCTTACAAAATTCAATCAATTCTTTTTGTTGAAAATAAAGATGAAGTTCAATTTGAAGGGAATGAATTTGAATTTTTGCAATCCTTAAAATTCTTTCAATTTGGCAAATACTAAAATTTGATAAACCAATTGATTTTGCAAGTCCTTTTTCGTAGAGATTTTCCAAGCCTCTCCAAATATCTTCAATTTTTACATTTGGATCAGAGGGACATGGATTATGAGCAAGATAAAGATCAATATAATCCAAGTGAAGTTTTTGAAGAGATTCTTTTAAAGCTGTTTCTTGCATTTCTGGATGTAAGAAACCCTGAGGGCATTTAGTTACAACAAAAAGGTCTTCCCTTTTTACAAGATTCTCAGAGAAGCATTGAACAAGCGCTTCACCAATTGCTTTTTCATTGTTGTAAGCAGCTGCAGTATCAATTAATCGATATCCAGCTTTGATTGCAGATTTTACAACTGCAATTAAAATATCAGATGAAGCCTAAAATTTGGAAAGATAACTACAGGTGGAATAGCTTATGAAAAATTAATTTAAACAATTTTGAATTGAATTCTAATAAGAGTAAGAAGATTTGTAAAATACCCGCAAGTTTAAAAGAAGTTTGTAAATCTAATGTTTATATTTAACTTACCCCAGATGTTCCAAGCCCAATTATCGGCATTTTAATTCCATTTGATAAAATTAAATCATTTGAAGACATTGCTATAAAATTGACTTTTCCAACTTTAATAAAAAAAAAATAAAATCAATTTCAGCCTATTCAAAAAAATAGAAATAAAAATGAGCGGGAAATTGAAGAAACATTGAAAAAATATATCATAAATGTTTTGCAAGTGTGCATTTTTTTTGATTTACGATCAGACAATTTTTTAGGAAAAGTGAAAGAGAAAGAAATATACGTTTTTTTGTTACAACTTTTAAAGAAAAAATCATTGTCTTTTTTTACTAAAAATATTTTTTGATCAATGTAACATTTCTTTGTTTTTGTTTTCCTGCTTGTGGTAGCTTTTAATGTGGGCTCAAAGAACATCCACCGATGCCACATTCCACCCTCGCTTACCAGTTTGAAAGGGGCCTTAATTGGCTTCCTACACTGCTCCACAAAAGTTTAGTTACAGTAAAACGTCAAAAAACCAATTTTTTTGACAAAAAAGCTGAAAAATGACGAAAATTCAGAATTTTGAAATTGGGGTTTGAGAAAACTGTGAGAGATTGAGCTATAAAATTTTCAGGACTTGTTAACAATGGATGGGACTACATAATGGCATATTCTGCATCTTCTGAAATGTACTGTACGCCATTTTTTCGGCACTGGAAAAATGCCAAAATACACTGAAATGCCGTTATTTTAATTTAATGCCAAATCGGGACCATTGAATATTTTATCTTGTTTTCTTCACAAATAAGCTTTAATAAGCATATTTAACATCCCCCAAACAATGACTAACTCATAACCTACCGTATGCAAATTTTTCTTAGGGTGTCCCTATACTTTTGTGGAAGCAATTTTTTATACTTTCATGGGCGAAATTGCCAGTTTTTGAGATTTTGACGTTATTCCAAGGATATATAAATTTTCGAACATGCTGAACCCGAATCTGAAACATTTGAATAGATTCGGCTTCTAGAAGTTTCAGAATCGCCATATTTTAGGGTGTCCCTAAACTTTTGTGGAGCAGTGTATTAAGGGAGCTAATTAGACTTCTGTTTATTCAGTGAAAGACTTATAAAACGATGGTGGCACCATCAAAAAACTACCACCTCCTTTTCCTTTCCCCATAAATAAGGAATCCTTTCTTTGTGTCTTTTAAGCCTTTTTGGAGTCTTCTCTCTTAAAAGTATGTTTGTGTTATTATTCTGAATAAAGTAATATTTCATGTAATTTGGATTCTCAAAACAGTGGTACATAAAACTGCTAAAAACACATAAAAATTACAGTTTTATGGTAGCTTAAACTAAAGAATTGTATTAAACTTGGTTAAGACATTTTGACATGTGAAAACATGATAATCTGAGAATGCAGGCAATAATCAAATTCTTGTCAATTTTAAGTAATAATGTTCAAAACATTGCTTGGACATGCGATATTTTTTTTACTTTGAAAATCCGATTTTTTTTAATAACAAAGAACAAGTAAAAAATACATAAAATTTCAAACAAAGAAAATAATAAAAATAATAATAAAAAATAAAGTGATTTAATTACCCAAGTTTAAGGTCTCAAAAGAAACAATTTATTCATACATACAATTCCGCAATTACCTATTTTTATTACAAATTTCTTCATAACTTTTCCATTAATTAATTAATTTTAATGCAAAATCTGGTACACATTTTGAGTCCTGTGTCCACCATTTATGAATATCATTTATCGAATGTCGCTCTTTCTTTGTTGCAATTTCACAAAGTTTACAAAAATTATATAATTTTGGATATGGTACTTTTGTCTTTTTATACTTTTTTGTCCAACCAAAATATCTACAAAGTAAAAACTTTATGCAAATTTCTAAAATTTAAAGGTTACAAACTTTTTGTATTCTTGAAGATTCTGGGATAGATATTTTAATTTTTGAACAAGTAATTCTGGACTTTGAAAATCATCAGCTGCAATAAAATATTCATCATCGGCAATTCCTTTTAGGACGGATCGCTTCAACACAATTGGAACAATTAACTGTTTCAATCTCCAAAATTTTTCTGTGACATACCCATCACAAACTGAATTTTCAAATGCTAAATAAAAGAAATATTTTTCTGAAAAATAACGTTTTATTAAAGCCTATTTAATTGGGCCTCACTAAACGGTGGATGGACGGGTCCAGTGGAGTGGACGTCTAAACGGTGGACGGATTGCTAAACGGTGGATGGATTTTTTTGATTTTTGGGTAAAAAAAAATTCAAGTTTTTTTGTTTCTACCGTACTGTCATTTTTTTAATCTGCAATTTTTGGGAGGAAGAATTCGGAAGGATTCCGATGAGAGTACGGTAGAAACAAAAAAAACTTGAATTTTTTTTTAACCCAAAAATCAAAAAAATCCATCCACCGTTTAGCAATCCGTCCACCGTTTAGACGTCCACTCCACTGGACCCGTCCATCCACCGTTTAGTGAGGCCCATTTAATTCAATCAAGAATAATTTTTAAGATTATGAAACTATGTTTAAGTATTTACCAAATTCTTTAACAACTTTTTCTTCATTGTTTCGAAACGGGTTTCTGTTGCAACGTCCGTATACTGTAATATTCGCATATTTTTGTAATTTTGACAAATATTGTTCCCTTTTGGAATGAGTTTGACAATTTGAAACAAATTGTAAAGCTAGTTTCGTTTTCTTTGCTATCATTTTATCAACCTAAAATCATAGAATGCTTTTTAATAAGCTTCATCAGGATGATGCAATTGTTTGCAGAATTAATGCATGCTTATATTTTTCTACAGTAATCACTTACTTCTTTATTACTCCATACAAGCATTTCATTATCTTTTTCATTCTCAGAAAATTCTTCAAATTTATCATATGGCCTCCAAAGGGTGGAATCCGTTCGATAGGTTAATGTAATATTGAAGAAGTTTTTTGGGATATTCTGTGATAGTTTTGCATTTGGTTCCGCTTCCATTGAAAAAAGTACATTTAGCCGATTTGGATTTCTGTTGGAAGAAAGCATTGAATCCATTTTAACGTCTCTGGCATGAAAGAATGCAATATCCGCAACAGGATAAAATCTGAATATAAACATATTTAGGAATACGTTTAATCCAAAAGATCAAATCAGGGATAACAATAAAAAAGGACTAACTTTTTATCTTCCAAATATTGACATTTGTATTCACATTTTTTAATTTCTTCAACAACTGCCGGATCAAAAAATGTTTCACCAAAAAATGAATTATACGTCAAAACAATTGGAAGAGGTTTGGTAAAATTTGAGGGAATTGATGAAACTTCTTCTTGATCATTAGAAGATGATGAAGATGTAAAAAATATCAAAAATATGCAATAACTTGCAAATACTCCAAATAAAATATATGCATAAATTCGATTCAAACGTGCCATTTTTCATTGATAGAACAAAAACAGCTTTATTCTTTGCAACATTTCTTAAAAATTATTGTTTAAAAATAATACCATTCAAAATAAGCCCGCTTAAATTGAAGTTGTATTTGGAAACTTGAAAATCAAATTTTAAGCATAGAAAAAATATTTCAAAAAAACTTTTTATCAGTAAAAAAATTGTCGTCAGAAAAGTTTTTCAAAAGAAATAAACAGCTTTCTAAAAAAGGTATTTTGTGATGCAAAAAATATGCACTTTAAGCTTTCATGATGACAAAACTTTTTATCCAAAAATGGTGTTAAAGCACCTGTTGTTTTTTGTGAAAATACATATAAATTAACTAAGATAGAAGCGAAAAAAGTTATGCAAATGTTTTTAGACGCAGTCTAACTCAAACTCAACAGGCACATAAATGCAAAAAATAAATTTGCAGCAAATTTTGTAAAACGAACGCAGAAATTTTGTTCAAAATTTTTTCACGGTACTTACAGTATTGTAAATGTTAAGGTCCGGAATAAGACGTTGTTTGTTAAAAATTAATATTCCAGATATCCGATGCTTTCAAAATTGTGTTTTTTGGATTTTATATGGTCGAAAACTTTTAAAAATGGAAAAATACAAACAAAAAATTCGTTTACAGATTTTTGGTATCAGCATGAAAGGTGGTTGATTTGAAGATACTGTAATTAGAGTAAGAAATTTCGTTTAAACACAATCCAAAAGGAAGATCGTTTTTTTACCTAAAAGCAAAATTTGATGAAAATCTTTTTTTATGTGCCGCCTTCCTTTTTTTGTACAACAGTCAGAATGCATCTTAAACAAAAACAGATCAAAAACATAACGCTTACGACTTCTTTTTTCATGACTAAACTCTTGCAAACATTTATTTGCATACTTTTCGCAAACACAAAAAAGACATGCTTTCATTTTAATACGGACACCACCAAAAAAAGCGACGACACTTTTTTTTGTGTCTTATCTGTAATATATTGATTTTAAAAGTTTCAATGATAACAAAAAAACTGTCAAACTGTTTTTGTGTTGTTTTTCTTCAACAAATTTTTTATCAATGAAAAACAAATTTAATTATATTTAATGTTTTTGCCAAAGCCAAGTTTTAAAAAAGTTATTCTTTTATGCATTTATTTTTTGATAGCTTTAATTATTTTCTTTTATTTTTCAAAAAATCCTAAAGATTCTATTTTCAATAATAAATATGCAAATGAACTTCCAATTATAATGACCATTAATGAAACTGTAATAGCCCCAGAAGATTCAAATTTAAAAATGGATACATTTTTGATAAATTTTAAAGATTTGAGACTAAAATACCATATAAAAAATGATGAAACAATTAATTGCAAAAGTAAAATTTTGTTAATAATTATCCCTTCAAGACCTGAAAATTTTCAACAACGTTCTGATATTCGAAATTCTTGGTTGGGAAATGTCGTAAGTTTTTTGGGTATCTGAGATACTATAATACTATATTTAAAATAATCAACATTTTTAGCCTTCTACAGTAATTCATCGTTTTATTATTGGTTTTAATTCAAATTCAACAATTCGAAGTTTCAATCGAAATGAATCTAACATTTTTAATGATCTCATTATCACTGATTTTGTCGACAATTATGAAAGCTTAGCATTAAAGGTTAATCGAAGTTTTTTTTGGATTAGTTAAAGTTGTTTTTAAGATTCATGCAGGATTTTCTTGGCAACAACGATATTGTCCTACCGTAGATTATGTATTAAAAAATGATGATGACAGTGTTGTAAATATTGATCGATTATTTTATTGGATGAGAAAAGATTTTGATTTTATTGCAAATGAAAATTCTATAAAAGCAATTTTTTGTCGAGTTTTAGAAGGGGAAATGCCCCGAAGGTATCCTAAAAATAAATGGTATTTTTTTACTGATCGACATAAATACCATAATTTTTGTATTTTAGGTATATTCCAGAATATGCCTGGTCAAATGCATATCTTCCAGATTACTGTAATGGCCCATCATATTTATTAACTTCAACAGCAGTAAAATTAATTTTGGAGCAAACCCCGAATTTCTTCTATATTACTGTAGAAGATGCATTTTTTACAGGAATTTTAGCAGAATCAGCAAAAATTAAAAGAATTCAAAGAAGAAAAGTTCTTGGAGTTGAGGATATAATATATCCAGGATATTATGGATGTGATAAAAATGATATACCGTATATTACAAGTACATATCATGTAAACCCTGATAGATTTAATACAGCTGAAGAAAAGAAAAATTTAATGAAAACTGCTTTGGAAAAAATTAAAGCAATAGATTGTCCAAATTCTTTTTTAAATTGGATTTATTCATTGTATCGTTAATTTTATGTTTAGAAATTAAAATACAGTAATTTCAGAATATGTTTTCTAATTTTCCTTGTTGACACTGTTAAATTAATGTAAAAAAATTATATTTTCGTTTTTAAATTCAAACATTGATGGTATTATTCTCCAAGTAAGAAGATCCCCGAATTGAAAACAGTGTCTCCAAAGTTACACTTTTTTTTGGAACGCGTTCGGCTCAATTCTCTCTCCAGCTTTATCAGTTCCGTCAAATAAGGCAAATATGATAAAGATACAATCAGTGTTGTGCTTTTTACTTTTTGTCGACTCCGACTCCGATTCCGACTCCGCGACTCCGGAGTCGTAACATCAATAATTTTCTACTGCGAAAAAACAAATTACTTGCATTGGTTTAATTCTAAAAAGAGAAGTTTAGTTCCCTTTCGTTTCCATGGCATTTGTATGGTGATGAATGCTTTGGGGTATGACTCTTTTGTGAAACAAAAATATAAATTGTTTTTGTTTTTAAAATACAAATACAAAACGTTCATTTTCTTCAAAAAAATTCAACGTTCTTTCAGAAAAAATGTGTACATCATCATTTCATTTCTTGAGATGACTTCATTTTTTTCTCGTTCTTAAATACGTCAAAAACTTTTTATATTTACACAAAATTTTAAGCTTTAAATTTTTGCTGTTTTCCTCTTTTTCTTTCTTTCTTCCTTCCCTTATCAAAAACAATCAAACAATGCTTTTCTTTCTTTAAATAACTCTTTTTTCTTGTAACCTTCTCAAAATTGTACAAAATTCAATCAATAATTACATCTATGTTTATAACATTACCAAAATCAAGGATAAAAAAATTAATTATTTTAACTATTTTTATTATATTTATTTATTTTTCAAAGGATTCTCCTGATATCAAATATGCAAATTTTTCCCCTACAGTAAATGATGTTATTAATGAAACTGTAATAGCCCCAGAAGATTCAAATTTAAAAATGGATACATTTTTGATAAATTTTAAAGATTTGCATTTAAAATACCATATAAAAAATGATGAAACAATTAACTGCAAAAGTAAAATTTTGTTAATAATTATCCCTTCAAGACCTGAAAATTTTCAACAACGATCTGATATTCGAAATTCGTGGTTGGAAAATGTTGTAAGTTTTTTTTGGTATCGGGGATACTGTAATACTATATTTAAAATAATTATAATTTTAGCCTTCTACAGTAATTTATCGATTTATTATTGGTTTTAATTCAAATTCAACAATTCGAAGTTTCAATCGAAATGAATCTAACATTTTTAATGATCTCATTATCACTGATTTTTATGACAGTTATGAAAATTTAACTTTAAAAGTTACCTTTTTAATTTAATGTATTTTTTTCTGACATTCCATATTATTTAGACATTTGCATTATTTCAATGGCAACAAATTTATTGTCCTGATGTGAGCTATGTCTTGAAAGCAGACGATGACAGTGCAGTAAATGTTGAAAGATTACTGTATTGGATTACGGGGGAATATGATACTGTAGCCGATAAATATTATAAAAAAGTAATATTTGGATATGTCCTATATTTTAATACACCGTATAGGATATCATCAAGTAAATGGTAAGTTTGGTATACTGTAGACCGGAATTTTAAAAATTAAGACTGGAATCTTATTTTTATCAACAAATTTTACAAATACCGTAACACAATTTTTTAGGTATGTTCCAGAATATGCATGGCCGTATAGGTATTTCCCGTCATACTGTAACGGACCAACATATTTAATTTCCTCTGCAGCAATTGAAGAAATTTTAAATCATGCGAAAAATCAATATTTTATTACAATTGAAGATGTCCTTTTTACAGGGATTTTAGCGGAAGCTGCCGGGGTCAAAAGAATTGATAAACGTCGTCAATTTAGTATTCATTTTAGGAACAATTCTTCCTATTTTGGATGTGATAATAATGGAATGCCATATTTGACTACAGTATATCACATATCAGCCGATAAATTTATTGATGAAAATGATAAAGCAAATCCAATGAAAGCTGCAACAAAAATGTTACAAAAGAAAGAATGCCCTAATTATTTTTTATCATGGTTTTATTGGATTTCAAGATATTTGTAAATAAGCTTTTAATTTACATAATTAATTAAAATTATTAAACACAAATTTTAAAACAAATTCCAAAAACAAAGGCAATAACAAAATTGAAGAAGGTGAAGCTGGTTTTTATGGCCGGATTATCTTGTGGATGGATATCAGTGTTACAAAGCTAAAAACAAAATTTACATATCTGATATGCAAAACTTGTCAAACAAACCGCTTCCGGATTTCTGGGGCCATAAATTGTTGCATTCGGGGTTGGCATGAATTTTTCAAAATTTGTTTTTAAAGATTCAATTGTGCATAAACCGGCACAAGAGGGAACTTGAATTTCATCTTCGTCATGATGAAGATTATCATTGGATAATGGAAAATAATAAAACTAAAATATTCTTGGACTTTAGATTTTGCAAAAATACAGTTTTTTATTTTTGTTGTTTTAACATGTTTTCTTTAAAAAGAAGTAACACGATTTTTGGTCTCATAGCGAAAACATTTGTACTTATTACAGTAAAAATATTTACCTTAACAGTATTAGTTTGATCATAATTTTTCCAAAGTTCGACCGAAATTGCCGATGAATAATGTGGATATCCTTCTTCATTCCAATTTGTGTATGGAAATCCAAGAACCGAGAATAATGCAGCCAAAGTTGTATCGTGCTGAAAAAACAATTACTTGTAGTAAAGTTAAAGATTTTATAAATCCCAAATAAATTTGCTTACAGCTGAATATGCATAATATTTTAAATTTCCATAGAATGAACAATAATCATATGTGTTATTTGACAAGGTGCAATTAATCTTCATTTGCATATTATCTATCAAAGCCCAAAGTAAACTTCCACCACGAATTTTTGGAAGTTCAACAGCAAAATCAATGCCCCTGTAGGGTTTTAAATCTGTAAAAAATAAATTTTAGATACCCGTCTTTTGAAAAGAAGCTTTATGCAAATTTTTGATTTCCATCTAATCATGGAATAAGTTAGGCTTTTAAGAGCCGAGTTAATAATTTTTTCAAACACGGATTGTTCCTTTGATCTTTTGCCGACAGTGTGTTGTTAAACAACTTACTCAATCCATTATTCCAAAATTCAACTTGATCATTTGTTTCATTAATTTCATTGAAGATCTCATCAGTGAATCCTTCATTCCAAGTTTTGTTCCATGTTTTCTAGAAAAGTTTTAGTCACAATTATTTCTGTTTTAAAATTTTAATTAATTAAACAAACTTCAATAAATAAGGCATCGGCAGTGGTCCAAAGATTTGTAAGAGTTACATTCTCTTGTGTCAATCTGTAAACATCCTCAAGCAGTTTTGATTTATTTTTTGTAAGTCCTTGATATTCAGGTGTTTCTTCAACTAATTTCCATAGCTGATCTTGTCGAGGACAAATACTATCTGGATTAAGTGTATAATCATAGAGATCATTGACAGTATGAATTGGGATTGGAACAAATCCAACAGCTAAAATTATTTTCAAAATTATTAAAATGGATATGCAAATTTTTAGGTTGTTTTACTTTTTCCATTAACTTGATAAGTTGGCCATTCAGTGATATTTGGATAACTGAAGCCTGCATCATCCTCAGAGCCTGGATACATTGCAATCATATTTGCAATGGCAGAAATCATTGTTCGATTAACATCTAAATTTATGAAAATTTTTTTACTTCTATTATTAAATCATTTTTACCAGTAGATCTGACATAAATTTCATCACTTTTATACTTTGAGCTTAAAAATTTCAGCTGATCAACATATCTAGCTCGAAGCTTTGCCCCTAAATTTAAATGTTGCCGCATTCCCCATTCTGTAAGTTCACCAAAGCCTTGTGGCCATGCATTCTCTTGATTGATATCCAAATGAAATGTTTCAGTTGGAGTTCGATCACCATGTCTCCAAATTGTTTGAACAAATAGCAATTGTTCTGATTGATCACATGTCCCAAAGGATAAAAGCAAAGAAGAAATTAACATCAAACATTTTATTAACAATATCATTATTCTGATTATCCACTAAACAAAAACCTCACAAATAAATTACACCTAAAACAAAACGAACAATGGGTTAAAAACTAGAAAAAAAAGAAATACAAAAAAAGATATTGGATAAAAGAGATATCTTCATCCAATATCAACCCGAGATATTTGCAAACAAACGAAAAAACTTTAGCGAGAAAGTTGATGGATTTGATTTAAGTGTTTTTATATATCTATATTTCATCTTAAAAATTTAGCAAAACGTTAACCTTCTTGAAATCTAATATTTACACAAAACAAAAACTTTGACACCTTTTCCTCAAATCCATCAACTTTCTTCACCTCACAATAAAAAATGAAAAAACTTAAAAACAATAAAAAAAAGTGACGAAAACTCTAAAAAAACCGGAGACATTTTTTTCTTTAAATCTTTTTGAAAATTAAAGCTTGATTTAAGCCGATTTCTTTTTCTTTCTTATCACTGAGGCATTCTTAGAGAAGAAGGTTGAAAGCAATGAAGCATGTAAGGCCTGAAAAATTATATATATTTGCGTGAACAAGGATTATAATTTTTCACACTTTTCTATTCCCAAAAAAGCTTACCGATAAGAAGAGAAATGGTACTGCCAGAATTATCTTGATCAGGTATTTGCGCCAGTTCTTCTTTAGCAAGTTCTTCATCACTATATTTTCCATCATCTAAAAATTGTTGATCGGTATTAAAAAAAGCTTAAATAAAGTTTTTTAAAAATGTTTCAATTTAATTTAATCAATATCGAAAGTTTTTATTAAAATTTAAAACACATTTAATTACTCACCTGGATATCCATCAGTTGGTTCAATAGTTGTCGTCATTTCACCATCATAATCATATTCTTGCAAAATTGGCCATGATGCTTGTGTTGAAGCACCATCAAGAAAGACAAGATCATCAATATTCACAAAATTAATCATTCGTAAATCTTCAAGCATTCGTTCAGTCCAAAAGTCTTTGAAATGTGCTTCCAAAGTTGCATTAATATGTCCAATAATTCTTCCACTTCGTGAATCAGGATATACAATTCGACATTCAGGAATTTGAATAGGTCCTTGAGTTGATGTTAAATTTTGTTCAGAGACATCAGAAAGATATGGATCATAATCAGCAACAAGAAAAATTCCATCATAGACAAATCTACAGTAATATTCTTGAAATTTCTATAACATAAACAATAAAAATGAAACAAAGAGAAAAGATAAGAAGAAACAAACCAAAGTGGAATATCGTTCTCTGACATTTCGAATAATAAAATTTTGAACACCACCTTTCGAAATAAAACTATCTGCTTCAAGGTTGTAATATCGCATAAGCTTGACAAGATTATTACCAGACCATTTTGTAAAATTTCCAGGATCAACAGGAATAACAATTATTCGACGGCAAATATCTCTAACAGAATTTCCAGTCATGTCAATAAAGTACTAAAAAGTAAAAAGCATTAAAATTTTTTAGGTAACTCTGCCTAATGTAAACACATTCAAAAAGGTGCAATTAAAATTATTAAAAAAACTTACAACTTTTCCAGCACCATTATCGTACAATCCAACAGCATTTGCAGAAAATTCCCATTGAACTTTTGGTCGAGCAAATGTTAAATTCCATTCCGAGACAATAATTGGATCAACCATTGGAGTACTAAATCTTTCATTATCATCCATTCGACCAAAGATTACACGATGCCATGGCTTTGTTGGTTTTGTACCACATCGATGTGGGCCATATGCTCTTTCACAGATTTGATAAATCTAAAAAAGTCATCTCATTTATCACACATCCATATCATATCAGTCAAAAAAAGATGACAAAACGTTACCTTAGATATTTCACATGTTGATTCTCCTTCTATTTTTAGGGGGGATGTAGTTTGAACAGTTCCCAAGAGAAGATCTTTGATACTTTCACCATAGGGAATAAAGAGGCAATCTCTTTCAAGAACACCCAAAAATTCTTCAACTGTTGTATTCAAGCCACGAATTTTGAGTTCTTTCATCCATAACCAATTATAAGTAAGAGATTTACTTTCATAAATTTTTGCATCCAAATCTTTTCTCAACCAAGGTGGAGGAAAGTTCGTATGAAATTTTCGAGGAAACTTGATAGTATCGCCAGTTACCTAAAAAAAGAAATATGTTGATAAAAGTTGGAGTTGATGAAGTTTAATACACAAAAAATTTACCTCTTGTACATCTTCACAACCATTTTTGCTATTTCTTCTTGATCGATGTTCACCATTACATCCAAGGATATAACATAAAAGGATTATCCAAATGATAAAAGGAAGCGGAAATCGCATATTGCTTTTTCAAATAGAATATCGAAGCTATAAAATAAACAAAATAAAATTTTATGACATTAAAGTGAGCAATAGCTTTTGGTTTATCGGTTTTGGAAAAAGTCTGAAAAAAATACAAGGGGGAGATTTCAGGAAGAAGGAGCAAAAAAAAGTGAACATTTAACAAATTTCCCAGGAGAAAAAAAGTTATATGTTTTTTAAAAAAAACAGCAGCAACAACAATGAAAAAGATTGTTGTTATTTGGGACACATAAATATGAATGACTTTGAAAATAACGGAACAGGAGAGAGAAGAATGAAAGGAAGAAGAAAGTGGCAACAATAAAAAATAAAGTGTAAAAGGGCAAAAAAATATAAAAAGAAAGATGCAAATCAGAGCAGAAATAAAAAAAACGTAAAACAAAAACAGCAGCAAAAAAACGGAACTTTGAAAAAAAAATCAGCGTTCAAAAAAAAGCTTGCGCAAGTTTGAAACAAGCATAAAGTTCCTAGCACGAATGTTTTCCTACTGTAGCTGCAAAAAATTGATACTGTATTTGACTATTTTGAATCTTCCCAAATAAACAAACTTTGAATCCATAAAAAATAATTTCGATAAAAATCTTAAAATTATTATTTTTTGGTTTTTATAAATTCATTTTAGCAATCACTAATCTCCTTCACTTTTCTTCTTATGCTTGAACGGAGTATAAACAAAAAAAATATGTTTTTTCTTTAACTGTTTTTTTTTCTCTTTTCTGGAAGTAGCTCTTCTAAATTTGTTGTTGCGTGTTTACACACTTGATTAACGGCAAAAAAAAAGAATAAAAAAACATTTGAGTGTGTTCTTGAAAGGCATTCATATTTTTGCGGTCCTTTTTTTCTTCATTTTAAAGTCATTGAATAATTTTGAAAGGCAAAAAACGTTTAAGAATTTGTGTTTTTTTCTTAAACTTTTGTAAATGTTTAATCGAGCGATAAATTACTATTTTGTAAATCTAGAATTAATGAAGTCAATTATTGATAAAAAGAAAGTAAGAGCCATTTTATAATTAAATAATTAACTAATTAAAATTGCATCGGAGATTTTATGAGAAATGTGGTCGACCTTGAATTTTCTGTTTATAAAAGAAAAAATTCGTCGGCCGCATTTTTCATATCTCGATTTTATACAAAAAGGTTATGCTTCCATAAAAATAAGAAAAAAGTTGTTATTTTAATATTAACAAAATACAAGATACTGTAGTTTTTAATAATCACATTATCCGCTTTGATATTTGAAGAAAATAAATGGTTGAAAGATAACTTAAGAGTTTTCAAATGAAACTTTGTTTATTAAATGATTTCTGACAAGAAGCGATATGAAGTAAAAAATAAAGATTTTTTAAAAAAACAATAAAAAGTATTTGCGATCAAATACGCCAAATGATAACATAAAAATTTGGCGTATTTAATTTATAACGAACTTATTTTTAACCCTTAAAATCCTAGAATTAATTCTACACAATATTGATCCAGGAAACCGTCTTTAAAAAAGTGATCTCCCTCAAACAAAAAAAAGCAATTTTCATTCAAGCAAAAGAAACACACAAATTTCTAAAAATCATGACGTTTTAAAAAAACGAATTCCTTAAAAACGCTACATTCTATCTTTTAAAAAAGGTGCCAAAAAATTGTTCAAAGCTAAAAAATTAAAAACCACAAAAAATTTTTATTTCCAACTAATATTTTCAACTTTTTAAAAAGAAGTCGAAAAAAAATTAAAATGCCATGTTTTGGATTTCTTTTTTCTTCTTCGTTTTCGACAATAGAAAAAATAGCAGCAGTTTTGTTTTTGCCCCTTCAAAAACAACCACCAACTTTTCTTTCTTTTTTTCATGGCGATAGTGGGGGTAAAAAAGTCTGAAACTCAATTCTTTTGTTTACAGAAAACAACAGAAAAAAAGAAAAAAAATTAAAAGTGCCAGAAAACATTAGTTAATTTTTTTGGCACTTTTTTGATGAAGAAGAAATTTAAAAAAATTGGAATAAATTTATTAAATATGTATCTTTTTTTATTGACAGCTTTTTCAGATGACACAATTGAAAAGAATGAAAAGAAAGGAATTTTAAAAAATTTTAACAGACTTGGAATTTCACATCTCCTTTGTCTAACAAATTATTTGTGTTTGTTTTAATAAACTAATTTATTATCATTTTTTGGAAAAAAAATTGTATAAAAAAGAGAGGCAAAGATTTGAAAAAGAAATGCAACATTTTTTAATGACACTAAATTCTTTGCTAATGTTCTTCCTCCCAAAATTGAGACAAGGATAAAAAGTTTTTATTGCTTTTCAAATAAAAACAAAATAAACTAACGTTATTTTTAAAAATTCAAAAACAGATGTTTCAACTTTTTTAATGAAAAACTTTTCTTTGATTTTTGACAAAAAATAGCATCAAAAAAGTGATGCTTGTTTCTTCAAAACTTTCAACAAAATATTTAATTTTTATACTGTATTTTTAGGGCATAATTGATACCGTTACCATTGGAAGAAGAATGCCTTGAATAAATTTTGATGATTCATTTTTGTGAAGATCTAGCCTTGGTTAAGTTTTATCAAAAATACATCAAAATATCAAAAAAAATGTGTGACATAATAATTATTCACAAATCAAAGCTACAGTAGCCGATAATTACAGTAATCCAACCTGTATATTGATTCACTTATTTCATGATTTAAAAATGTCGCCAGTTGGCGCAAAACAAACATAAATGATTGACTTTGAAGTTCTCGAAGAGTTACAACAATTAGAAAAAAACATTTTATTAAAAGCATTTACAGTAACAGTTTTTGCATATTTAGAAATATTATCTTATTATCAATAAAAAAAAGTTATTTCCTTAAAAAATTTCTCAAACAAAGAAGCATCAAACTAAAGAGTTACAAAAATTTTATTTCCATCGGCGTCATAGATGTTTAAAAAAATGAATTCTCTTATTTGTTTCTTTCGTAATCCTTTAATTTCAATTTTTCGATTCACCTTTGATTTGATGGGTTCATTTTGTCTTTTTATTGGAAAAAAGAAGCGCCAATTTTGGTGCCACTCTAAATTCTTTTACTCAACTTTGTTCAAAAAATTTTAAAGTTGTCAACAGTTTTTTGACAAAATGATGCTTTTTACAACCTTTGTGGCATTTTAAAAATTTTTTAAAAGTCGAAAACTTTTGATTTTTCGTATAACAGCAACACTAGCCATCATTTTTTTCATTTGTAATTTTATTCGAAAAAATTTGGGACAATTCCTTTCACATATTTTTTTCCATAGACGGGTTTTTGGTGTGATACGGAAAATCAAAATTTTGTTGACTGCTAGTTTTAGAGACGATAGAATAATATATATATATTATATATTACATTATCTGTTTTTATAAAAATGTCTGATACGTCTTATATAAACTGTAGAATAGACCCTCAAATTATTCAGATGAATCAACAAAAGAAAAAATCCCAAAACAGAAATGAGCCTAATAAAATCAATAATGGCATAGTTCCAAGAAAACAACAGAAAAAAAACCATCCCCCTTCTTCCTCTCTCGTTGCCTTTCAGAAATTTATTTTAGTTTTTTTCTATTTTTTAATTTTTTTGGCTGTTAGTTCTTTAAAAAACTCAAGCTCTTGATGACTTAAGTTTGGGCAATCCCAAAAACGATATTAAAAATTAGTCTTTTTATTTTTTTCTAAAAATATGATAATTTGTTGAAAAATTAGCTGTGATAATTAATCTTTGTCACGATTTTTTATTGTCACATCACCGCGATCTAAAAAATACATATATTTCTTTTGCTCTAACTTAAATTGTTTTTCAGACAAAATGATGAGAAAAATTTATGTAATTGTTACTATTAATAATGACGACATGGGTTTTATCAGTATATTTTCTGGAAACAATCAAAATAAAATTCATCCATTTCAATTGAATTGTAAAGCTGAAGCACCACATCTCCATTTTTTTGATAAACTTCGTTCTCTTGTAAATTTAACACAAATTGAAGCAATCGCATTCATTTTAAGCATGGACAACTTTAATTCATTTGCAGAATTTTACAACTTCCGACAGAATTGTTATGAAATTTGTAAATCAAATGGAATCTTTTATTCCGCTTTTCAGCAATCATTTATTGATGCATTTGTGGCACTTTCCCAAACTAAAACGATGGTTGAAGAAGGTCAACAACTTTTAATTATTTCTTCAATGTTCGACATGATTCAGGGCATAACTGTTGTTCGAGAAAAGATTCATTATCGACATTTTAAAAGTCATCCTCCTACAAAGTTTATAAACACTTTAAAATGGAAGAAAGAATTTTTGGATGGATCAAATCCTAAAAAAGTTATATTTTTGGATTCCATCATTAGTGATCCGATGAAACAACTGAAAAAAATGTTTGATTGTCATCAAGAAACAATTAATATGGATTCAAGTTGCGAACAAAATGCAGTAATTGAAATGATTTTTCATGTAATGGGTCAAAAGATTAGTCCAGCTTATATTCCCGAAATGTTCAGAACACGTGGTGCAGTTCATATCACTTATGAAGTTCTGATTACGGTGGACGAAAATGAAACTGTACCATTTGGAAAGTCTGCTGTTGTGGATGTTGTTAATTCACCTAAAACTTTAAAGGTATGCACATACTTTTAAAATTTGTATAAAAAATAAATTTGAGAATTTCAGTTCACTGTACGAGGATATCCTATGAAATCGATGATAACATTGAAAGAAATTGATTTAACTTCATTCAAGAGCTGTAAAAAAGTTAAAGTAACCCTCAAAGTTGATGCCAATGGATTCTATGAGTTAAAAGCGGAACCTTTTGAAACTGAAAAATTGGATGAAAAACTTTCAAAAATTAGCATCTCTGAATCCGCAGAAGCTTCCTTCAAAAAAGCCAAATTTATTTTTGATAAACAAAACTTTAGAATTTTTGTTGGAGATAATGATAAAAATATGCAAATTATCAAAGACTCTGATGGTGAGATTTTTTGTTGTTGATTACTGTAATATAATTATACTGGCATGGTTTTAGGACTTGAAAAAATTCCAATTTCTATTGCATTTATTAAAGAACGACCAAATGTTGGAAATGTTGCAAAAGAATTTTACAAGCAAAAATCTGATTCTGTTATTTTTGGTAGCTTTTATTTAAAAAAAACTACTATAATTTTTTATTAATTATTTTAAGATCTGATCAAACTTTGTTCAATTTCAAATGCTGATGTAATGAATCCAAAATGGGGCTTCAAACTTGAAAAAGGTGAAGATGAAGCAATTATTGTTACTTTTGAAACACCTGATGGTGAAAAAAAAGCAAGTGCTGCATTCCTTTTGGCATTCATTTTTAAACATGGACTTGGAATGATCAAAAAGCAAACTGGGAAGAGGATGACTGAAATTGAAGTCGGATTTGATGGATTTACTCCAAATGAAATTTTAAAAACGAATTTCACTGAAGCTGCAAAGCTCAAAAAGGTTGATATTGTTTTTGTTTAAAAATTTTTTTGTCTTTTGTATTTCCGCTGTTTTTTTTATTATTATTATTTTTAACATTGTTTAATTATTTAAAGTTGTAAAATGTGAAATAAAGTTAGAATTTATTTGTGAAGGTGGTAAAAGTGAAACAAATCACTCGAGGGAAGAGAACACCCAGGAAAGTCGTATTTTTTCAAACAACAATGACATTATTCATGCTTAATTGTCGGCATTGAATATAAAATGGTTTTGTCATAATTTAGAGAAGTTAAATTAGTGATCATCCGATTTTTGCAAAAATTTATATTTTGAATTATAAATTTTTGAACTTTGAAATTCAAATATTTGAAGTTTAGAAAAAAAACCAATCTTTGTTTTTACAAAAATTAAAACCATCCAAAATCCATCAAAAGAACTCTGTTTTATTTTTCTTAAAAGAAAATTATATGCTAATAAAAGACTAGGTTTATTTTCCAAACTATTATAAAACCTTTATTTTTTATACCACATTTTTACAAACATCTTTAAAAAATTCTAACTTAAAACAGAAAAATGAAAATCATTTTCCATAAAATTAAATATTTCATTTGCTGCAATCATTTGTTTTTTGTCCCGGTAAATAAACTAAAAAAAAGAATACTGTAATAGAATTTGTTTGTTTCAAAAAAAAAGAATTTTTACCTCTGAAATTTGGATCAATTTGAATAGCGAAGCCTGTCGGGCAGCATAATTTGACATTCGCATTTTCTTTGTATAATATTCATGCAATTCATTTGAAACTTTTACAATCATTTCATCACCAAGTTTTTGGGTAGAATCTGATAATTCAATGATTTCTAAAAAATGGAGATACTGTAACTAAATATTTGTTTTGGTGCCATTTGTTTTTTTTAAAGAAACATGGAATAAAAGTTTCGTCAATTACTGTGAAAAAATCATTTGTAACAGATCATTGGTTACAGTAATTTACCCTTGCTGGTAAGTTACCACAATTTTGGCAAGTGTTTTTTTAAATATCACCGCCGCAGGGCAAAAAACAAGATATTAGCGCCGTCGACATTCTTTGATCTTTGGTTTTATAGTAATATTGCACGGCGGACCTTTTCTTGCTTTTTGGCAAAACGTTTTTTGTGTGCGCAAAAAAAGGTGCATGCAATTAAATATTGTAAAAAAATTACCTGGTAAACCCAAATATTTATTTTGCATTTGGAATCTATAAAAGACATATCAGGGATTATAAAAATGTGAAAATCAGTAATAAAATGTTAAATTTTTACTGTAGAATACCGTACTGAAATTGTCGATTTTTCGAAATTTCAAAAAATCAGGAAACAGAAATGTGTGGATGGATTCTGAAACTTTATGGCTTAAAAATCTTGTCACACCCTGGGGCAATAGAAAAATATAATTTGGTAGTAATCCCTTTGTTTAAAAAATTTTTACAGGTAATTTTGTAATTACTCCCATACAAAATAATAAAAAGGGGTACTGTAACTTCAGAATCCGGCTTCTGAAAAAAAATATCGTTCTATAGAAATGTTCCCTGGATCCATCTGAGTAACTTCATTCACTTTTTACCGTATTTCAATTACTCATCTCTGTTTAATAGCGCGTGTAAAATTGGTTACGGTAGCTTTTTCAACATTTAACATTTAAATACCAATATTACTATTTTTTTCAGTTTTTTATATTTCAGTGTGTTACTATGATTAATTTTTAATAAATATGTCAAAATAGTGTTTTGGATGCGGATTACTTATTTTTTTATACTTTCTTGAATATGCAAGGTGCCAGTGCCACCTACAATTCCCCATTCTGTTATGCTGAAAAGAAGTCACCAAATTGTGGTTCAGCACGAACAATTGAAAGCTTCGTAAATTTTGCAATTCAATTGGAAGAAAAACTTGCAACTGCTAAAACTGCGCGCTCAATTACTCTTGCCAAAAAAGCTGCCTTCAGCATCAACGGTGCTCCTGTCTCAACCGAAATTCCGATTGAAGATTTTTGTCCACCTCCTGAGCATACACTTGCAGGAATTACCAATTTGATTATTCAAGAATCTTTGACACCAACGTAATCTTTGTTTTAATATTTTTTAAAAGATAAAATTAATTTTTAGTGAAAAGAAAAATATTTTCGAAGCGGCACATGTCGAAATTCGATTCCCCGCTCAAGAACTTACAGGTGGTGCATGCCGAAAACTCTTGCTATATTTACAAACATCAGGTTATGAAGGTCCAGGAAAAAGTTTATTTGAAACTCTAAAGGCTGTGGAACATTACGCTGAAGCAAGAAAGTTATCTGAATTAGAAATTATTAGTTTTGAAGATCGTATTAAAGATTTTGAAGAAGCTGCAGCTGAAGCAAATTTACCACATACTGTAAAAGTTCATTGCCTTCTTAATCACGTCTTACCGTTCATTAAGAAATGGAAATCGTGGGGACTTTATTCCGAGCAATGTGAGTCGTTTGTGAGAAAAACAATATTTTCGTTTATTCACATGTTTCAGCGTTTGAATGTGCTCATCAAGAATGCAATGATGCAGAAGACAATATTTTTGCACCAAAGAATCAGAAAACAGCAAAAAGCAGCAAACTTTTTTGTGAACGTCAAATTGTTTCAAATTATTATTTCTAAAACGATGTTTTAAATATCAAAATTGTTTATTAGTTCAGAATAAATTGTTTTACATTTGTTGGTAAATTTTGAACTATATTGTATACCACAAGTAATTGTGAATGGGCTTTTATATACTTCAGAAATTAATCATAGTAACACACTGAAATATAAAAAACTGAAAAAAATAGTAATATTGGTATTTAAATGTTAAATGTTGAAAAAGCTACCGTAACCAATTTTACACGCGCTATTAAACAGAGATGAGTAATTGAAATACGGTAAAAAGTGAATGAAGTTACTCAGATGGATCCAGGGAACATTTCTATAGAACGATATTTTTTTTCAGAAGCCGGATTCTGAAGTTACAGTACCCCTTTTTATTATTTTGTATGGGAGTAATTACAAAATTACCTGTAAAAATTTTTTAAACAAAGGGATTACTACCAAATTATATTTTTCTATTGCCCCAGGGTGTGACAAGATTTTTAAGCCATAAAGTTTCAGAATCCATCCACACATTTCTGTTTCCTGATTTTTTGAAATTTCGAAAAATCGACAATTTCAGTACGGTATTCTACAGTAAAAATTTAACATTTTATTACTGATTTTCACATTTTTATAATCCCTGATATGTCTTTTATAGATTCCAAATGCAAAATAAATATTTGGGTTTACCAGGTAATTTTTTTACAATATTTAATTGCATGCACCTTTTTTTGCGCACACAAAAAACGTTTTGCCAAAAAGCAAGAAAAGGTCCGCCGTGATATTGTCATTGATGCCGCTAGCGATGGATGCTTAACAACATTGTTTCTGGCACAAAAATTATTTGTTTCTTATTACCTTATTTTGAGTTTATAAGTACGCATTTTTATTTGTATACCGTATCAAATGTTGAACTTTTCAATTTAATTTTTTTTAAATGTTTAATTGCCTTTTTAAAAACAGCCAAATAAAAAGCTTATTTTCGAAAATTATTTTTCTTTAAAAAAACGGGTTAAAGATGCTATTTAAGGTATTTTTGCAATTATATTTTATACTAAAATGTACCCTCAAAAACCAGCATTTTATAAACTTGACTTTTTCTGACTATTAAAAAACAATGTATATTTTTCTGCTCGTATTTTCCAGGAAAAAATATTTTTTAGAAAAAAAACATTCTCATTTTCAATCACATTTTTGATACACATTTTTTCAAAAAAAAGAAAAAGAAAAACATGAACCAAAAAAATTGTAAAAACTTTGTGTTTTTCTTCGTTGACTTTGTGCGCCCTTTTCTTTTTTTTTAAATTTATCTCTTTTTTTATTTTTGAGATAACAAAGTTTGCACAAAATTCTTTTTTTTCGGGGGGAATAAAGTTGTTACAAACTCATTTATTTAGTTTTTTTTTCTCTCGCATCATCATGTATTTATCTATCTATTTCTATGTCTCATTGAATGTGTAATATAATTGTGGTGAATATTTAAAATAATAATGACCTACCGTAACATGACCATAAAATTATTTGACAAATGTATGAAAGTTCAAAGAGACTTAAATTAGTTTTTTTCACAGGTTTTAAAAGGAATAGAATGTTGTTGATATACGGTAGAAGAAAAACATTTGCATCATTTTGTCTTTGATCGGTTGGAATTTTAAATTTTGTTGTACTTAATTCAACAAAATGTTGTCGATCCGTTAAAATTCTTGTATCAGTAAGATCATGCCCAAAATGCTCTGTTGAATGATAGCATCGTTCAAGGACAAAAAATATTTGCCAAAATCTTTTATACAGTAATAGCTAAAATAGTAGGATTTTAGATATCTCCTCTAAAATGCTTGAGGGGATTTACAATATCCTTAATAACATTAAACATGCCATTTTTGGACAAAGAACTAATCGAGATATAGTTTGAAAACGGATTTCATATATCCATTCAAAAACTCTTTTAATGATTTAAAATTATCGGATTTCACTTATCCCATAAAATATGCCCTCGAGAAGTTTAGCTTACCTTTTCAGTTGAATGTAGATTAGTAAAATATTCAAATTGTGAAAGAAGTTGGGCAACTTTGATTAAAAAACTTTCAAAAAATAACACTCTTTCTGGATGATTAAAATCTTCTAATTGAGTAAGAGGTTTATTTGGTTTTGTTGATTCCAATAAATCTAACAGCAATTCACTGAATCCATCAACAATTGATGTCGTTGAAGATTTTGCAAAAAGAACAGTTTTTTGCTACAAAATTTTTTAATAATTAAAATAGATGCAAAAATTTGTTTACAAAGTTTTATGGTTTCCAAAAATTTATTGCTACATTTTTTTGTTCTCTCAAAACCTGCATAAATCTTTTTTTTTGTCCAAATTGTTAATTAAAAAACAGGCTACATTTTTGTAAGTTTTTGGTTCACATTATATAAAAATTTGGGTGTGTAAAAAAATAAACAAAATAGAATTTTGACCCGTTTTTTAACAAAAATCACAGAATTGAAACAAATTTTGAACTAACAATACCAACAAAATATTTGTAGTTTGTGATTGAAATTTCTATCACTAGAATTTAGTTTTGAAAAAAGGTGGGTAAAAAAGGCTTGAGTAAACTTTGAAAATTTTTTTCTTCGATAAAGTGTAAAAATGAAAATGAACCCTTCTCTTTTGTTTATGTAACAAACAAAAGGACTATATTAACGTTACAAAAACTGTAACGAATTTGTGACAGTTCGATTTTATTGTCACAAATTCGTTACATATTTATCTGAGAATTTTTGATCCTAATCCAGCTTCTTTTAAATAAACTTACTTCAAAGATTACGGTAACAGCTTGAAATATTTTCATAACATTTACAGAAGTTTTTGGAGTATAAAAAATGACAGAAGTCGGTTCATTTTTATTTTCAGGTTTTATGTCTGGCTTGTTTTGGTCCATCAAAGTTGAAGCTTTGTCATTTTTGCTAATTTTCATTCCAATTTGGGTACACTTTTTTAGGCGACAGTAACGGCAAAGTGGCTTTCCAATTGCTGAAAAACAAAAGTGAAAGAGTTTATGCAAATTTTGTCAATTTTCTTTAGCATCAGTCACATTAAAAATTGTGTCCTTACTTTTTAATGTAACATCACAAGATCCAACGCTTCGTTGACATCGATAAGGACTTTTGAGTTTTATTGAACGACGAAAAAATGCTGCACAAGCTCGACACGAATTTACCTAAAAAAGCATGCCGTTACCGTAATCTTACAGTATTTTTATCCTTAAAAATTTACTTGAAAATGTATTTTATTTGTTGGAATTCCACAAACTAAACATGGTTCAGCAGTTTTTTTGATGCTGGAATTATTTGGAGAAGGTGAATTTATGCTGTTTATGGATTCATCATCATCTGTTACAACTGGAGGGGAGATACAGCCATGATTAGGGTCCATAATATCTTTCAGGAAAGGACAACTAAAATTGTTGTAAATTACCGTAACTTTTTAAAAAACTGACTTTTGGTAAGAAAAATAAAAGAAAAAAAAGTGAATCTTACAAAAAACGCACGACTTAAAAAAGGGGTACACTTTTTCAAAAAAAAGTGTTCTTTGAATAATTTTTGAGTTTTCTGACTCATTAGAAAGCTATAGTTGAAATGAATTTTTGGACTCAATTACTAATGAAACCCTCAAGGGATTTTTGTAAAAAAAACAGAAGTTTTAATTTTACAATAATTATTTTTAAGAAATAATAACAAACAAAAATTTTTCTTCGGAATTTAAAAAGAAAGAATTTGTAAAAAGGTAAAAAAATATATAAAGAAACAAGATCCAAAGGAATACGGTAACCGTAATGTAAACAAACATTAAAACTTTTGAAGACTAAATTTGAATCCCATTTAACCCCGACATATTTAAAATGAAATTTAAGACAAAGAAAAAAATGGAAGAAAGAAAAAAGAAGGAGGGTTGATCAAAAAAAAAAAAATGCTGGCAACAACAAAAAAGCAAGCAATGGCCGTCCCATTTTTTCTTTCTTTCCTTTCTTCTTTGAAACATAAACCATATACATTGGACACATTTTTTTGTGTCAAGAATGTTACGGTGTTGTGATTCTTGTGTAATCATTTGTTCACATTTTATATAAGTAAAAGTCTTTCTTTCTCATTATTTTCTCTCATTTTAAATTTGATGATGACCATAACTTTTTTGTAGCGTATTTGTTCAATTTTTTATGCACACATTTTTTTGAAAAAATAGTATTGTTTTGTTTTAAATAAATGTGTTTTGTTTCTTTTTTCCTTTTTTAACTAAAAATTAAAAGTTCAAAAAAGCAAAATTTACAGAAATGGCAGACATAACATATTCAATATTTTTGAAGGCAGTATTTTAATTAATAACCATGCAAAAGAAAAAATGGTTAGAAATTAATAAAAAACAAAATAAAAGTACACTATCTTTGAGTCTACCGTAAACATTTACCCAAAAGAAAAAATCTTATTCACGGTATTTTTTGGTATTATTTAATATTTAATATTTGTTACAGTATACATTCTTTATGCTAAGATTTAAACCGATTAAAGTTATTATTTTGACACTTCAAAAAGTTACCGTAACCCAAAAAGGTTTTTGTCAAACAAAAACACTTTTAAAAATATTATTAAATTCCAAAAAGGATTTTATTATTTCATTGAATTTAAAACCAGGTTGCTCAGATAAAATTATAACTAGCATTTATAAAATTGAATACGAATATGACACATTTATATGTGTCATATTTATGTTTGCAACAGCAGCAGGGAAAAGGTCTTTTTTTCTAAAGTAAATGTTTTTCTTTCCAAAATGTACAGCAATGCAATGTTTTTATATTTTATTACCTGATAAAAATAAAATAATAATGATTTTGTTATGAATTTCAGAGGGTAAAATATTTAAGTGAATTATGCAAAGATTGACGTTTATTAAAAACAAGAGTACTGTATTTTGTGAAAAATATCACAAAGTTTTTGAACTCGAGTATATTATAAAATCGAATTCGAGTTCAAAAACTTTAAATATTGCTTTTTTAAAAAGTCAAAGAAGTTTTTTAAGGTGAAAAAGTTTTGTTTGAATAAATCTACAGTAACCTTATCCGAACAAAATTATGGTACAGGGCTTTTTCACCATAAAATTTGTCCTGGATATTTCGGGATGACCAAAATATTCCAAATACTTTATACGAGTTTTAATTCGATGACACTGTCAACTTTAACTTCATCGTTAAGTTTTAAGTGTCATCAAAATTCCGGGTCAATTTTTGTGAAAATTATTTTTGGGCGAAATATCCATGAATCCAAAAGTGCAATGAAAAATATTCTTTTCATCAAACTTTAAACTTTCACCTCAAATTTTTAATTCATTGAATTCATGTAACAAATTTTGTTCTTTTTCCACCACGAATCAAAATTTCAGACACTTGATTTTTAATTAACTACATAAATGTGATTTACCATTTTGATGATTACATAAAGGGAGAATACCGTATACTTACGTTCTATCTTTTATTCAAGAATCAAAACAAAGGAAAATTTCTTACTTAATATCAAAAGATAGTCACTACTTTCACAAAGTGATTACAGAATGGATCCAAGATCGTTAATTATCATTATATCAGAAAAAAAAAGAAGAAAAACGCGCACATGCAAAAATAATAAGAAAAAATAAGGAAGTAAATGTTTCTTTTAAAATCTTTTCCCGCTTTTGTTTTTTTTTTAATTATCCCACGTGAAAGAAAATAATTTCCGCCGTCAGAATTCTCCCGATATTTGATTTATTCAATTCATTTCACATTCATTCAAAAATAATAGTAGTAGTAAAAGATGGCGATCTTTGAATTTCAACTAGTCAATGCGCCAAACATAAAACAGTTACAATATGGTTGTATCTCTGTTATATGAATGAATCAAAATGATTCCAATTTTTTAGTGACGTTTAATTTGTTCCCATGTGTGTTTTTCTACCGTAATATTTTTGAACTTTTTTGTAACACATTTGTTTCAGTTTGATTAATGTTTGTAAATTATTTGTTCTTGTTCTGAAAAAATTTGTAGCCTAAATGATTTCAATGACAAAGATTATATAGTTTAATGGATACTGTATCATATTAAATGCTTACTGTAGTTGTAATTAAACCTTCAAATGCAATTAAATTTTAATTTTTTCATGTTTTTGAACAGTTTTATTCCGTTTCTTCTTCATGTAAGCCCAATTGAAAAAAGCAAATGAACTCCTTGAACTTGAAATCTTCCATCAAAGGGATCATAATTGATAACAATAAAAATCAAAAGAAGAAACAACTATGGATTATGGATTGCGGAATTCCGTTCTGTATTCCGTAAAGTACGAAATTCCGTACATTTTTTGCCTCCGTATTCCGTACTGTATTCCGTGTAAAAATAGTACGGAATACGGAATATTCTAGAAGCTTTTTGTTGCGAATTATGTGCAATTATTCGGACTGAAAAATAAAAAGTTTCGAAGATATTCAAAAGTTTAAAAAATGCAGAATTTTAAATTGTTGATGAAAAAATAAGTATAAAAATGGAGAGCAAAGATGACAGTTTCGAAAGTGCAGAGTTTCACTAATATTTCTTCGTCTACAGTAATTAATCATTTTTTCAGAAGCCAAAATAATAAAAATTCAATTTCTTCAAGCAAAGAAAATGTTTTGATTTCAAAGTACTTTTTATTCATCAACAATAACTCAAAACCATTAAACTAGCCTAATAAAAGTTTATAAACAAACAGTTCAATAAATACATATAATTTTCATTCTGGAATTTTTCTTAAACCTGAATTTCCCAATTCAGGATTACCAAGAAGTCGATTGAATCGCATCACAACATCCATAGGTTCCATGCCATCCGTTTTAAATATAACTTTTTTCTTATCAACTAAAAAAATTAACAGCATTACATTCAAGAAATTATAACTATAAAACAAGTTTACCCAAATCAGCAACAAAGAAAGGACCTTTGCCATCATTTCGAATTTCAGTTGTTACTTTCATTTTTGGATTTGTCATTTTTACTTTTGTTGTGGTAATAACATGCCAAAAGTACCTGAAAAATAAAAATATTTAGAAGTTCGAATAAGTAAAACAAGAACCATACCTCAAAGAATTATTATTTGGATGAAATGGATCTAATGAAATGTGAATTTTTTCAACACTTTTTAAATTCACAGCGCGCGTAGCAAGGGCAAACTTTTGGTGGGGGTTCCATTTTACTCCATATCTAATGCTTTCCCAAAGCTTACACATCTAAAAGAAAATTATCGCAAAAGAGCGGGAAAAAAGCAGAGAAGTATGTAATAATCGACAGCGATCTTTTTCCTCATCTTAAACAAACAAAAATACATAATCTTTTTATTAAACTCAACAAAATTGTATCACAAAGAACACATAATTATTAAAAATTTTGTTGTACAAAGTTTACTATTTTTTGAACATTTTCTTCAAATTCTGTTTCATTATTATTTGGCAATTCGTGAACAGCTGCTTTTGGAAAAGATTCATGAGCTTCTTCAGAGATGGTCCCAAAAATTTCACATTCAACATTTTCTTTAACCTTTTGTTCGCTATATCCACGAGCAGTAAGTCGATCAAATAATACGGTATTATCACATCGAAGAATTATAACAATATCAAACCATCTTTCAGGAAATAATTCACATGCATGATATTCAACAATTATTCCACCATCCTGAGATCCTAATCCAGTCTAAAATATTCAAACGTTAAGAGCGTTAGATAATTTTAAAAATACATACCTCTAAATAGTCCAAAAGTCTATCTTCATCGAGATTAAAAGAATCAACTCCTTCATCATAACTTTCAATAAATTCATTTTCAATAGCCACTTGACTAACATTGATTAAAGAAAAGCCTAATGCCTCGGTAACTTTCTGGGCTACGGTAGATTTGCCAGTACCTGGTGTGCCAGTAATTAATATATTTGGTTTTTGACGACTTCCAAGAGTAGACATCTGAATTTTTTTATATGCAAATACTATTTTTTTTATCTGATTGAAATATTTTAACAGGTCCCAACCACATATGTCCCTTTGAAAAATATACACAGTAAAAATTTGTCAAAACATTTTATTTAATAAAACATCCAATAACAACAAACAAAGCAATTAGCTCTGCGCAAAATAGAACAATTCAAATTAAAGGAACTTTTATATTGTTTACCATCCAGTTGCACCACCAGCTGGTGTTGACCATTCACCATTTCCAGTTGGAGCAGCAGCAGATTCATTATTATCCCAAGAGGTGGCAGCCCAATCAGTAATAGGTGCAGCTTCGAGTCCAATTTTTTGTTCTACAGATGGTTGAGTTGTATCCATTTTATTATCGAAAGCAGCGCTGCTGAAGACTTCTTTAGCTTGTTCTTCTTGTTCAACCTTTTCTTGTTCTTCACGATAGAAGTATAAATCAGGCATGATAACTTTATCTTCAAGGACGAATCCAGTTTGTCTTGAAATCTTTCCACGAAGAAGAAGAACTTCACGAGCAAGCATCCACCAGAGAAGACCAATAGATTTAATACCCTAAAAAATAAATAATCAAAAATGCAAAACTAACTAATAATAAGACCAACCTTGTTATTGCATGGAATACCAATATCAACAAAACGCATAGGAGAATCGGTGTTGACAAAGCTAATAACAGGGATGTTTCCATATGAAGCTTCAGTAACAGCTTGATGATCAATACGGGGATCAGAAACAACAAGAAGTCGAGGTTCTTTAAAATTCTTTTGAGCTTGATTGGTGAATGTACCAGGAGTGAAACGGCCAAAGATTGGAGTAGCACCAGTATGAGCAGCGAACTTCAAAAGAGCACGTTGTGCATAAGCACGTCCAGAAACAACGACGACATCAGCAGGGTTTTCAATAGCAGCAATGGCACGAGCAGCAAGAAGAGTCTTTTCCCATGTTTTACCAATATTGATAATATGAGAGCCATCACTACGGCTTTTGAAGACGTATTGTTTCATTTGAAAGTTGACATTGGTACCACCATTGTGGGTTTCGCAGACGAGCATTTTGGCGGCATCATCATCCGTAAGAGCAAAGGGAGCAGATGACATCTTGAGTATAAAATTTACCAGTTCCTAAAAATATTAAACGTAAAATGCAAAGCACAAAATACACAATTAAAAGATATATATCGTGGCAAACAACCACCCAACAAACAAAATATTCAAAGAATTAAAAACAATAATTTATTTATACAAAAGGTACAACAATGTAACATGTACAATTTAGTATCCAACTTTTCCAATTTTAGTATCGGCTTTTGGATCAGCTGTAAGTTCTTGTAAAGCAGCAAGATGTTCATTGACTTGAGTTTGTAAATCACGATATCGGTAAACATTAATCATCCGAATAATCTTTAAAGCGTCATCAACTTTAGCATCACCAGTGGATTTGATACCAGAAGGAACTTCAGAAAGATTGAATGAACTATCATTTGCAGGAGAAGGTTCTGTGTTGCAGGATAAAATTGCCATAGCCATACGTAATGTTGAAGGATGAGAGACAATCTTCAATTCAGCTGCTTTCTTTCTAACAAGTTCATCAAAAGCAGCACGTTCTAAAAAATAGAGTTAAAAGGGGAAAAATGTAAGTTAAATAACGTAACAAACCTTCTTCATTCATAGATTGGAGAGCACTGGCTAAGCGAAGCTGATTTTCAGCTTGAAAAGGATCACCTGCTTGACCAACAAGCTTTTCACGCAAAGCTTTAGAGGAGTCAGACATGTTAGAAAAAGCTGGATCAAAAAGAAGGATATAAATTGATAGTAGAAAAATCAGAGCAATATTCATAGAATTTAACTATCGCATATTATTTAAAAACAAGAAAATAATTTATTCTGCACAATCTTCATTTTCATCAAATTTACGCTTTTTTGCAAATTTAGAGATTTTAGTTTCCAAGGAATCACAAGTAGGACGCTTCAAAATTGGGATATGAGCCTATAAAAAACAATAAATGAATAGTAACTTCAAAGAATTCAACTTACTTTAGATTTAGTAGGACGAACACCACTAATATGAGCATGCATTCCTTCGTAATGTTCATCAGAGGCTCCGAATCCTTTTAGCTCATTCATCATTACTTTCACCAAGGCTGCTTTTGTTTCAAGTTCACACCATTTTGTTTCAAGAGAAGTAAAGAGCCGCTGTACAACATCGCCATCAACATTTGATTTCCAATCAAAAGGATTATTAGCATATGAAGCATCGAAAAAGCATAACGGTAAATCCCTTGCCATTGTGTACTGAGGTTTAGCACGACAAGATTCAATATCAAGAAGTTTTGAAATCAACTATAAAGAAATAATTCATATAATTTAGTTAACAAAACAAGACAAACATACAGTCACGTCTTCAACTCCTCTGCCAATATCATAAATGACAGACACGATACATCGAATCTGATGCCATAAAAAACCAGATCCTATAACTTTAAGTTGAAACATTTGATAAGGGCTACATGTGGCTTGATCATCCATAGACGTAATACTTGCTCCAAAGATATCTCGAACATAGGAAGTGTCGATACGACTTTTATTCATATCAATACGGCAAAAATTACGGAAATCATGTGAACCAACAATAGCATTCAATGCATTTTGCATATTCTAAAGTAAAGAGTAAATTTAACGCATGATTAGGAAACAAACAACAAACCTCAATATCAAGCTGAGCTCGAGGAAAAATGTACACATATGAGCGAGAAACACAATCAAATCTCGCATTAAAATCAATGTGAGCTGGAGCCCAAGCAATGACACGAACTGTATCAGGTAATTCATTGTTCAGAATGTTATCAAACCTAAGTTCATTAGTTGACTTAATCCTTAAAAGTTCTTCAGCACTACCGTCAGGCCAAAATACGCCTTCACCGCCAACATCTGTCGAACGAACGGTTACAGAGCCAACTTGACGAAAACCAGAAACACCTTTATCTGTACGACCACATCTTGACCATTTTGCTTCTTCTTTGCCTTCAATAAGCTTTGTTTTAATCATAGTATCCAAGATAACCTATAAAAGAAAGGGCTAAAGCAGGAAAGATGTTAAAAATAAACGAACTTGTTCAATCGTATTTGAGGTATGATCTTGTGTAACTAAACCATCATAATCCCATCCAAGATATAAAAAAAGTAAAGCAATACGACGTCGAGGAAACTTTGAAAAGTCAAAAGTTCGGATCTTTTTAGTCTAAAAACAATGAAAAGTTAGAAGAAAAAATTATAAAAGTCAAAAAAACTGACATTTTTAATTTTTTTGGAGTCATTTTTTAGCTGATTTTGATTAGAAGCATCAGATTCAGCGTCAGGTAATTGATCCATTACAAAAATACAGATGTTTATGTAAAAAACGGCATAAAAATTGCACAAAAGCGGCGTCAAAAAATTGCATTTTTGAGATGGAAAAAAAATAGAATAGGCTGCCCCTGCTTTTTGCTATCAATGTTCTTGTATTCGTGTCGAGAACCGCTTGCAGGACAAACAATTTTTTTTCGGCGACAAAAAAATGGATTTGTTTTTGAACGTTCAAAAACTTGAAAATTGCATAAAATTTTTAGTTTAACAAATTAAACTTTGCTGATTTTTAAAAAATTTTTTTAACATCTTTTACGCATAGGTAAAGGTAATCATGTGTTTAATGCACGACGTTTTATCTGAAAGAAATGAGAAGAAAGAAGGTACAGTTTATTTGAGTTTTATTCTAAAAAATGGATTTACTGCAACAAATATGTATTAAAGTTTAACATGTAGATAAGTTATCTGAGAAGTTGAACATTGTTTTGTTTCTTTGGTTCTTTTACATATTTATTGCAGCTTTGTAATAGCTTTTTCATCTTCATACTACAACTTTTGATGCTGGATTAACGATAGCAGTTTACTTATTCGCGTCTCTGACATGTTTTAAAGCTTAATTTTATTTTTTTCGGTATTTTTTACAGTGCATTTTATAAAAATTAACAAATATGTACAACAAAAAACAATAATAATAATTAAAAATTTTATTACACAGGTGTGTCATTCACGTGTGTTGGTTGTGATGATGGTGTTGGATCAACTTTATTGGCTGGGGCTGTTCGATGACTTGAAAAGCTAAAGTTTAATTTTTAATAAAAAAAAGTTTATACAGTAATTTACCCTGCTTTTCTTTTTAATTTGACCCAGAAAGTGAGGTTTTCTGATGGACTATTTTCAAAAATTATTGATGTTGAACTACTCGCTGAAATTTAGATGTCTTGTGTTATTAAAAGATTTAAATGGGATATGAGGTTGATATACTTAGTTGTTACAGTATGCATTTTGTAAACTGTTTTTATTGAAATAAATTTTTAAATTTACAACTAAAGCATACTGTAATTTTTACTAGTGAGCAAACTTACTACTCTTTTTAGCTGCTGCATTTTTTAATACCCGACTTGCAATTGAGGAATCGCGAATTTTTTGTTGTTGTTGATTCTGTAAATTTGTTGCTGAAAGTGGTTGCTCTGTTGAATCAACACTTCCATTTGGGGATTCTGTTTCATCTTTGGTTTTAATAATCAGCGTTGAAGGATGTGCCGCAACACCATTCTGCTGTAAACTTGTTAAAGATTGTGAAGTGCCACTTCTATCTTCATCTGGAGTTGATCGCTCCGAAACGGCTGTATTTGTTGCACTTGGAGGTTTTGAAGCTGGCGCAGAAGGCTGGGGTTGTTGTTGGGATTGGGGATGAGATGTTGGAGTCGGAGTTGGATGTCGAATAAATCCATTTGATCTTGCTTGCCGTGTTGCGGATGGAGTTCGAACAATGCCGTTTGCTTTATTCTCTTGCGAAATTTGTTTTGCTTTTCGTGCAAGCTTCTTCCATTTCGCAACGGCTCGAACAATCGAACTTAAGGTTCTCAAAATTAACACCAAGATAGACAACAGAAAAAAGAGGATAGTCGAAGGGTTTATCGTCTGTCCAAAAAAATATTTTTTTCGAATATTTATTTTGGATTGAAAAGATAGAAAGCAATGGCGCATAAATAAAGGTTAACGGTTAGAATGCCAATTTGAGAAAAAAGTCACAGCAAAAATCAAAGTGACATCAAACATTGAGCGCCAACGATTTTGGACAGACGAATAATTAAAAAAATTTTCCTCACCCTGCTGATAATTTTGTTTCCATTGAATATCGGGCAATATTTTGGCCGGCTAAACCATGTTCAACTAAATCAGCACCAAGTTGTTCATCATGTGCATCCATTCTAATCTGCCATTTAAACATTGATAAAATTTTTAGAACTGCATATGTAATTATAAAAGCCCATAGCGAAACGCATATTATTGAAACAGCTTGAACAAGAAGTAATCGAAAACCACCCGAATACAGTAATCCAGTATTACCACGTGTAATATCCAAATCATTTGGATCTGATTGTGCAAAAATTCCAACACATAACATTCCCCACATTGCTGCAATTACATGCACGGGAACAACTCCAACTGGATCATCAATTTCTAGCCTTTCCAAGATTGGATATGATGAACATGCCAGAGCTGACCCAATCCCGCCAACTAAAACTGCCCATGTTGGACGCATACAATGGCATACAGCTGTTGTAGAAACAAGGGAAGCAAGAAGACCATCAATGAGAAGATCAACTCGACATGTTCTATGAAGGGACATTGAATAAATTATTGCAACTGATCCCCCTCCAACAGATGATAAAATTGTATTCATTGCGGATCTCGCTGCTAATCTCCATCGACCCTGTGCAATACCGTATGTTGAACCTATAAATATAAATCGTTATGGGAGCTTCAAAAGCATACCTAAATTTTTAAAACTACAATTTTTTTGTATTTTTGTAATTTTTGTTTAAATTTCTTTTTAAATGAATCCCATAAACTTTGGTAAAAAACTTCCTTATTGAAATTTTTAAAGCTTTAATTTTTTTCAACAGGTGCCATGGCAGCATATAAATGTTTTTTCTCAAACTTTTTACTATAGATTTAAAAAGTGTAGTCCTCGAATAAATTCAAAACGATAAAAAAAGCATACCTGCATTAAAACTTAACCACCCGGTAATTAGCATAAATGTACCCAAAAGGGCATTTGTTGGATTACTCATTTGATTTCCAGATCGTCCACCAAAACGACCTTGTCGAGGCTTTAAAAACCATGTCGCTGTTAAACCCGCAATTCCACCCACTAAATGTACTGCTGAACATCCGGCAGCATCCAGGCAACCCCATTGATATAAAAATCCTGATTTATCCCATACCTAAATTATTATTTAATGTTGAACAATGTTACAGTACACTTTTTTTAAATTACCCAATGGGCTGGAACAGAATGTACAATGGTCATGAAAAATGTTACAACAATATATGGTTTCAGTCGAATTCTTTCAGCCATTGCAGCTAAAAATAGATTTATAAAAATGTTATATCTTTGGGATTTTGGCTTTACAGTAGTTTTTAGCAAAAACTTTACTGTATATAAATTTCATCATTTTCTTTGCTTATTTGTTTTTTTTGCTTGTAATTTTAAAACTAATCCATCTGGATTTTGTTTCAATAATTTCAGCTTGCAATTTTATGGTTTTCTTTGGTTTTTTTATTGATTTTGGCAGTGTTTTTATTCCCAACAATTTGTGTCGTAATCAGATAATATAATTTTTAGAAAAATAAAAGAAAAACATGGCTTTTTTGAAGCACGAGACAGCTGTAAATTTTACAGCTTTCATTTTTCAAAGCTTTGGTTTTTTGACGCAAATAAAATAATAAAGCAATTTGCAAAAAACTAAACAAAAAAGGTAAAATTTTCGTACAAAGCATTGTTTGTTTATGAGGGTGTATTTGGGGGTGGAAATTAGCTTGAAAAATTTCATCAAAAGATTTTTCAAATTTCCCACAAGCGATTTTGTAGTTGTGGGATAATTTTTTTTCATTTTTTGAGAGCATTAAAATTTAAATAATTATTAAATTTTAGGGAAGAAATAAGAAAGTCTTTTTAAATAATTTTTATACTTTGTTTTTGCAATTAATTTTCCCTCATTCATTAAATCAGCTGTTTTGCATCATCAACAATTTAAAGGTTTCTTTTAACCTTCATTTTGCTATGGATTTAATAAATCCATAAATCCCTTCTAATCCCTTTCTCTTAAAAAAGACGATTACCTGAAACAATTGTTGAAGTTGTTGTGGCAAAAGACATTTGAAAGAAGAATGCCGCAAAACTCCATGCTTGATCGGTTGTATCTGTTTCATAAGAGGGATCAAAAAAGAATTTTCCGATTCCCAAAAATGGATTTGGATAATCATCACCAAATGAAAAACCAAATCCAAAAATCCAATATGATAAACCACCAAATATTACATCTATCATATTTTTAACCATAATATTCACTTCATCTTTTGCTGAAACTCTCCCAGATTCTAATAAACCAAAACCTAAAAAAGGAAGAAAAAGCTTAATAAGTTTTGGGTAAAAAATTTTTAAAGGTCATTTCAATTTATTTAAATTTAAAAAAGGGAATTTGTGTAAAATGTGATAATATTTGGAATGCAGGTTTAATCGATAAATAAAACACTGCAATAAAAATCATCAAATGAATACTTTTTAATTTTTCAAAGTACTAAAATGACATTAATTTCAATTTAGGAGATACATTTTCATGATAATAATTCTATCCGAAAAAACATGTAAATAAAAGCTAATTTTTTTGGTAAAAGATTGTAAAAAAATTTTACAACTGTTTTTGCAGCATCCAATTTTATTCAAAACTTTGCAAAAAGTATTTTAAATTCTGTAAAAAAGATAAAATTTATTTATCATGGTTCTGTATATTTTGTCGAGTTAAATTAATTATGGCATACTGTAATGATGCTTAAAATGCTTATTCAAACAATGGATTTTTGTTTGAAGTTAAAAATATTTTTCTAAATTGCTACGTTTTAGTAAAAACAGGTGAAAATTAATTAAAGTTTGGAAAGAAAGAAAAACAGTAATGAAAAAAGTTCATTAATTTATTTAAAAAATATGAAGTTTGAGTCATGCTCCAAATTTTACTGTACATTTGGGTACTTTTAGGTATTCTGGATAAAGCTAAATATTGTTTTTAAGAAAACTTTTAAGATAAAATTTAAAAAATTGAAGATTAGTTTGTATTAGTGATCGATATCCCTTATCATAGGGGATATCGGTCACTAACATTTTTATCTCGCTTCTATCAACAAACCTGATGTCATAGAAAAGATTGAAACTGAAGCTGATAAAATCCAGACTCCATCATCTTGAAAATAAGAGGTTACATTATCATCGTATGGAGCATGAAATCGTCCCTGATTTGCATATACAGGTTCAACCATAGCCTCAAAGTATCTTCTATCTTCTTCTTTTCCTTTATTTGATGTTTCTCTTCTTTTTTAAAAATTGTTTATTTTAAATCTCATAAAATTGTCATATTTCGTAGTTTTTTGAAGAAAAAAATAAAATCCGTTTAAATACCCTTCAAAATTTATAGTTTTTAAAACTTTGAAAAAAAAATAAAATTCAGCATAGAAAAAAAAACAATTGTCCCGAGCGCGAGTAAAATGTAATCATTTTTTCAAAGACTTTTTCAAGGACAGAAGAAAAAAAATTTTCAAAACAAAAAGTATAAATTTTACAGTACGAAGGAAGTAGGAAAAAAGATCTAAAATTCATAAATAATTTAAAAAATGTCAAGTAATAATTTTGGGTAAAGTTTTGTGGATTGAAATTTACAACTTTAATTACTCTTGAAAGATTTATAATTTGGAGAGTAATAAAAGCGTCAATGATAAAAATATCATAGTTACATATATCAAGAAAAGAAGCTAAAAATCAGTTAAAAAGGTCGAAAAATATAAAATTTAAATTAGGCAAAGAAAAAAAAATTTTCAATTTTTTAATTTCAATGGAATTCAATTTTGAAAACAAGAAAAATGTGTAGCCTTAAAACTGAAACAACAAACGTCAACAGTTAAATAGGCTGAAAAAGACTTTCAAGCATCAATTAAACATTTAGGACATTCTAAAAACTTATTAAAGCGATAATCAAAAGTCTAAAAATAATCAAAAGCTGCACCATAGTAATTAGTAGTTTCAAAAGGTGGAGGAAAAAATGTGTAAAATTGTAAGCAGTAATTTTACTTTGCAAAAAATAAATAATCAGTGTCTATTAATTGTAGGAAAGAAGGATGACAAAATACAAATAAGAAAAATTTGTAAAAATTTTGTGATAAAAATGAAACCAGAACATCAAAAACGCAAGGTTCGATTAAAGTGCACATGTCAATAAACTAGTAACTGAAATGAAGTATTAATCTAAACCGATCAAGATGACAGAACCAATATATATATATGTTAGGTTATCAGGTGATAACTGTACCTCCACTAACTAGGGAGGTCAACAAGGTGGAACACCACGGGCACATGTTCCCTCCAAAATATTAAAATTCCTTTGATCTTTTAGCGTCATCAGCAAAGGATTAAAGGCATACCATTTCTCGAAATGGTTTCTGCTCCAACTGAAATAAAATGCTGCAGGCGTCTTTGACTCTCCACAAGCAGAACTTGCCGAATTTCAAAAAATACATTCGAAACAAAAACTGCCAATAAATGCTTCTCTAACAGGTTTGTTGGAATTAAAAGCATTCTTGCTTTTCATGCATGCCAAGATATTGCATTTAACACAATTTAACTATATACGAAAAAACCATTTTTCTTTTTCTCCTTCCATTGACGCATTTCTTTCTCTTTTTATCGCTAACAAAAAAATTTGAGAAAACGTAGATACAAACACCTTCTTAGAAGCCGAAAAAAGAAAAAAGCGCAAACACTGTCTAATAACTTTAATATTAACATTCAACCATAAAAAATAAACAGGGAAAAGCCAAACACGGTAGCCGCACTTTGAAAAAAAAGAAAAGAAAATTAATAATGTATTTCTTCAACTTTCTTTTTTCCCTAAAAAAACCTAAAAAACTTTTTTTGTATGTTAAAAAATGAATATAACTTTTTTCTTTTGAAAAAGGCAGGTGTGCATTTTTTTACTTTTACTTTCATTTTCTTAAAGGTTTCTTTTCTTAATAATTTTTTTTATTATTAAAAAAATTTATATATTTTAATACATTTTTTTACAGTGAAAAAATATTGGGGCTACCTTGACGACGACGAAAGCAAGCAACAACTTGGGGTATATTTCTTTAATGCGTTTCTTTTTGAGAGAAAGAAAGGCAAAAGAAAGTTTGGCTTTCTTAAAAAAATATTAAAGGTAAAAAGTAAGAAAAAAAGTTTTGTGGTACAATTCCATGAAATATTAAAAAAAATTATGAAAAGTTGTTTCCTTGTCAGGATTCAAAAAGAGAATACAGAAAAGAAAAGTATGGTGGTTGTGGGAGACATGACAAATATTCTGTGCTTCTGCCAGTTGAGTGTAGTTAAGTAATATATTAAGGAAATAAGTTTTCTTTTTGGGAAGGCCCTTGTCTTTTTTAAAAACATTTTTAGGTTTAAACTTTTCAAAGAAGTGATATATAGGAAGTTAAAGCAAAGAAAACCTAAACTGGCACAATAACTTAAACTTTTTAAAATAGCAATTAAAGGTGTTGGATATATCAAATCAAATCCATAAAAACAAACATTCTTATTAAAAAAAGAGTAAAATATTAGTATCACAAGTTCTCCGCCAATGAGTACCGCTTTAAAAAATACACCTACAACTTTCTTTTCTTTTTTAGTTTATATTAAAGTTAATGTAATAAATAGAATTTATTAAAATTCAATTCCAAAATTTCTTAAAGACTAACAACAGCTGGTAAATCGAAGAAAAACAGTGCAACCAAAAGGAGCATTTTAATAATTATTTTTTAATATAAAAACCAAAGAACTTATGTTTGTTTCAAAAATTAATTAAAGATTCAGAAACACCTATTTGCAAATATTTTTGTAAACCAGAATAACTTTCACAATGATTTCCTAAAAGCATTGAGGGTTATAATAACAGGCTACTGTATTACTGTAACTACAGTACTTCATTAGCCTAAAAACTAATATAATTTCTCAAATTTTAGGTTCAAAAAGTTTTTTAAAACTTTTTGAACCTAAAAAAAAAAAGTCAACAAAAACCAATGATAATAAACCAATTATAATAAAAAAAAGTTTTATTTTATTATGGCTCAATGAAGAAAAAGTTTAATGCAATTTCATAATTAAGTTTTAAAAAAAAGTGTAATAACAAATCATAAAAGATTTTGTTGACTGCTTCTCTAAAATGAGATAGAAATAAAAATGCGGAGGTGTTTTTTATTGTTTTTTTTTGTCGTAAGCTGGAAAGGAAACAGCTATAAATAAATATATCAAGGATATAAAAAATGTCAAAGTTTTTTGCAAGTTCAAAAAGTGCTCTAAAAAGTGAGGATACTGTAGCAAATAACAAAACTTTAACACCTACAGTAACCCTAACAATAAAAATAATACCAATTAATTCAAGTAAGAAAATTCCAATTGTTATCTTTTTGAAAGCTTCTAAAACAACAATTCTAGAAATTAATAAAACATGGAATTTTATTAAACCATTCAAGACAGCAGAAGAGTTCAGTAACCCGCTTTTAAAAAATTCTTTGGGTAAATTAAATAATTTAATTTACTCAACTAAGACCTAAAACTAACTGATTTGAAGTCACTAAAGTACTTCTAAAAATAATATCCAAAAACTTTATTCATAAACTTTTAAGCGTCTTCGTAATGCTTCAATAAATGGAATTAATTGGTTATTTAATTTTAAGCCAATAAACTTTAGGTTAACTTGTAAAAAAGTGTTTTGAAAAAATTCCCATAAAAAACTTTTAACAGCTGGTAAAAGTTTTTCCATCCAAAAAAGCAAAGCAATGAAAGAAACTCAAAAGATTAAATTTGCAACAACACCATTTCCACATTTCAACATTTTTTTCACCTTTTTGGATAAAAAAGCTGTTTTAATTGATTTTCAAGAAACGCGATATTCATATTTTTAAATTTGAAAAAAAAACAGTCAAGAAAAATTCATTGAACCAAAAAAAAGAAAAACTTTTGAACGCATTTTTCATGCTTGATTTCTTCAAATTATTTTATTTTAGCAGACATTTTTAGAAAAAATGCCAAAGATTTTGTAGCAAAAAAGAACCCACAATAAATAATCTTTTTTGGAAGCAAAAAATGAAACATTTTTTTAATTTTTAAAAGCAAAAAAAGCAAGAAAGATTTGTGTCTCGTAAAAATGGCTTCCCTGTTTTGTTTTTTTTGCATCTGAAGCCAGAAAAAAAGTTATTCAAAAGGTGATTAATTAGAAATATATTAATATTAATAATTAGAATTTCTTTAAAACTGATGATTAAGTTTTGTGAAGAAGAAAAATGAGTACAATTTTATAAAATTTTCAATACCGCCCTTTTTTAGAGAGAAAAAAGTACAGGTGAAAAAAGGTTGTTGTCGAAGAAGAAGTTTTGAGGGAGGGAGTAAAAGTTTTAAAGTTCCGTTACTTTTTTCTGTTTTCATATTTCTTTCAAGAACAAAGCAAAAAATTCTCCTTTACTGAGAACAAAGAAAAAAATAAAGTAGAATTTTTTTGTTATTTTTAAAAGATGAAAGTTAATGCCCTTTGAAGCACACACACAAGATTAATAAGTGAGGGTGTTAATATTTATTAATTGAAAATAGAAAGCAATCACATTAAAGATTTATGAAATCTTTCTTAATTAAAATATCATCTGATTAAATTTTATATTAAAAGTAGCAAAGGTTCAATAAGAAATTTGAAAGAAAAATGACTAAAATGTTGGAAATTGCTGCAGTTTTAGTTAGTTATTTTCTTTTCCCAATCTTTAAAATTATATTTAAAGTTAACTTACTTGCTTATTGGATATTCAACAATTATTTTATTTTATTGAAACAAAGTTGACAATAAATGTCAGCATAATATCAGCTTCTAAAATATGAATTTTAAAAACAAAATATAATATAAATAAAAATAAAAAGCTAAATAAAATGAAAAATTTAGTTTACTTTTTAAAAAAAATTGCTAAAAAATAAAGAAAGTAGACATTTTTGTACCCGAAAAAAGTGCAAAAATATGAAATGTATGAAAAAAAGTGTTGTGTATAATAGCTTCTGTAAAAGCCGATTTGAAATGAAAACTCTCTTTTTTACTAAAAATAATCTTTGAAAAAAAATTTACTTGTCCATTTTTGGTTCTTTGCACCACAAAATAAGACAGGATGGCACTACAAAATATCCTGGATGGTTCCATCATGGCACCATCAAAAAAAACTTTTATATTTTTTCATTGTTTAAAAAAGTTCATAGGTTGTTTTTGAATTCTTGCAAAACAAGTTTATGGAAGTGTTTGAACATTCCGAAAAAAATGATGAAAGAGAGAAGAAAGGATATAAGTATTTTGGAAAAAATTGAATGAAACGGAAACCGCTAAAAAAGAATGAAAAAGGTGACCACTTGGTCAATTGTATCGCCCAGCACATTTTTGGTGTCAATAATTATTTCTATAATCTCTTAGAATTTTTAGTATTAGCAGAGTACTGTAATACATATTTCAATATTAAAAACAATCCTTTGTTTAAATTTAAAAAACCGCGAATTTTCAATATTTATTAAAATCATGTTCGAAATTAATCCAAAATCAAGGAGAAAAACAAATTTCAACCACAAACAACTTCATTTTTTGTTTGTTGAGAAATCCAATCACAATATTTTGAAATTTTTGTATAAACTCCAAAATCCACTGGATTTCCGTGTTCTTCTGGAACAGGTTGACCTCGAGCAGTTAAACCAATTTGATAATATCCATCTTGTAATAATCCAATCAAAGGTCCACCACTGTCACCCTTAAAAAGTTAATGTTATTTATGTTTTTTATATTTTACCGTAATCCTTTTTTTTAAATGGCATAACCCTAAAAATTTACTTACTTCAAGAGTTCCTTTCCAAATTCCACCACCACAAATTTCAAGATCTGGAACAAAATGTACAGTAAAATTTTTTGGAAGATGTCTAAAAAATGAATTTTCATATTCATCGAGAAAATGACAACAAATTTTACAAGCAATGATCATCCTTCTTTAATGGGATATCCACAAATTTGCATATTCCACCAAATCTGGAAATCTCAAAGTTCTTATCTGAACCTGCAAGAAAGATATTTCATATATCCCGAAGATTAAAAAAACAACTTTTTCCAAATTCAAGTTTTGAAGATTCTGCAGGATTTGGGGAAGCTTTATTGATTTGAATTGCAGTAGCTCCAAAACCAATTGCAACAACTTTTTTGAAAGTTGATGGATTTGATGGATATTTATCAGTGATGCAAATGGGCTTTGCCAAATCATTGAAAACAATGGGAGTTTTGAGCTGTAAAACAATTATTTAAAGAATTTGTATATCAAAAGTACTGTACTTTAAGTAACGTAATATCATGATCACCAAGTTTATTATAACCAGCATGAGGAAAAATTTCATCAATTTCATGAATGCTTCCGCCAATACCGTATTTAACACTTCCAACAATAACTTTAAAATCTGACAATGGCCTTATTTTATGCATATGATCCCCTATTTCAAACAAGCAATGAGCAGCAGTTAAAATATATCGGCTATTAAGAATGGATCCAGTACAATTTCCCTAAATTTGCATAATTGGATATTGCAGCTCATCCAAGACAAAACTTACACCACCAATTTGGATTTGAACAATGAAAGGCCATTGACCTTGATAACATTCAGATCCACCCAAAATTCGATTTTGATTGTACTCTTCTGGATCGAAATCTTTGTAACATTTTTTTCCATCATCAATACCGGCAATAATGTTCGCCACAAAAATTTGTAACAAAAGAAGCGAAAGAAGAAGCCTTTTTGAAAGCGTCATTGCTTCTCCTTTTTCAAATTTTTTAAAACAATAAATTTTTTAAACATTACTCCTGTATTTATATCAGTGTGAAAATAGAAATGTTTTGATTTGTTTTAACAATATTTTTATAATCATCGTTAACAAGATAATAAAAAAGAATGTGAATCGCTTTGAAAAACATAGAATGTTGAACAATTTTTTGCAATTAACTTTTTTCGATGTTTTTTGATAAATTACGTCTAAATTTGATATAATTATATTACAGTCTGTAATACTGTAATACAATCATATCATACTGTAAATTACATAAATAGATGTAATTTATGTAACTTACAGTATCCAAAAAAGTTAAAAGATTCAGCAACAAATGCGCCTACTAATTCAAAAAACCCAAGATATTTCTGTTACCTTTTTAGGGAAAAGAATGCATTGATCTAATATTAATTTCACAATAATAATATAACATAAATTATGTAACATAATTTATGTTGGAAAAAAATTTGTTTGTGCTCGAACTTCGAAAGGCCTCTTTTTAAAGGCAGTGTCGCAGTCAGTGTAGAAAAATGTTGCCTGATATAGCCAAAAGTGGTTTTAACACGAAAAAGCAATGATGAAGAATGCGTCGTTTGTCGTCGCCGTCCGTCAAAAAAAATAAAAAAAACTGACTCACGGTCTGTCGAACGCATCAGTGAGACTTTTTGCCAAAACGACTTTTTCCATATTAAATTTTAAAACCTAGATTCTGAAGAACTGTAACAATTTAAACGAATTCTGTAAAACCAGAAAAAAAGAGCATCATCTCTTTAGTATGAATGAGCAGGAAATTGTAAAATTCAGATTCTGAATCCTGCAGGATTCAGAATCCAAGAAATTTTTTTCCTCCATAATCCATAAAAGTGGTATCACTAGATTCGTCTCGACGAGTAGATTACGACAAGAGAAAAAAATTTTAGTTTTTGAAGATTCTGAAGCTTGGTTCAGTGTTTTAAAAATTTCTACTGTATTTTTTTCTTTTGAAGTTTACGGCTTCAGAATCTTCAAAAACTAAAATTTTTTTCTCTTGTCGTAATCTACTCGTCGAGACGAATCTAGTGATACCATTTTTATGGATTATGGAGGAAAAAAATTTCTTGGATTCTGAATCCTGCAGGATTCAGAATCTGAATTTTACAATTTTCTGCTCATTCATACTAAAGAGATGATGCTCTTTTTTTCTGGTTTTACAGAATTCGTTTAAATTGTTTCAGTTCTTCAGAATCTAGGTTTTAAAATTTAATACTGAAAAAGTCGTTTTGGCAAAAAGTCTCACCGACAGTTTTAAAGGAATTCGACACACCGTGTGACTGCGACACTCCCTTTAAAATTTTTTTGTCTTTTTTTTACAACGAGCAAGCAATCTCATTGTATCATAAAAAATAGTGTGGCAAAGTGTCAAGTGTGTCAACAACATTTCTTTCAAAAAAATGTTTACAATTTCATCAACAGCACTGTTTTGTTTATTTACAAAAAAACAACACGATTTTATAAATTTCAATCAAAATTTTGCGTGCCATTTTAGTTTACTTTTTGAATTAATTCTTTTTTTCCAGAAATATGGCTTCGAAATTACCAGATCCTCACCAATTTCCTGGTGGTAAAGGTACTTTGCTCAATGTCACAACGAATATGTTCCCTCTTAATATTCGTAAACCAAATGTTATTCAAAAAGTTAATGTTGTTGCATTTGTGAAAGCAAAAGATGGAAAAAAGTAAGAGTTTCACCTTTTTAAGTAATACAAAAGTAATCTATGACATCTTTTTGTAGGACTCAAGTAGAAGGCAATAAAGTATTCTCTCTTTTCAAAAAAGCCTATGGCTCAATGTTAGATAAACAGTATGGAGTTAAGCATATTATTGAAGGTTATCCAACAAACAATGGCATTAATGTCTATGTTGTTACTCCACGAAATCTCGTCTTCAAGGTATTTTCTAATTGTTAGTCAAATATCACTCTATTCATAAAATTTTAGGATACAAAACTTGGATTTAATGAAGTTTGTGCAAAAAGTTGTGGAAGCATTAATATCAATAATTGGAAAACATTTGATGATAATGATTTGAAAATGTTTATGAAAAAATCCTTTGCTACTACAATATTTGAGTAAGTTTTTTTTGTATTGCTGTCTTCACTATATAAATACAATTTTCAGAATGTTTGATAAGCATCGATATGCATTAATGAAAGGAATTATTTATTCATTCAAAACTGAAGGAAGCTTTCCTGCTGTTTTTTTGAATAGCATTTTCCAACTACTTCCTGGTATTCGGCTTGGATATGAAATGGATATTCCAAATGAAAATGATCCTTTACGTTCAAATAATATGGTTTCCATTAATCGTAAGTTTTGTGTAGCATTACGCTCTGGCTTACCTTCCTTACTTACAGATACACAAACAGTTTCAACTCGGGTAAATATTGGATTACTTAAATGTTATGAAGAAATGTGTGCTGAAGTAATCACAAATTTGACAAGTGGTAATCTCCGAGGTATTGATACTCATGCAAATGCCAATCAAAAGATTCCGCAAAAGTGTGTTGATTTAATGAATGAAGTTTTTCAGAGTAAGGGTTTTTTCTTAATGGAACTTTTATTAATACGTATTAATTTATAGATATGGAAGTTTATATTCCCCAAGAACGCGTCAAAGATTGCGGTGTTTATTATAAGTTTGTTGAAATTCTTCCAAAATCTGCAAAAGCTTATGCAAAAAGAGTTGGAAGAAATGAAATCCCAATCATTGCTTATTATGAAAATCTTTACAAAATTAAAATCAAATATCCTGGAATGAATGCTGTTCTTTTGAAAAGAAATGGAAAAACTTCATCTTTTCCTTTGGAGCTTGTTGTTCTTTCTGATAAGCCACAAAGAGTTGCTGCATCTGCCACTTATATCATGACTCGCTTTAGCGAACGAATGAAAGAAGTAAGTTTTCTATGTAGTCTCAGTTTAGTTTTACAGCAAAATTTTTTTAGCTTGCTGCTCTTGTACCTGGAAAACGATGGGAATATATTCGTGGAGCAGCAGGAAAATTTCATGCTGATTTACAACATGCAAATCGACCAAATTTATTGAAAGAAATTGGTCTTGAATTGGATGATGTTCCTGTTACTGTACCAGCTCGTGTTTTGGATACTCTGGGTGACACATATTCTGAAAGTGGAACGTTGGCATTTGCATATCAAAACCCAGTTGAATACTGTATTGTTGATTTTCATCGTGTTCGAGATAGTAATGATGGAGTTGAAGAGAATATCAATCATTTAATGGAAAAGATGCGGGATACCTTTGAGTAAGTTTTTTAAGTTCTAAGATATTTGTTGAAAAGCGTTGTTTTAGAATTGCAGTCACAACTACCAGAGCTTTGACAATGTTCAAATTTGACATGGGCGTCCAAGGGGATCAAAAAGTTTTGAATAATTTGGAAGAAGTTGTTAAATGGCATAATGTTAATAAATCCAAAAATACCGCTAGAAAGCTTCTTTATGTAGTTGTTATTGATAATGTCCATAAAACTACAAAACTGCATGGTATGACTTTCTTTATTAATCCTAAGCAATAATAATTCTACGACTTTGAGGTCTCATCAAACAAAAATTTGAAAAGAATGGAATGCTTTCTCAAGTGATTACTATAGGAGTTTTGCAAAATACTCGTGCATCATATCGTCCAGCTGTTTCATTGGGACCTTCAGAAGATTACACTTGTAAACTTGCCCTTCAAATCAATGGTAAACTTGGTGGTGTTAATTGTGTTCCGTCACAATCAAATGAATTGTAAGTTTTTTATCATGAATTTCTCTCGTTTAAAAAAGAATATATTTTACAGATGGCATAAATGTATCAATGATGAAAATCCAACAATGTTTATTGGAATTGATACTCGACTTCCACCTGAAAAGAAAAAGCAAAGCGTTGTCGTACTTTTAACAAGTACTGATACAACTGGATCATGGTAATTTATTATAATACGTTTATGTCGTTGATATTAATCTCTCTTTTTAGTTATAACGATTATGCAACGCTTTCCAAGGATGGAAGATATACTGCTGATTTTAGTAAAGCTGTCACAAAAGCGATTGATTTGTTCAAAGATTCAAAAGGAAATTCAATTGTTCCAAAGAATTACCTTATTTTCCGAGCTGGAATGAATGATTATGAACTCTCTGCAAAAGCTGGAGAAGGATCTTCTGAAATTAAGCGAATCAAAGAAACTATTAATAATTATATGAAACGAAAGAGAATCACGATTACTCCAAAGCTTACCTATATTGGATACAATCGATCTCATAATTTCCGCTGCTACAATTCAAAGCTCGAAGATTCTACCAAAGAAGAAGATGGAGTTAAACTTAATTGTCCACCGGGTACTGTCGTTGATAGCAAAGTTGTCGGCAAGGATTGCTTTTACTTGATTTCTCATGAAACTTTTTTGGTTTGTCATTTACCTTTTTAAATCAATGTTACAATTTTACTCATTTTTAGGGAACTACAAAACCACCAAAATATCGGGTTGTCGAAGGTCTCAAAAATTATCCAGTTGATACTCTTTTGGCCATTGTTTATCAACTTTGTCGCATGAATCCACAAACCAATCAATCATTTCGACGTCCAGTTCCAATTGGACTTGCTTCAAAATTGCTTGATCGAATTGTTGAAAAATCTCCAAAAATTTTTGATGGAAAACCTGATCAAATTGAAGTCCTTTCAAGTCATCCTGATTTTAAAACTGTCGCTTATGTTATTTAATTCTTTTGTTGTTTTTGTTTGATGAAATGTGAATACTTTTTAGTATCAATAAATGAAAGTTAATAAATTTTGATTAGAATGAGTTGAATAATCAATAATACTTTTAAACATTTAGAGGAAAAAAACATGCATATTCATTTTCTCCAGATAGAAAATGCATAATAAAATCGATATTTAAATACAGTATATCAAACTTTTCTTCCAGAAATCATGCATCTACATTCTTATCTCAAAAATACCACCCTAAAGTTGCAATTCCATCATCAAATAACTGTTTAAATAATAAATTTTCTCAAATATATTCAAAAATAGTTTATTCAAACATAAAAAAACATAATCAAACAAAAAATAATAATTCTCAAGAGCAAAGTAATTTTTTTTTTTTTTTTTTTTTTTTTTAGCAAAGTAATTCTGGTTTACCCAGAGAGATCCAAAGTAGGTTCAATGATGGCATTTTCTTGTTGATCCGAGGCAGGTTCAAATGCAGTCATCTTCGTTCTGAGTTCAAGACCTAAAAAACAAATTGATCATATTGTGGGAAATAAAAAATATGTAGAAAAGACTTACATTTTGAAACAATTTCCTTTCTTTCGGATTTAAGTGCTTCTTGTTCAGCGAGAATTTTTGTGAATGCCTTAAAAATAATAAACATTCATTAAAATGATCCGAAAATTCAAGTACAAAAACTTACAGATGCATCCAGAGCTTCCAAATTCTTAGAAATTTTTTCAGTTTTGCTGTCACAAATGGTAGAAATAAGTTTAACAACTTTTGCACGACGATTGATCGTTTCAAGCATATTATCATGGACTTCAGCAGTTGCTTTCTTACACTTTTCAAATTCTCTAAAAACATTACAATCATATCAATAATAAAAAGAAAGTATTAAACATACTCTTGATAACCATTTTGAGCTTCTTCAATGTTAGCTTTGTATTTTTTCAATTCATCTTTTTTAGAAGCAAGTTCAGATTTGAGTTGAATAATTCGAAGCTGACCTAAAAAGTTTAATATAAATAAAGTTTAAAGAAGAAATATGTGCAACATACGTTCAGTGTAAGTTTCTTGTTCTTTAGCAACCTTTTGCTGCAAGGATTCATTCTTTTTTCTGAGCTCAAGAATACCTGGAAATGAGAAATATATAAACAAAACAACAAAACAGGAAAAGCAACTTACGTTGACGAAGCTCTTCCATGTTTAAAACTGTTATAACCTTGTGTTACACAAATAATAGAAAATAGAATATTTATTACAATAATAAATATATATTACGGATACAATAATACCGTAAAAGGAAAAAATACGAGCTCGAAATTCGCATGCAAAAAAATGAACGAGAAGGAACGATTTGGCTGCGTAAAAGTGCAACACAAAAAATGTAACACTCAGGCGAGTAGGAATTCAACTCCAAAGACTAAATTTGTTTCCATTTTTTGTTACTGTAATTTTTAAATCATTTTTTATGTTTTTTCTCCTGGGACAAATTAAATATGATTTTTCTTATCTCTTTTTCGTTTTTTGTGTCACAGTTATTTACTACAGTCGAACCTCGTTATAACGTTTTTCAAGAGACCGTGAAAAAAGACGTAATAACGAGGTCCAATTAAAGGGGGCTCCTTGTTGACGGGACCGCAGACAAAGGACGTTATAACAAGGGAAACGTTATATCGAGGGACGTTATAACGAGGTTCGCCTGTATATCTTTTGTATCGCTATATTTCATGAAAATTTAAGTTTTTTTTAAAAAAGAAGTTGGAGAAAAAATTCGTTGAAAACTTGCTTTATTTAATTAATTGTTTTTTATTTTAACTATATTTCATTATTTGTTTATTTTAAATAGACGAGAACATAAGTTTCTTTTTTAATTTTTACTCTGTTTTGTTGTTCGCAGCTTTTCAATGTAATTCAAGTTTTGAATTTTTAACTGTGTCTTTTAATTTTATATAAAAGGATGATAAGTTATAATTTGTAATAACATAACATTTTTTTAAATCAGTGTTAACATAAAATCATTTATTAAAAATATAATTATTTCGAAAAAAGTCTAAAAACCTGTGTATGAAAAATTGAAACTTGAATTGAATCACTCATTTTAAAATTTCGATCAAAAAAATTTAACAAGTGGTATAAAACTGCTCTCCATTTTAGAAAATACCAAAAATTACTGTAATTATAATCGGGCAAATTGGATGTTGATTTCAAAGTTTCTGCAGTGACTTCGTATGCTGTAATTTAAACAACACTCTAATTTGTTTATTTTTTGCAGGTGACATTAAAGAAAACAAATGTTTCAATTTTTATTAAAAAAGTTGTATTTCAATTGCCTCCTGTAAGTGTTTAACCCACTCATGTATGTATTTTTACAGGTGCTTATTTAATTCTATACATTTTTAACGACCCTTTTTTATTTCCACTTTTTAAAAGTCTGCCAACTTTTTTCCGGTCAAAAAAAAATATTTTGAAACACAAAAAAACAATGTCGTACATTTTTGACGCTGAATATATTACAGAATGCATTCTTCGACTTCGAATAAATGCATTCATTTCAATTCCATTAAATGCAATTTCGTTTTATTTTATCCTTTTTCATACTCCAAGATCCATGGGAGTTTATAAATATTACCTGATAAATATTTCAATTTGGTCGTTTCTTTTGGATTTTTATACTGAAATTTTTTATACTCCAATTTTGTTGTCTCCTGCAACGGCAATTTGTAGTGAAGGAATTCTGAAGGGATTCAAGGATATTCAAATTTTGCATTTGGTATGTTTTCGTACTGTAGCTTTGGGGATGGGGAATTCTTTTAAAAATCTAATTTGTAATTTTACACAAATTTCATAAATCTTATTTTTACACATTTTTAGCCAATTTTTGCAATACTTTTGGGTTGTTGTGGTGCATCATGTTTGTGTGCAATGATTTATCGATTCTTTTCAATCACCAGTTCTGTGTATAAACTTCATAGCAAAGCTGGACTTACAATTTTAGTTTTGTTACATCTTGTTGGAGTACCCGCTGGAATTGGATATATTTATATCCAAACTGAAACAAATGATAAATTGATAATTATGCAAAAGGTTTCCATTTTTATTTACTTACATTTTCATGATATTTAATTCATGATTTAATTAATCATTTTAGAATTATCCAACAATTTATGAATTTTATCAGCAGCATACTTGCACTTCAACTATGTCAAATACTGTAGCTTTTAAAGTAGTATTAATTATTGCATTTATAACTTTTGGGTTAGTTGGAATTTTATTTGGTTTTTTAAGTCATCGAACAGGTCGATCTTTACGCTCATCAAAATCTGTCATGTCACACCGAACCTATTTAATGCACGTAAAAATGTATCTACTTTTATTGTATCAGGTGAAAAAAATTAATTTTTAGACATTTGTTAAAAATTCTTATTTTAGTCATTTTTGCCACTTGGTTGTTTATTAATTCCTACCGTTTTGGCAATGCATTTGGGCTTTGTTGGATTTGAAGATACCAGGTGTAAGTTTTAGAGCAAAGATTTTTGGAAAAAAGGTGTAATTTAAAAAAGGCTTTTCTAAAAAATTAATAGTCAGCAATTTTTTTTTTAAAAAGTTGCAATGAAAACTATCATTTAAATAAATAAATTACGTACTGGCCGGGGAAAATTTTTTAAATGCATTTTGGAATTGAGGGAGGCACACCTTTGATCTTTTGTCTGCATAAGATCAAAGGTAGCTTACACTTTTATCATTGCAATAAAATCAACATAATAATTACCTATAATTTTTGCAGACATAAATCCATGGTTCTTTCAAATTGTAACAATGCATTCAATGTTAAATTCAATCGGAATAATTCTTTTTGTTGATATTTATCGAAAAGCATTTTACGAAAAAGTTTCATTTTGTAGAAAAAACCGACATATTTCTTCTGACAGAATTTTAACCAATGTTATCTCGTCATAGACGTTTTTTGTAATAAACTCTTTTTATTTAACTATTGTTTAGAAATGTAATCTTAACTATAATTGTTTTTAAACTTTTAATTTATTGTAATTTATATTTAAATGTTTAATACAAGAAGTGCTAATACCGTATTTTTTAAAAAACTGTTTGACTGATCAATTAAAAATTTGAAAATATCAAAGAATACTGTATTTAAAACTTAGAAATGGGAATCATTGATCTCAAAAAATTTGGGATGTGCACAACTTTATATAAGATGATTTTATAAAGGGCGATAATTTAATGCACTATTTTTTTTACAAACTTGTTCTAATTTCTTAAATATCTATTTCATTCGATTACTATAATCTCCATTAATAACAACTTACTAAAAAGATTAGAAAGATCAACAACAATAATATAAGAAAATCAAATTTCGTTTCCCGCTTAAAAAATCCCTGCGGCTAAAAGACATAAAAAAATTTGCGACATTTCTGTCATCTTTTCGTTTTTTTTGCACATCCAAAAAAATCAAGTCTGCGCTTCAGCTTTCACTTATCCTTCTCCGATTCCATCCGATCCGATCTGAGCCTTTCTCTTTCATTAACTTTTTTTTCAATGTAGCCTGATTTTTTTTCTTTTTTCTCGAATCTGAAAGTAATGATATTTTTTTTCTTATCATAAATAAATATAAAAAAACTTCTAATTAGGTTAGCAAATCTCTTTTTTCATTTTTTTTTCAAAATCCGTCGTTAATCTTTCCGTTCTCTTTCTCCAACAAAAAACTGCTTTCCAATATCCGTATACAAAAAAAGGATAAAAATATCAAAAATTTTTGATAAAAGTGTTTCATTTTATCAGTCTTTCAGTCGGTAGAAAAAATGGAGACTGATAAAATAATTATGTATGATCCAAAAAGGGTTCAAGAAGCTGTTGTTTTTAAAAGATTTGCATTTTTTGGGATTTTTTTAGCGACTGTTTCAACATTTTTATTGATTATTTTGGTTCCTGCTTTATATAATTATGTACAAATGATTCAAAGTGGTTTACGGGTATGTTAAGGGTTAAGGGAGATTACTTGAAATAAGTGGAGGGATGACATTAACTTATTAGTACATGTAGATAAAAGTTACTGTAGGTGACAGTAATTAGAGCAAAAACTTGTATTGGTCAATGATATGATAGTTATTATTCCAACAATAAGTTCTTTCAATTTTTAAGGATGAGCTTGATTATTGCCGACATAATGCTGATCATTTATGGGATGAATATGCTCGAGTTCAAAGACTTGTTGGTCCTGCAGCTGCTGCAAAATTGAATAAACGTGATTATTACAACCGTGTTTTCCGTACCAAGCGTGAAACCGGATATGATGCCCTTGAAGTTGTTGAAGCAACTCCAAAAGCCGCAGAACCTACAACTGCAGCTCCATCTGCTGCTGCACCGGCGGTTGCTCCAACAGAAGTTTCACCTTCATCTGGTTCTGATAATGGTGGATACGGTGGTGAAGCTAAACCTGCTGCTGCTCCAACAACCTCTGCACCCGCTGCCCCCGTTAACGCCGAAGCATCGTATGGTGGTGAAGGTCCATCATCCCAACCTGAAGCTACTTCTGCTCCCGCTTCCCCAGCTGTACCAGTGAATGCTGAAGCCACTTTCGATGGGGCAACCCGAGAAAATCCTGAAGCTCCTAAACCAGTTGAAGAGGCCGCAACTCCTGCTCCAGTTAGTCATATGGCAGAAGCTCATGAAACTTGTTCATGCGGTAGGCTTTTATATATTCTCGCATGACTCATTTACAAATTCTTGCAGGTATGGGACCTGCTGGACCTCCTGGTGAGAATGGGCCCGATGGTAAAGATGGCGTTGATGGAATGCCTGGAGAGACTGGAAAGGATGGTGTTGATGCAAAAGCTGACGAAATGCCCAATGAATCGAACATGTGCTTCATGTGTGAAGAATCACAACCAGGTCCTGCTGGAAATGCCGGGCCCAAAGGAGCACCTGGTAAACCTGGTAGTGATGGAGAAAAGGGCGCAGATGGCACTCCTGGTGCCGCTGGACCTATTGGCCCTGAAGGCCCTGCTGGAGCTGCTGGTGAAGCTGGAATTAATGGTAGGCTTTAATATATTCTCACATAACTCATTTATGAATTCTTGCAGGTATGCCTGGAGAGGTTGGCATGCTTGATGAAGTACCTGGCATGGAAGGACCCGCTGGACCACCTGGACCTGCTGGACCACCTGGTGAAAATGGGGAAGCTGGTGCTCCTGGAAAGGAAGGAACCCCTGGAACCGCTGGAGAAGCAGGGGACGCAGGAAAAGATGGTAGGGTTTTGGGATAACTCATTTTTTATCTTATCATCTTAATCCTTACAGGTATGCCAGGTAAAAATGGTGTCGATGGATCCCAGGGAGAAAAGGGAGAGATTGGGGCTAATGGTCAGTGCGATCATTGCCCGGCGCCCAGAACAGCTCCAGGGTATTAAGATTACCCCCTTCAAATATATACATACATCCATATTTTTGATTAATTTATTTATTTCTTTTAAACATTGATAATAAAAGCTTTCTCATTTAAAACACAATTTTAATTATTGAATCGAAGACTTAGTTACAAAAATAATGAAAGATTAACATAATCCATCACATGGGTTATCCGTATTTGAAACATAATTTGAAGTAAGAATGCCATCTTTGGGATCATTGCTATTGGGATAATTAATTGGAACACTTCCACAACCTTTACAACCATGTTCCATTAAAAGGGCAACAAGTTGCTTAATTCGATCTCCATTTATTCCATTTCCAGTTCCTTGCAAGAATAAACAATAACCATCATTTGGATTTATCTTAAAACGTCAAAGATTTTGATTACATACAGTAACCGTTAGTGTCCTTTAATTTACACACTTACTACAATTACTTCCATACTCTTAACTATTTTTCGATATCTGACACGTGATTCAAGTTGGTCTAAAGTTAGTTCAAATAACTACCCTCATGTCACTAAGATCTGGCCACGTCAAAGGTTTTGAAAACCAAAAACTTCCAATTACTTTTAAGTTTTTAAAAAAAATTGAGGAAGTAGTAAAATATGTTGAATTTCTTTTTTTTAAAGCATTTAATGTTCTTTGCCTCTATTGACATGATAGAAGTTATTCGAGCTGAACTTTAGATCACCCTGAATCACTCTTTAGATAATAAAAGTGATAAGTATTTAATTAGTTTAGCACCTGGAAGTAATTGAGAACATTTGGAAGTTAGAGAACACAGGTAACCCTTAAAGCAAATCTTACCAATCCCAAGATTCCTTTTCCCCGGCCAACACATGCAATATGTTCACCATTATTGTATTGTCGATTGCCTTGAATTCCTTGAATAAGATCATTGATCTTTCCCAAAGCATCTTTGCTGTTGCAAGCTCCGGAGCCTCGACAATTAATTCCAAGTCCACTAACAACTACTAAAGCAATCGAAGAAAGAATAACAATTTTCATAATCATTCTGTAAAGTTACAATAGAAACACGAAAATTAACGAAAAGTTGATGATTTTTGCTTGTAAAATATTGCCTTATATACAAGCAGTTTTCAAATCATGTGCACATCCATCATCATTTATTTTTCACACTTTTGAAAGCTTTACCCTGTACAAATATAACATTTTGTTATTATATTTGTAAAAAAACACCGCTATTAAAAAACAAAATATCGTTGTTGACTAAAGTTATTTTTTTGCTGCGTTTTTTGATCTCTTGTTGATTCATTTTCACACAAGCAGCAACATTGCTACCATGAAAGGTTACCAACACTTTGATCACAATACTTGATTTTAATTGTTTAGTTCAGTCTTTTTTTAAAAATATTACGGATAAAGGATTAAAACAAAAAATGAAAAACAACTGAAAAAATGGAAAATAATTTTGATGATTTTGTTGAACAAAATCCTAAAAAAGCAAGATTAATTACTGTAAGAAAGAGTTTCTTTTCATTTTTTTGAAAAAATAGTTTCGACATCTGTTGTTCAAACTCAAATGCATAAACCTTTTTTTGATTAAACAGTTTAATTTAATTTAAATTTCAATTTAAAATTTTTTTTGATCCACTAAATCATATCAAAGCCACAGGCGATAAATACATACATTTCCGGTACAAAATTTTTGGCGACAATTTTTTATAAAAAAGCTTTTGTACCCTTAGGGATCGTCCAGATGTGACGTCATCCGAAAAGTAGCCTTACCATCAAAGACACTTTTTGCCTCACATCAAAGGCGGCACGGTCATTACCCCTCCCTCCCCTATGACGTCATATCTGGACGATCCCTTAGTTTAAGGTATCCTGTTATAAACAGTGTTATTGTATAGACTGAGTGTTACACTTTTCAGTGCTAAAACATTTATTTGTCTACGCAGCCAAATTGTTCATCCTCGTTTTGTTATCGTTGTCCCCCTCGACTTTACTTTAGTTTTAACTTCGATATCTTTTAATCCTTCGTAATTATAATTTCGTCGCAGTATATATTTATCTTAAATAAATTTTGTTTGTTATATTCAGTGTTACCGAAACGCCGGCGTTGGCGTCGGCGTCACCTTTTTGTGCTCGGCGTCGACGCCGGAGACCAAAATTTTAACAAAAATTTTTTAATTCTTTGTTTTTAACATTAGTTCTAATTTTCTTAACTGTAATTAGCTATAAGTTTAACAATAACATACATTTCTAATATCTTTAAAACAGTTTTTTTATGAATTTTTAAAAAAATGCTCTCCGGCGTCACTCGGCGCCGGCGTCGAGGTTTTTGGAAAATCGGTAACACTGGTTATAGTTGTTTAACTACGGTTACAACAAAAGCTTTTTGCTCGCACAAATTTATCGTTGTTGATGAAAATTTTTTTACAAAAGTTTTAAAACTTTTTTTATTTTTTGTTGTGCTCTTTGCGTGTTCGCCTTGTTTACGTTTTTTGCAACAATTTAAACTTCTCCTTTTTTATTACAAAAGTTTTAAAACATTATTATTTTTAGGCTTTTTTACTAATTAACTCAAAATGAACGTTGTCGATGAAGATGAAAGAGCATTAATTGAATACGAAAACGAACTTCGTGAAAAATTTGCAAGAGATTTAGAAGTTTTCGTTGTTCAAATTTATGAAAAGGTAAATCTAAATCTTTGTTATTTAATTGTGTAATAAAAGTAATTAATTTTTAGATTCAAGCTGATAAGCAACGTGATATTCAAGGAATTACTGATGAAGCTCTTATCATTGCTGAAGCACATCGAATGGGTTTACAGTACGTTATTTATGTATTGCTTAAGTGAATGTCTTAAGCATTCATATCAAGTTATGAATCAATGATGGAATAACCTTTCTTAATTTTTAGTGTTGAAGAAGTTGAACGACATAATGCCCGTATGGCAAAATTGAATGCTTCAATGGAAGAATATTATGCTCCAAAACTTGCTGAAGCGCGTCATCTCTCCTACTGTTCCGCTGAAGGCTGTAAAAATGAAAGAAAAGGTCGATGCTGTTTTTTGGCATTTTATTGTTCAGAAAACTGTCAATTTAAACATTGGCCAATTCATATGCCAGTTTGTAATCATGAAGAATTCTATGCTTCTGCTTCTAATACCAATTCCTCTGCTGACGCAAATGGTAATAATACTCACGGAAATGATAAAACAGAAACTGTTGAAAAGGATAATGGTGAAACTTCTTCAAATTCTACTGATCTTTCTAAAAATGATATCACCAATGGTTATATGACTCCTTACAAAGATAAAGCTGAAAAGGATAATGGTGAATCTTCAAGCTTTATGGATTTTTCTGAAAATGATATCGCAAATATGACTCCTGAAACGGATGAAGTTAAAAAAGACAATTCTGCCGCTACAGATGATAATGGATGGGATGATAAGACTCCAGATAAATCTGAAAAAGATGACGATACATTTTCAAATTTTATGGATTTTTCTGGTAGTGATGTCACAAATGATACTCCTGAAAAGGATAATTCTGCCATCAAAGATGATAATACATGTAAAGATAAAAGCCCAACAAAACCTGAAAAAGTTGATGGTGAATCTTCCGATGATTCTTTTATTGATGCTGATGATGGTAATGCTGATGATGAAGATGGATTTTATTCATGTTAAATTTATTTCGTTTTGATTTTTGTTATGTTTGTTTGATAATACATATAAAAAATACGTTGTTATATTGTGTTCAATATAATTATTGATTGAATTTGTGAACTTTAAGGCTACACTTTTTATTGAGTTGACAAGGTTAGCAAGCTTTCTTCATAGTTGAGATATGACTCATATTATATGAGATAAAAAGTTCATCATACTACTGTTGTACACGATTGCTTAAATAGAGTACCGTTGACTGGGATTCTAGAGATTTTAAAAATTGATTACGGTAAAGAACAGCGTGTGTGTCTGTAGAATTGAGTTTTTACCCCAACATCGACGCTTGCAAAATTACAAATTTATTTGATCTTTAATTTGTTAAACGATTTTTTAGATTTTAGAAAAATAAAAGAGTCTAAACATATTTGTTGCACTTTTATTTGTGGCTGTTGTAGATTCAGAAATGGGATAAAAATTCACGTGATCCGCCAATCAGTGTCCTAGGACAGCAACTGAAAATTTTTACGACTGTTTGAACAGCTTATGTCAATTATGAATTTCCCACATAGACAATACCCCGCTTTTTTCAAGCATTAATTTGTTAACAAAACATTCCGCTTTTTGAATAACACCTGTTCATGACTCATCCAAGTCCTGTTTAGGAACAATTTTTTTCTTTTCGTTTTTTTTTGGTTTCGAAGTTCAAGCAAATCATTCTTGAACAAAGAAAAACATTTTTTGGGTCTTTTTTGTAAAACTGTTTTTGAAGCGATGGAAATTGTTTTGTTGATGTTTTTCGATAACGATGTCATCGTTACGATGAAAAGCAGAAGTAAAACATAAAAGTTTAAAATTTTATTTGTTGACTTTTTTCTATCTTTCATTTTCTTCATTTCAGGCAAACAAAGCATTCAAATGGTTAACAGTTTGCAAAATATGTTTTTGTGTTTACTTCTTGTTTCTGGAATAAAATTATGCATACAAGATTCTTTGAAAAGATACAGATTTGAAACATAAAAATACTATGAAATATTGGAAATTAATTTTTGAAGTCGAAGAGAAGAATTCGTCCAAAAAAATTTTTGAAAAAAATGTTTTTTTTTGTCTAACAATGATATACCGTAATCAGAAACAAATTTTGTTTTTTGTATAAAAATGTTTTATGTTGGTTTTTACTGTTGCAAACAAAATTTTAAAAATTTGTTGTTATTTTTTTAAATTTGGGATTCAAAAAAACAATAAAAATTTGATCGATTAATTTTAGAAACTTGCTTTTTTACTTTTTTAAAATTTTCATTGTTTTAAAAGCTTTGGTTATTAAAAGTAAACAAAACAGGTTTATTTTGCAAATTTGAGACAAAAATATTTTTAAAAGCAGTTTGATTTTTTTTGCAAAAAATAAACAAAAACAAAGTTATTTTTAAAATATAAAAAAAATATCATACGGCTACAGTATCTTTGCAAATGAACAAAATACAATAAATTTAGTTGCAATAAAATTGGTAGATAAAAAGTTATTTTGTCTGTCAATAAGGTATATTCAAATAAAATAATGATGACCGTATTTTTTTAATCAGATATTTATGAAGATCACTCATATTCGTTATGCAAGGATCAAATTGTTTTCGAAAATAAAAAATAGCATTTTTATTTGAAACATAAATGTTTTTGAGGCATTTCAATCCTTATATCCCAAAAATATGAAACTATTTGAAAATACATCACAAATCATATTTTTTTTTTTATTCAAAACAACAACATTTATGTCATTTTCGAAAAACCCAGCAAAATGCAATTTTTATTAAAAACAAATAAAAACAATTCCATTTTTTGAGAAGCTTAAAGAAACAACGCCTTCTGATGTGAGATCATTTTTACCAAAATTCATGTTCTTTCAAGATTTGCTTTTTCATTTGTCAGACACCAACAAAAAGTTCAAGCATTTCCATGAGGAAAAAATGTTGCACCTGAATAAATTTAACCCTCGTCTCTTTTTCGCAGCATTCATTCTTTGAAAAAATAATTGATAGATCAGGCTTAAGCTAATATTATTTCCACACCCATTTTTTAATTTCATATTTTTTCTAATGTACACAAATAATTCAAATAATAGATTCTCAAAATAATAATAATAATTGTTCCGTCCCATTGAAAATATCTTTTCATATAAAAACCTTTCGACAGATTCCAAAAACATTAAGCCTTATTTTTTAATATTTTTCTAACAATGATTAAATTTTCACTTTTTATTGCTTTTGCTTTATTTGGTTCTTCATTAGCTTTTTGGCCATTTAGTGGTGGTGATTCGAATGAAGATCGCAGACCTCAAGGATTCCCAAATTCTGGAGAAATTAGAGAAGGAAGAGGACCAGGAGGAGATTTTCCTCGACCACCAATGCCAACATTTTTAAGAGATGTAAATCAAACTGAACGACATGCCTGGTTCGAAATTGAACATAATAGAAATGCAACAAAGGCTGAAATTCAAGCACAACGGGATCAATGGGCTGCAAATCAAACTTCTGAAGTTCAAGTAAGTCTATTTGATATAAAATTTGATAGTATATTTGAGATATATGATATCCCATTTCTTCTATGTATATTCCTCTCATAATCCTTTCAAAATATCTCTATGCAAATTTTTTCAGCAAGCTTACAATGACTACAAAGAAGCTAAAACAGAATTCGTTCAAAATATCACTGCAAAAGCTGATGAATTTGCAGCTAATCTTACCCAAGAAGCCCAAAATATTTATAATCAAATAAAAGAAATCCTTCAAAATCAAGATATTACAAAAGCTGAAGAATGCGAACAAATCCGTGAAGCTTTATCCAATGCCACACGAGAAGTTCGTCGAGAACTTAAACCTTTCAAAAAAATGATTGGAAAAAAATGTCATCATAAACGTGGACCTTTTGGTGGACCTTTCGGAGGACCTGGATTTGGTGGCCCACGTGAAGGAGGTTTTGGAGGACCTGAATTTGGCAATGGTGAATTTGGTAATAATGGAGGCTTTGGATTTGGTAATGGCGGATTTGGCGGCCCTCGTCGACAAGGTGATTCTGATGAAAGTGACGAACGAGGACCATTCGCCAACAATGGTGGATTCAATGGACCTCGATCTGGAGGAAATCGAAGAGATTCAAATGAAGATTCTGGAAGCCGCAATTCTAACAGCAATGAAGATTCAGATGAATACCGACCACGACCATCTCGTCGTCCACGTCCAACTGGTTTCCCCATCTTTACCGATATTCCCCTTGATGGAGCAACTGATGAAAATGGAAATCAATTCCCAACCTTTCAACCTTCTTCAACAACTGCTGGTGGATTCTTCCGTAATCTTTTCCGATTTTAAATAAAAAAATACTTTTTGTATTTAATTTCATTATTTATTTTGTTTACATTTCCTTCCTCATCCAATTTATCAATTTTTTGAATCCCATGAAATAACCTTTTCGAAAATAAATATTAGCATCCAAATTAATTAAAATTAACTTTTATAAATTTAAGAGTCACAACAAATAAATTTTTCAAAATAAATTGTAGCAAAAATATTGGTTCTGCATGATTTTTTAAGTTTTTACTCATTAGTGGCTACAGTATACTAATATAATGTGTCTTCAGCAATTACAGTGATCATGGTAATAACATATTTTGTTCTAATACGTTTTTCTAGAAGAAAAAACATAAAAATTAGCAATTCTTTTTACCATGACCGTAATCGGAATTTTATTACAACTATTTTATAAAATTAATAATTTCCCTAGACATTAAAAAAAGTTGAATGAAAAAGACATGCATGATTTTTGATGATGAATTACAACATTTATGATTAAACATTACACATTGTTGTTATTACTATTATTATTGTTTTTTGATTCTTTTAATTTTTAATAAACACTGCATTTATTACCAATAATCGTTTATAATAATTTTTCTGTAAATTTGTTGAGACACATTTTTTTTACAACAACTCAAAGTGCATTCAATTTTTTCACTTCTTCCTTTTTTGTAAGTTCTGCTTTGAACTTTTCTTGAACTTTTTTTAAAGGTCTAGTCCGTGAATAAAATTTCAAAGACCCAAAAAAGAAGCGCGTAACCGTAAAAAAAGAGCAGAGGTTCAAAAAAATTTTGTCGCAATTTTTCTTTGGGTTTTTTTTTTCAAAAATTTCTTTCTTTGTTTTGATATTATTTTGTGGAATATCTTTTTGTGACGACACCGCATATCAATGATTGACATCTGACAGCAGCCCCCGAGAGAAAATATCAAAATACCAATATGGAACTTTTCAGCGAACGCCTATTCCTCGCAAAAAGAAATTCCGGCATTTTTTGGTTTTTATTTGATTTTTTGCATTCTTCTTTTCTCTGTATTTGTGGTGTTTTTGCTGACGTAACAAATATTTTTTGTTTTGACTAAATAATTATTTTGATCTGGTTTAATTTGCTTCTTTCTTTTTGTTGATTTTAAATGACCCGACGTTCCCGGGAATAGTACCAACAAAAAATTGCATACTAGTGATATACTTTTTGTACCCCAAAATGCCAGGGGAGATTGGGATAGCTTGGTTTAAAAAAACGCATTAAATAGCAAAAATTGAGGGAAAAGTAATAATATCTGCAAATTTGAGTATTCACCTTCAGGGGATGACGGATTAATCAGTATCTACAGTATACAACTAAAAAATACAATCGGCATTTCTTGGTTTTTATTTGATTTTTTGCATTCTTATTTTTTCTGTATGTGTGTGCTGTTTTTGCTGACGTAACAAACATATTTTTTTAAATTAATTTGATCTGGTTTAATTAATTTGCTTCAATTTTTTGTTGATTTTAAAGAATTTTTTAGATGTTAATTGCCATAAAAACAATTTTACAGTTGATGATAATTTTATTTTAAGTAACATTTTTTAAAACGGTTTTTTGTTGCTTACGTAATCAATCAAATTATCAAATCAACAACCATTGTCACTTTACATTTACATTTAAATGACCCTTTTTTAAATATGTACATCAAAAAACGTCATTACAGTATCCAAAGTAAAAATTCAAATTGAGGAGACGGTAATGACGTTTTTGATGTAATTATAATGTTTTTTTGGGTGTTTGCACATTTGTTTTTGATTTTTAAAAAAATACAAGATAGAAAAAAAGAGCAAAACATTTTTGTATTTATTGCAGCGATATTCTTTCTGTTCATGTTGCCTGCAGTTTTAAACTAAATTACATTAATTGAATGAATAAACAAGTTTTTTTTAAATCCAATTTCCGTTGAAATGAAATCATCTGCATTTTGTTCGGTAAATTGTGCTAAAAATGAAACGGTTTATAGCACCAAAAATATTTCAAACAAATTTCGAGCTTGTTTTAAATTATTTTTACAAATGTTGCGAAAACATAAAAAAAATGACAAAAATGAAAAATTTATAAAACTCATTCAACAATTAATTTCCAACCTTTTCTGAAAAACAAAAAATTTTGTGCATTACCAAAAGCATAAACTCAATGCATCGCTAATATTGTTATTAAAATCAAAAATCGGAATACTGTAATAATGTTTTTAGTGCAAATTAAAAATTTTGAAAAGTTATTCTTTTTTTTTTAGTTGAATATTACTGTCCAAAACCAACGACAATGACCAAAATCAAGTCAAAATTGAATAATCTTTTATACAAGAAATTGATTATTTATGATAAAATAAAATTTTTTATCGAAATAAATTTGTTTTTTTTTATCAGCAGTAAAGTTCAAAGAGGTTAGGAAAGTTGAAAATTCCATAAACTTTTGTTTTTTTATTTGTCAAATATCATAAACTTAAAGTTTTGTGGAATGCTTTTGATTACAAATATTTTGAAACATATACTTTTACACAACCATCACTTACAGTATACAAAATCTATTCAACATTTTTTTGTTGTAACAAAAACACACGTTTTTCTTTGTTCTTGAAGTTTGAAGGTTTATTAATTCATGAGCTTTGTACTTTTTTTCTTCCCTTCTTTTTTTTCTATTTTCTATCTGTCACTAAAATTACACAAAAGCAGTGTATCACATGTGTATCAAAGAATAAAGAGTCACAAGAATGTGTATAATACAGTAATAATTTATTACAACTTTTAAAGCAATGACAAAAAAAAGATTAAAGTAGACATTTTTACAATTTTTAAAGCAAAAAATGCATTAAAGTAATTCAAAAAAACAACAATAAAAAAATAAGAGTAATTTTTTGTACTTTTAAAAAATAATAATTCTTTGGTTTTGTTATCAGTGATATGATATGGTTGAATTTGAGATACATAATAAATAATAAAGGATCGATGCTGCTGCCCAAAAAAAGTGATATGTTTTTGGTTTGTCGGGGGAAGAAAAAAGAAGAGATCAGTGAAGTTTCTGTGCCATTTTTAGATTTTAAACAGGCTTCATTGAAAGTTGACAGAATATTTAAATAAAAAAGCAGTTTTTTCCAGCGAAGCTTAGAAAAATACTGTAATAAGAAAATACTGTAGCCATATGGAGTTTAAAAAGGAATACTCTAGTCAGGTAATAATAATTTAAAGAATACGGTAACCATGGAAAGTTTTTGGTCATGAATTTGATTCATTAATGTTCTGAAAAAGTCATGATTAAAAACTGGAAAAAAAGTAATATGCAAATTTGACAAACCTTAAATGACAAAAAAAGTGATTAAACTTTTAAGCATCTTCTTGATGCAAGTTTTGGGGCGAATTCAACAATTTCTGTTGGAGGATGAATAATTGAAATCATTTTGTTTTTATAAAAGTACAAATATACAGTAATTTTTGTAAAATTGTACAGTAGTAAAAAGAGCAAAATACAAAAAGTAGTTGTAAGTTTGACTATTGAAAAGTAAAAAGAATTTTAAATGGCCGAAACATTTTTTCTTTTATATATTTTTTCTTGATAATCAGAAGGGTGAAGAAGAATCTCCTCCTTCTTTTCCCCCCTTTCTCTCTGTCTCTATTTTTTGTACCACCTTAAAGATCATTCCTTTTCTCTCTCCGCCTGATGAAAGCAAAGAGAGAAAGAAACACGCGGAGGAGAAAAGAAGGGGGTACAAAATTAACGAACTACTTTTCGCCGCTCCTTCTGCCCCTTTTTCCTTTCCTTTTTTTAAAACAAATAATTAATGTTACTAAATTTGGTGTTTATCAATGTACCCGTTTTTAGTAGTAGATTTTTAACTTCTATCATTAAAAGTTTTCTTTCTGCCTTCATCAAAGATGCATTCAGAATACCGATCATTCTGGCTTAAAGCCAAATCGATCTCCCCCGCAATTTTCAAAGAGTTTAATTACATTTTTATAAAAATAATGTTTCACCTTTCTTCCCCTTCCTTCCTAATTTTTATTACCATCAGAAAAAATGATAGGCAAAAAAAGAAGGAAAGAAAGAGTGCAAACTCTTGGGAGTCCTTCTTGTTGTATTTTGTTGTCGTCACAACCTTCCTTCTTCCCCCTCTTCTTCTTCTTTTTCCCCTTCTCTTTATCAATCATAAAAAAATGTAGGCAAAAAGGAGAAAAAACAAAATTGTGCTTATTAAAAACATTTTCATGTTCAAAAACATTTTTTATCTACGTCACATAGAAAAAAATAACCAAAACAAACAAAAATTCAACAAATTATATAATTTTAAAAACTTTGTAAAAAAAATTCTTTGTACTTTTTCATTGAATTATTTTTCGTGGAATTAGGGAACAAAAAATAATTCCTCGAAAAGCAGTTCAAAAAAAGAAAGTACACAAGGTAAAACAAGTTTAACAACAACCAAAAAATAAAAATATTTTAATTCAAACAATTAAAACAGAGAAAAAGTTTTTATTCACTATCAGTAAAAACTACTTTTTGACGCTTTCGATTTTCTTCTTCCTTGTCTTTTTCATTTCCAAGACCCAAAACATAATCTCGATTTAGAAGAAGTTCAAAACATCCAGTTCCACCTTTAATCAATTGACCGGTAACAAGACGGGATGAAGGACCATTGAGATAATCAGTATCACCTGAAAAAAAATTAACATATATTTTAAAATTTGATTAAAAAGAAGCCTCAGCTCAAAATCAACTTTAGAAAAATATTGCATAAAATTATTAAGTTTTCAAAATTTTTTAGATTTTAAAATAACGTTTGAACTTTACGGTCCAACTTTTCCAGATTAAAAAACTTATATTGACTACGACTTTCTCAAATCAAAGAATTGTATAAATAATAAACAAAACTTTTCATTTACTTAATTAATTTGCTAAACTTTGGTGTGTTTCTTTTCTTTATAACATTGTTGTTTATGATTTTTAAGAGAAGATGAGCAAAAACGCATTTTGCATGATTGTTATTATTATTTTTTATGGTGGATACTATTTTAGTTGCAAGTGTCCTTGCATATTTTTTCCCCAAAAAACGGTACTTGAAACCTTTTTTGATTTTAGAACGTCATCAGTCTCGAATGTAAAATTTATTGCTTTCATTAAAAAAATTTATGAAACTCTAAAATCAGCATCACACTCATACAGTATCTTCTCTTTCATTTAAACAAAGACAACCAACACCCCTGTAAAAGACAGGAACCAATAAAGATCAATCAAAAGACATGAAAACCTGACAAAAAAAGATATGGCAGATGTGTGCGTTCCTTCCTTCCTTTTTTTATTAATGAACCCACTAAAAAAGGAACTATAATTAATGACCAATAAAAATTGCGTTTGACTTTGAACCAAAAAACCCTCTCATTTCACCTACTATCTTTCTGTTCTATGCATGCCTATCCTCTCCCCCAAATATATCTCTATAATAAAAGAGGGCGAATATATGACGTCGACAGATCGTGGTCTTCCCAAATATATTTTTATACATAAAAAAAGCACAAAAATAGTAAAAAGGAAAAAATGATAGAAGAAGCAATATATCAGAAGACGTTCAATCAAAGAAAAAACTCTATTTTTAAAAAACGAATAAAAAAAGAGACGAGTTTTTTAAGTGTCCGAAAAAGTTTGCACAGGTTGTTACAAAAAGACATACACCTTCTTCAGAAGGTCATCATCAAAGGTTTCTGAGGTCATTCTAAAAATGTAAATCTCTTGCGAGAAAATAATAATTATTCTTTCGAAAACAAATTAGCAGAATGAGGAAGTTACGAAAATTACTGATTGTGATTTTGTTTTGTACAAGTCTGTTTCTAAAAATATTTTTGCTCCAAAAACTGGAAAATTTGAGTAAAAAATAGCCACATTGTTACCAAAAATAGAACCCAAAAAAATAAAAATAAACCAATTCCTTTCTATTTTACCCACCAAAAAAACAACAACAAACAACCCCAAATCAAAAATGGTGGTGGTGTCTTTGTTTTAATTACAATGATCGGTGAATGAACTATAATTAATTTGATAAACTTTTTCAGAGACAGGGGAAAAAATTTGTTTTCGTAAATTTTTTTGTATTACGTTTCAGTGGTGTAAACAAACAAAGAAGGAAAATATTCTTTGAAAAAGCTAAAAATTAAGTTAAGACAAAGCAAGTTTTGTTTTGTGCCATTTATCAAATCATAAAAAAAGTAGAAAAAGGTTGTCTACTAAAAATTATATGGAATACTGTAGTTTAACATTTTTGTCCACAAATTAGTTTTCATAATTGGAATTAAAACCGTAGACAGTGAATTTCGTAAAAGCTGTGACGTAAATAGTTTTACTTTACAGACAAAAATGTTTCCCAAACTACGCCAACTACAATTGTGCTTCCTAAGAGACTGTTTAAAACCACGTGCAAAAGCACCCACTCTCTTTTTTAACCGTTTAATGAAAAGAATACCGAGATACAAATTTGGCAAATGTCAATGCTTTCAAAACCTTCTCGATGGTTACGGTATTCATTGACGTATAAAAAAACAAATCAAAACAATTTTTCTTCCTTGTTGCTCTTTGTTTTTTTACTTCAAAAACCCCCAAAAATTTTCAGGTCGTCTATCACATTGATCAAATGAAAAAATAAAAATGCACGTGTTTCTCCCAAAATCAACGAAACCATTTTACCCAAAAAAAAGTAAAGAAACCTACTATGAACAAGAGCATCACGCATAAAGTTCATTGTTGTTTCAAATGTCATTTTTTGTAGTGGTGAAGTGCTGGATGCCATTGCAGTACGAGAGAATGGTGCAATTGATCCAGTAAAAGTCATATAATCAGCAACAAGAGTTAAATGCCGAGGATTGACATCAATACCGTATACACCAAAGACATTGTTCATTTCCTGGAAAAAAAGAGACAAGATGATAAAAGTTTAAGAAAAGTTTTTTAAAATTGTAACATTTTTCTTTGATTAAGTGTAATAATAATTCCTTTGTCGTTCTTTGGATTATATTTTTGGTTCATTAAACAAGTTTTAAATACCCAAAAAGATAAAAATAGTGTTTTTAAAAACATCAAAAACACGTGAAAGTTTGGAATTATTATTAATCGAAACACTGAGACAAAATTCGAAGAAAACAAAAGCCTTCGTATGTTTGTTTTTTAAAGAATCTAAAAATATAACTTACTCTAACAATTGAACGATGACATGCTTCAATTCCATAAGTTGAAAGCATCAATGTTAAATCATTTGAATAAATTGTATGAACATCAAGAATATCACTATTCTTATAGAAAGCCTAAAAATAGATTCAAATTTAGTTTTTATTTTAGAAAAAATACCCTGAGGGTTATACGTCTCCCAGGGGATATCTCATGTGAAAATGGAATAATACCCTAAGGGAAATAGGTGGACCATAATCAAAAATAAGCAAGAAGGTTTTTAAAAAAAATTGTTTTGGTAAAAAGAACTTGATTCTTTTTTTTTCTTTTAAGGTTCTTCTTCAAGTTAAATTACTGTCAACTTGTCAGTTGGTATTTTCCTTCAAAATATGCTTCAAGACTAACATAAAAAACTTGGAATAACACTGCAAGGGATTTTCCAAAACAAATAACGCATCACTCAAAAACTATCTCTAAGAGACATAAGTAAAAATCATATACAAAAATTTTAGGCGCCAAAAATTTTCCATATAAATAGTAGTCAGTTTTAATACATTTTCATCATTTATCTTTGTCTATCTCTACCTTTTCTGTTATTACTGCTGCAGTGCCATCTTGTTTAAAAGTGTTTATTAATCCTAACAAAAATTATTAGAAAGGTTTTTGGAAGGAAAAAAAGATTAGTGCGTCTATGCCACCCTCATCGTCATCATCATCAAAAGAAAGTGAGATGATGTTGTTGTTGCTGCTACTGCTTACTTTCTTTCAACCAAAAAAGTAATGGATTTGCAAAAGATAAAGAAAAAGTATAAAAAAATATATCAAAAGGGAATGTAAGCTTCGGTTAGTGTGTGAAAGCTTTCAAAAAATAACTCACCGGGCTTGCATTCACTTTTGAAATTTTTTTAAGAAAGTTTTTTTAATTTTTTTTGATTTTGTTAATCTTTGCTGGGATTCCATTTGTCCAAGTCTTAATTTTAAAAGCTTGATTTGGCACGCGGAATTTCAGCAAAGTTTTTACAAAACTCAAAAAAATAAAAAGTCTACTTAATTTTTAAAACCAGAATCCCACAGTTGATCATCTCCAAGCAGGATGTGTCATCTTTAGTCCATGTGTTAAAGATTCATGACTAGATGTACACATTCAGCTTGAAGATTTAAACAACATTTATTTGAAACTTACTTCAACATTAATTCCTTGTGTTTGAAGAATTTTAATATCCTTTCCATTCTTATTTTCTTCACGAATAACACATTTTTCAACTTTTGGAGTTTGAGCAACAATAAATTTATCTACAACGGATTCCACAATTGAATTGATATCAACTTTGTAATTATCAAGATCAAGCTGAAATTATGATTTATGTTATTCTCGATTACAGTATTCTTAAAGCAAACAGAATACCAAAAATAAATGTGTCCCATGGTCAGTGTATCAAATTATAAACAACTCACCGGGAGCACATTTGTTAATGGTTTACTGTATGCTATCACAAAAAACGTAAGCAAATAAAATTTAGACTTATAAAAGATTATTGTATTGTACTGTAATTGTCCACTTTTTTAAAATAAAGAAATGTAAAACTTACACGAAGTGTATAAATACACCATCGATGTTTTTTGTTATCAAATCGATAACCGTCGACAAAATTCCCAGAATTTTTAACTTTCTAAAATTATTTTTATAAATTAAAATTTTTAAAAGTAATGCGAGGCTCACTTCAGCTCTAACAGCAACTGATTCTTCTTTTGATTGATCGGCATTTTCAGCAGTTGAATCATTCATATCTTCATCATTTTCATCTTCGTCTTCCGCTTCACTGTCATCATCGTCAGCATCAGCATGATTCTCAAAGTTGAATGCAGATTTTCCTTCACGATCTTGACCTTGAATATCTCCTTCTTCAACTTCTTCACCCTCATATTCTGCTGCATCATCAATGTGACGATTCGCAAGTCGAGCTTCATTTGCATCTTCGGCACCTTGTGCAACTTCTTCATCTGAAGATGCACCATCATCATTTGGCATAACATCCCGATTACGAGGTCCTTCTTCATCATTTTCATCACTTGCATCTTTGCCAGCTGTAACATTTTTGGATTTTCGATGTACAATTGCAACAAATTCTTGTGCATCACGAATTTTTGACATAATAGCTCGGCTAACATTTTTGATAAATGATTCTTCCATTTGCTTAACGATGAAATCACGTTTCAAAAATTTTGCAGCAGCATCTCGATCACGACCTCGTAAAATTTCAACACCGATATCATAAACTCTTGATGCAATACCTGCTTTAACATCGAGCTTTTCTTTAACCGAAATGTTTTTAATACATTTTTTGAGATAAACTCGATTGAAAGTTTGTCTTAATCGTTCAATATCTTTCTCAGTGGCCGTATCCCGAAGTGTAATTTCAGCTGTTGGAGTTGCAATATTTTGTCCAGATGTCATTAAAATTTCTCGCAAACGTGGAATTCCAAGTCTAAAAAGTAATTATTTTTTCTCAATTTATTCTTAACTACAGTATGATAATAAAAACAAAGCAACTCACGTAACATTCATATCACCACGACCAGCAAAATGGAAAGTATTAAGTGTCATCTGAGTTGAAGGTTCACCAATTGATTGAGCAGCAAGTAATCCAACATTTTCACCGGGATCTGCTAATGCTCGAAGACCTTTCCAAAAAAGTGCATGACGCAATCCTTCATCATCAATAGATTTTGCTTTATAAAATTCATCAATTTGATCCAAGGTTTTTTCGGGTAATGCTCCAAGTGTTAAATATGGATTATATTTAACATCAACAGAATCAGGAACATGTCGAACAGCAGATTCTTCCCACACTTTTCGTTGTTCAGCAGTTAATTCAAACCATAATTCTCGGATTTCAGAGTTTTTCATTCCGATATAATTGTTAGAAAATTCTACAAATCCAGATGAATAAACTTTTCTCGAATGAGGATGTTCCTTTGCAACAGCAGCAAATTTTTCTCGACGTCTTTTTACTTTACGATATTCCTTTTCAGCTTTTTCCGTTTTGAAATTTGACATATCAATACGTTTTGGAATAGAATGGTCACGAACTGCTTCAAGATTATCGTGTAAAAATGGAAATTGTTTTGGATTCAAAAATGTTGCACGCCCAACATCAAAACCATCTTCACCATATCGAAATTGCACAATTGAGCCATCATGGTCTCGACAAGTTCCATCATAGCTTACAGTAATTCCTTCAAGATGTTTAATGATACAACGTTGAAGATAACCAGAACGGGAAGTTTTAACTGCAGTATCAATAAGACCCTAAGAAATGGAAAATTTATAAAAAAAACTTTTCAAAAACAAATAAAGTACTTCTCGACCAGCCATTGTATGGAAGAATAATTCTTGTGGATTAATACCAGTTAAAAATCGTTGATCTACAAATCCACCAGCACGGGGAGTAGATTGAAATGACCAAAAAGACGGCAATGTTCGACCCGTGGCAGAAAGAGGTGGACGTTGACCTTCTAATTCAATTTGTCCAAGGGCACATGAAATTTGAATTGCATTTACGGCTGAACCTTTTGCACCAGATTGAATCATCAATTGCAAACTATTTTGTGGAAAACGCCGAATAAGGCCTTCAGGAACACATGCTCTACAAAAGATAGGATTACTGTAATATTTAGATATTCATATTGTAGAAAAACATACTCATTAATTTTGTCATTGAATTTTCCAATTGTTTGTTTCATTGTAAAATCATACATTTTTACATCTGTTGTTTCACCTCGAGCATTATTGTAAGCACTTGCAAGAACATGTTTAATCTTTAGTCGAGAAGAATCATCAGGAAGTCCAAAAGTCTTTCGAACAACATTATCACCCTCTTTACGCAATTCTTGAATAATTTCTTTTCTTCTTTTATTTGCTTTATCTTTGACCAAAATATCAGCAACACCAAGCGTAAAACCATGTGACTAAAAAGTTACATGATTACGGTATCCAAGAAAGAATGATCGACAAACTTGAAGATAAGTTGTAAAACATCTCGAAAAACAGCTCATAATTTTTGTAGCAACTTTATGACCATATAATTCAAAACAACAATGAATAAGACCATATTGAGTTGCACCAAAATGTGCTTTATCCATAACACCATTAACTAAAGCACCTCGAGAAAAGATAACTTCTGATTCACTCATTTCAAGCTTTGGAGCATTATATCCTTCAACCTTCCAACAATTGACAGATGTTTTTGCTTTTGTTGTTAAATTAATTAATTGAGCATTATCAGGTGAACAATTTTGAACAATTGCTGTAACAATTTGTTTTCCAGTCCATAATTCTTTTGGCGTATGGATTGCTGGTGGAGGCATTTTAATTCGTTTTGAAGTTTGAGCAAAAGCCGAAAGTAAAAGTTGCATAAATTCACGTTTATTGAGGAATGTATCTCGAAGAGTTAAAAGCACACCAGAGACAACATGATCTTGAATAAGGCCAAGAATGGGTGTTCCATCTTTTGGTACGAGATAACTGCTTCCAACATTGGCTAAAAAGATAACAACTTTTTAATAAGCTCAAAGATATTAGTCTACCTTACCCAATTCTGCAGCTTCGACTTGTCCAACTCTATTTTGAATAAAATGTCCATTCATTTCATCACCATCGAAATCAGCATTGTAAGCTTTACATGGAGCATAATTCATTCGAAGTGCTTTCTGAGTTTTTAGAATTCGAACTCGATGTCCCATAATTGAGGGCTTGTGAAGGGACGGTTGACGATTCATTAAAACCATCTCACCCTTTTTCATTTGTCGAAAAACCTAAAATACGGTACTTATGGTGGTGATTACAAAACCGCTGTTTATGAACAAACTTTTGTAATTGACAATCCATCATTATCCCGTTGGTCCTCAAGAATTGTTTCAACAGTTTTCCCTTCTTGAATCGGAAGCCAAAGACGACGAGATTTGGCAATACGATCATCTTCAAAATGATCTTCCGGATGAATGGCTTCTTTTCGGCCATTTTGTAGCTGAACAAAGTTTGCTCCAGGATATTTTTCGGGACCATTTCTAATTGCATTCTGAAGTGCTGTACAATTTAAAGCATGCGGAGTTTCAACAAATGTAAGTTTTTTTGCAAAAATTTCTGGGATCCCAATTTCGTCAACGTCAAGATATGGATCAGGAGTGATAACAGAACGGCAGGCATAATTAACACGTTTTCCCATCATATGCATTCGAAAAAGGCCTTGCTTCTTTTCAAGTAATTGTCTGATACCAGGAATTGGGCGAGCTTCCATTTTATTCAGTTCAGAATCATACAATGAATTAACTTTAAGTTGAAGATCAAGATATACTCGATGAAGCTTTTCAATCATTGTTCCGTTTCCAAGTTTTGCTTGAACTGTTGTTTGAATATCTGTATCGCCTAGAGTATAACCGGAATCATTGATTGAAGCTTTAACATAAGTGATAAGTTGATTCGTTTCCATAATTCGTCGGAATCCAACTGTTTGAGGATCTTCAAATCGATCACCTTTGAATACTCGAATAGGACGGAATTTATTTGGTGGAACAATAAGCGTTTCATAAAAGAGAATATCCATTGGGCATGTATTATCCCTTGCAATCGGTGTAAAAATAGGAAAAAGCTTTTTAAGTGCATCTCCATCATGCTCCCAAACAAGTCGAAAATGTTCACGAGCTTCAGCACCTCTCCAAATAAGTTTCGTGCATTTTCCAGATTGAATGGCTTCCAACTGTTTAACTAAAGCATGATCACTTTGAAGAAAATCTGCGCTAATTGCTTTCTCTTTTTCCATTTTATCTAGAACTTCTTCAATCGGTCCATTATCATCGAATTCGGTTGAATCATCAAGATCGTCCTTTTTTAGTTTTCCTTTCATTGAAGCTTTTCCAAAAATTCCACCAACGCCAAAATCAAGTAATACCGCTCGATATCCATCATTACGGAATGTACTATTTCTTCGCTTACACAATGGACATTTTACACGATGGCGAAACTAAAAGAGATATTGGTTAACTTAGAACAAGAATTATAAAAAATTTACAAGATGAGTTTTCATATAATCTCGAAGTAAAGTTCTTTTAAATTCAGTAGCATTCTTTGATGGAATTCCAGCTTCAGCTTCAAGGGTTTTAATATCCTTTTTCGTACGTTCAGCAATAATAATATCAATTTCATGAAGATTAAAACTTCCAATTTTTTCAATCAATTCTGAAACAAATCAGAGATTATCATCCATTACTTCTATAAAATGCATATACAAACCCTGAGCTTCTGATTTGCTTTCAGTATTTCCAAGCTTTTTTTTAATCGTATCTTCCAAGCCCTCTGCAATTTCTACCAAACCCAATTGAATACATCGAAGCTTTGCGAGCAAAATCTTTGTCGCTCCACCATCTGTATTGCACATAAATTTATGGCAATTTACGCAAGTTCCTTTTAGCAACTAAAAAAATATAGATGTTTTATCAAAGCTAACGATTTGGAGACTAAGATGCTTACATTTAACATAAATGGAAAATATACTGGATTAAAAACTGGAACTTCAAGACAAATATGCCCAACATGACCAGGACAAAATTTTGAATTTTGTCGACAAGTTGAGCATTTCTCAATATTTTCAAATGGGCCCATTGCTGTATCATAAAGTCCACCATCAATCGGAAATCCAAGCTATAAATAGACATTAAAGATATTTGATTAATCCGAAAAATCAGATATCTCTTTTTAAGAAACTTACAGCATCAAACGTTTTACATTGATAAATTCGAAGCACTGATAGCTTTTCAATTTCTTTTGCTGAATATGCTCGAAGCTTGAACTGATCAAATTCCATGAAGGGATATTCCCTTGAGAAATCGAACACCATTTTCTAAAAATTAAATTTTTTGCAAAAGCTTTTGGATCTTTTATATTTACCCAATTCTTAAAGTACTGGGTAAAACTTTGCTCAATTGGTCTATTTTTATTCAGGAACACAACGCCACCAAAAAGTTTGTCTTTTCAAAAAAAACACTTGCGTGATTAAAGGGAGTGTCGCAGTCAGTTTTTTTAATTTTTTTTGACGGACGACGACGACAAACGACGCATTCTTCATCATTGCTTTTTCGTGTTAAAACCACTTTTGGCTATTTCAGGCAACATTTTTTTACACTGACTGCGACACTGCCTTTAAATAAGCAATAGGTTACGCATTTGTCCACTATGAGGGGAGGAGTTTTAAATGCGCTTTTACAGAGCTTCTTGTTTTTAAAACGACATTTTTAGAGTTTTAGAGTTCATCTGAAATAGTACAGTAAACCTTGATATCAAAAAATAAAAATAAAATTTTATCCAAAAAATGCACCCATTTCCAAATGTTTTGAACAAAAAGACGATTTTAACAACTTTTATAGCACTTGAAAAATACTATAAATCAGTAAGAATTTTCTGATATTTAGAAATTCGTCGAATTTTCAAAAAAATTAGATTACGGCAAATTGGCCATCGAGCAACTTCAGTAAGCATTAGATATCACCAAAGGCATTACGGTAATTTTCCGAAAGCTATAAAATGTGTAAACTTCAAATTTTAATTTAAAAAAATGTTTTGGATTTTTCAGAAGAATGCGTAATATTTTTAAAATTCTATCAAAGATGAGACCTAATAAGCAATAAAAAAATACAGCTAGAATTTGATAAAAAATATTTTTAAATTTCTCTGCATTACTTTATTAATTTTCTACAAAGTTAAACTTACATCTTCTGGAATGGAAGCGCTCAAAGGAACAACTGAAGAAGTAAATGGTTCTTGTTTTGGGGTTAACAATCTCTGGGATGCACCAAATTGCTGAATTTCTGGGGTAGTAGGCTCATCTTCTTGTTGTCTGGGGAATTCTAATTGATCCTATAAAAATGTATACATATAATTTCGTAGAAGTAAAACCTATTATATTACATTTAGAAATGAACCAATTAATTGTTGTTCCCGATTTTTCGATACCTTGGTTGTTGCACCTTTCTTTCTTAATTCTTTGCCATCAAAAGAATCACTACCTTGCGTTTCAATAAAATTTTCATATGCTGCAATATGAAGTGATAGGGTGCTAGCATTTTTGCTTTTATTTGGGCCTTTTTCAGTTTTTGATTCTTTTTTACCATCATTTAAATTTGAATTAAAGTAATCTTTTGGCAAATTTTTGTAAGACTTTTTCAATGAAATGTTATCTTTTTGTGAAGTTGCTTTTTCGATAACATCTAATAATTTTGTTAAGACTGCAGTCCTTTTTAATGATTTTTGCGTGATATTAATCACGTAAGGAAATTAAACGATTTATGTCGTAGGATATTATCTCAAACTAATTTAGAGGTTATCAAAGTCATCAAAAAAATTGGATAATTATAATAATTATTAAAGGACTGCAGGCTTTATTTATTTTTTACCGTAATTTGAACCTTTTCTTCTTTCAGTTTGAACATTTTTTGAACGTTGATGATCGAGTGCTGTTGTACATTTATGTCCTTTGCTTAAAGTAAAATTGCTGTAAAGATCAATTGAATCTTTTAAATCCGAAGCAGACTTGTCCTTCAGATACAAGCAATGATCTCTTGATGCCATCTAAATTTATAATTTTTTAAATCGTTTTAAATCAATGTTTAATAAACACGCAAAAATAATAAGAAGTTTACAATCAACAGAAGCTTAAACCTTTAAAGAATACTTTTTAGTAAATTTGTAAATCTATATTTAAAAATTAAACAAAGAGCAAAAATATTTTTGAAAAGCCATTTTAATTTCGCAATATTTTTTCAGACTGATCCAACTTTCCTTTTTAATGTCGTCTTTAAAAAGAAAACTAAAAGTTTCACTTCAACACACACATACAATTCCATAATTTTGTTTAAAAATCAGAATGACGCAATTGATGATGCTGTCTGGACACGTGTCAAAAAAACTTTGTGTATTTTTTTGTCATCAATTTTTTATCGGTTTCATTTATGTTTCGTCTTTTTGATTTAAGTTGTACTTTTTGTTCATTTTTATTGGATTGTTTCAAAAGTTATTTTGTTTTCACAAAAAATGGTAAAACTTTTAAAGTTTTTACATAGTTCAATAATAACAATCATATTATTGTTAAATGCAAAGTATCATATAAAAACATTGTTGTTTCGACTTCGGAATATCGAATCGGAGTGGAAGAACTTGTTAAGACTGCAGTCCTTTTTAATGAGTTGCTTAAAAATCAGAATGACGCAATCGATGATGCTGTCTGTATATGTGTCAAAAAAAACTTTGTGTATTAATAAATGCAATAAATTCATATTTTTGTTATCAGCAAGGCTTATATCCAGTAAGCAAATACAGTACATTAGAATTCTGCAACAGTTTTGTTTTAAGGCTTTGTGTACAATGTTACTGTATGAAATTCAAGAGCCATTTGATGTTAACTTTTGTGCTGATAGATCGAGATCTCGACAATCTTCAATGTCGAATAGTAGCAGATCAGCATCAAATATTGATCTTGTTGATCAGAATCGGAGTGGAAGAACTTCAAGGTGAAAAAGATGCAAAAAAAGGTGAAAGAGACAAATATATTTTGACAGAAATTTTTTTGTCATTACATAATTTTTTGCATAAAAAAGTGACAAAAAAAACAAAATAAAGAAAAACTATGGAGAAAATTATTAAAAGTAAAAAATGTTGATAAAAATCCGAACAATTCAATTGATAAACATCAACAAAGAAATCTCATGAAAAAAATGTAGAAGAAAAAATACAAAAAAAAACATTTTGTGAGTAATGAAATACAGAAAATTTGACAGTTAAAAATTGTATATACGGTAATCTGCATTTTTGCACCAATAATTTTTTTTGCTTAAAACAAAAAATGAACCAATCGAACACCCCGCACACAAGTATTTTGATCAAATTCAATAGAAAAAATTCTTTTTTTGAAATAAAAATGTTTAACAAAAATTGTCATGTGAGTGTATTTGAAGTAAACGAAAACTTTCGTTTTTGTTTAATTACATCCCCTTCTGCAGAAGCTTCTGTATCTTCGTTGTTCTTTTCCACAGTGTCTCATTTCTTGGATGAGTAATGAAGGTACAATGTTTCTCAAAAATTTGAAATTTAATTCTTGAATGTTTTTACAATCAGTCATTAAAAAAGTTATCTTTAATAAGGTTAGCCTTTTTGGTTGATCTTTTAAAAACTTTGCCGGCGGCATTCTTTGATCTTCGGCGAATTCCTTAAAACTTTCAATCAAGTTGCTAAAGGTGTAAAAACATTTTGCATGCTAATAACACTTTTTTGGACTTAATTTTTTTAATTTTTACCTTTTTCTGTCAGCTATTCTTTCAAATATGTTATTCTTCCTTTTTTGTCTCTTAATAAAAGCTATAAAAAATAACAAAAATACCGATAATGTGATCCCGGGTTTTTAAAATCTGCAATTTTTATCTTTTTGCCCAGAACCAACAGCCAACTGACAAAATTTTTTTTGATTTTTTTATCACTTGTTGTTATTCAAGGTCAAAAAATGAAATATTTTTTTGGTATTTAAATGCAATTCTGTCGATGTCAGTTGAAAGTGACGTCGTGTAAATTCAAACAGACTATTGTTAAATTTGAATGTCTCATTTTGTAAGTTGGCTGCGAGCTCTCCTTTTTTCACAAAACCAAAACATTAACACCCGAAATTTCCGCGTTGAATAAAATGTTTTGCCTAAAGTAAAATGATTTTTAAACAAAATATACAAAAATTGCTTTGAAAAAACACTGTAAAATAAAGAAAAAAATGTCGTTTTTGCAAGAAAAAGATATAACAAAAAATTGTCATTTGAGTCAGACTCTGCTTCAGTCAAAAGCAAAAGTTTCATCAACATGAAATTTTTTTGTGGTTTGTCTGGGGGGAGTTTCTTTTTTCTGCTTATTCATTTTTTAATTCTTTGAAGACAATAAAATTATTTTATTTTTAAATTGGAACAGTAATAGGATGTTGCTTTCATTTTTGAAAGACGATAATTACAAGAAAAATCTTAAAACGTTTTTTTGGTTACTGTAGTTAAAGCTATGTTTTTTTTTATTGTTTTTTGATTGTGGCACCCTTTTCCAATAAAGCATTTTTATTTTTCGCAAAACAAAAATAAAGTATTTAATTTTCGTTTTCCCGACTTTCTGCAATGATCAGTGTTCTGCTTTTGCCTTTTTTGCCCGCCCAGCGCCGCGCCCCTGGATTTTTGAAAAGTCGCCCCCCGCCCGGCCCGAGCACTCAAAATTAAAAAATTTCTATGTTTTTTTCTTCAATTTTTTGATTTTTAAAGTAAAATAAAGGTGTAGTAATGACTTTAAAACATTGTTAAAAGGTATTTGATGTGTTTAAAAACAAAAATCTAACTAAAACTTAAATTTTGTATAACTAATTTTAAAAAATTGCCCCGCGCCCCGAGTTTTTTAAAAGTCGCCCCGCGCCCCTGGATTTTTGAAAAGTCGCCCCGGGGCGGGGCAAAAGCGGGGCGAAGCAAAACACTGGCAATGATTACTTTCCCCAAAGTATTTTCATTAGTTTTTACCATAGTAGGAAATATCAGAACTTGTTTTTTGATAATTTTTTTATAATTTTACTGTTTTAACATCAAAAATATCACATCTGTTTTTGAAACGTGGTTTTGGGCTTGGATTATGCATAAAATTAGCGAGTCTTGTAAAATTTTAAAAAGAGTAGTTGCGCAATTTTTTGGCGTCAGCTTTTTAAGACAAATAAAAACAAAAGAATGCATAGAGAAAAAGATGAATCAAATAAAATGTAAAGACAAATAATTTTTTAACTAGATTATAAAAAAGCGAGGGATGATCTAAAAATAAATAAAACTTGCAAAATAAATGAGAACTTTAATAAAGGAAAAGATCAAAAGAGCTAAAGATACAGTAATACCGTAAAAACAAATGTAATTTTATAACATTGTGCTATAATATTTTTAACCAAATCTTGTTAGCGTGTTTTATTCCAAAAAAAATAAAAGCAACAACAAAATGTATTAATTTTAGATGGCAACAAAAGAATGGGATACTACGAAAAAGAAACGTGGGGATTTTGATAAGGAATACCTTAACTACAAATTAACTGGAGTGCATGGAAAGCAGGAAACTTTAACACAGCCAACAAATTTTGTTGTTCAAAAAGCTCGAGAAGATGTTCAACTTGATTCAAAATGCTCAGTAAATAGACCGTCCAGTATTTCGTGGAAAAAATCTCCAATGAATTTAGCAATTGATAAAATTGGTGGTGGTGATGCAAAGAAAACTTCAATTAATCATTCCGAAAATCAAAAACCTACCAGCTGCAGCACTTTATCCCTTCATATTGCTGCTTATGAAAATTCCATTGAAGCTTCTTCTGATGATTTAAAACTTATTATGGATCGTAAAAAGGAACTTAAATATTCTTTAGCAACATTGAATAATCAAGTAATATTTCATTTCTTTCGTAAAAAATAAAAGTTAAATGTTATTTTTGAAATTTTATAGGATTCGTTTGAATTCCCTCGACAACAAGAAGCTGAACCCCCCACCCCAGAAGTTCAGCAATTCAAAACATCACAAAAGTTAATAAATCCAACCGGAACTGGTGAAGTAAGAATAAAGAATGAAAAATATCAAAACCAACTTTTAAAAGCCTTTTTGACCACGGCTGAATTTTTTCCTGTAAAACGGAAATATGCGCCTTTTTCAGTCGGCGCGTACTCAGCCGCATTACTTCCAATTAAGATAATTTAAACTAGAATTATAGATATGAATGTTGGGAATGTTTTAGAAAAGAAATTAGGTTAAAATATGCATTTTCAAAAAAATTCCGCCGTGTGACGAGAGGAAACAAAAAAAATGTGCAACCAAAGCAAATATGAAATAACAAATTGATGATCGGATTTTGAAAGTTTTATTTCTGAGTTTATAACAAAGTTCTTTTTTCATACCATTTTTTCGTGTTTCCGGAGAAAAAGTGCTCACAAAAGTTTGTGACAAAACAAAAAAATAGAATCATATAATTTATCACATCCGTAATTTTTATCAATAATTTTTTCACTTATATTTCGTCACAGATTTTTAACTGCAATTATAATTCATATTTGCATATTATATAAAAAACAACGAATGTTTATATTTTCCAAAAAAATTTAAAAAAGACAGCGAAAAAGAAACTGCTCAAAAAAAATCAGTGTTTTCATTCTTTAAAATATCAAGGCCGCCACCGCGTGACTGAAAATGAGATATTACTGACAATGGCAGCGGCATTTTTTGAACTTCGACAGAAGCTTATGAATTTTTTGAAATGTTGCCGCTGGAGGTAACGCCAAACTGCTGACACTGGGGATGCAAAAAAGCTCAAAACAATCTCATTTTTCGAAAACCATTATCTAAAATTAAAGCTTTTTTCAGTAAATAGTAAAGCAAAAATGCGCATTTTTATTTTTGGCATTCTATGCAAATTTTTTGAAATATTTTTTATTGCTTTCAAATATCCCAATAATTTTATTGTTATTTCAAAAGGTAATTCATATATTTACAGCCAACAACAACATCCGTTGATCAAATCGCTGGATGGATTTCTATCTTTATTGTTGTGTTTTCAGTTGTAATGATTTTTGTATGTTTGATATTGCAAGAACGAGAACTTGAAAAAGTACGTGATTTTTGGGCAACATCATAAAATAGATAAACAATATTTTTAGAAATATTATGGACGTGTTGATGGGCCGGATCAGGGCTCTGCGAAATCGAAATTTTCACGATCGAAATCGAAATATCGAAATCGAAATAAAAATTTACACGTTCGAAATCGAAATAACGAAATCGAAATCGAAATATTTGTCGAAATCGCAGAGCCTTGGGCCGGATGAAGAAGAATTAGAATTTGAAAGAGAAGATTCATATGGACATCATCATGCCGGTGAAGTAAGAAGTTCCAACTAAGATTGCAAAAAACTGCACAAATGTTAAAATTACACTTGTTCAGCTTTTGTTCGTACCACAAAGTGGTTTTATTTAATTCAAAAATGATAGCCTGCAGAAACAAAAGTAAAATTTTTACTAAACCGTGTATTTATCTGAGCCAAAATAAAGCTTACAGTAATACTAAACATTTGTGCAGTTTATAGCCCTAAAATTTATGAAATTGTTTTATTTACTGCCACCAAATTTAGGTTAGGGTTATTAGAACCGTTGATCTTGATGGCTCTGTATCAAATGTCAAAGTATTTATGGTAAAATCAAAGAAAGCCGATAAACCCAATGCTTCCTCCTCCCCCTCATCTTTAGCACCACTTTTGGATGCTGATATTTCATATGATGTTAAACTCGATGAATTTGGTTCTGCTGTTCAAATAATTGAGAAAATCAAATATTCAATCATTCGAAAGGTCATCGAAAATCAAACTGCTGAAAAAATGCTTTCCAAAGAATCTGAATTGTTGGTTTCATCTTTTTTAATGGATGAATTGAAAAATGCATTTGTTGAATTTCATCCCGATTCAACTTGGAATCTGTACGGTTTGACAGCAGATTCATTGGTCAAAGATTTATCGGATTCATTGGATCATTCCGAATTTAAACGTGTACTGGAAATTGCTTTCTCTGATCACAATTGTCGCATTTATGGCAACTGATGAACAGAATCAATGAACTTTATCATCACCTTCATATTACCATATCCAGCTCATAATTGAAGTACCCCTTGGAACTTTACTCTTTTTCGGTTATTAAACTTGTCTTTTAAAATCAATTATTAATGTTGTATTTTCAGTTCCTTTTATTTGGTGTAAAATATGCGTAATAAACAATTCTATTATAACTTTATTTTTACGTGTGAAAGCTTTTGGCGGGTGTATTCGTTTTTTGAACAATCTTTTCTGGTTTACAAAAAATTAACAAATCAAAGTAGTCAAGATATCCACAAAATAATTTCTAAAAAGTATGACAAAGTTCTTTTCAAATTTTTTAAAAACGCCTATCGAAATTTTCTTTTTGTGCAATTACATAAATGTTTCAATCTAATGATTTTTTTTATTTATTTTTGCTGCTATTTGATCTACTAAAAATCCACAGAAAAAATAGCACATCTGTTGTTGGAAGATTAACTTGGTGCAAACGGAAAATGTGACCCCCAAGCCATCACAAAAATGTTATGCAAATTTAACAAAAGATAAAATCTGTAATTTTTCATCAATCATTAATTTGAAGACTTTTTTATGGCATGTGCGTTTTTTAATGTGTTAGTTTTTGAAATTTTTTGAAAAATGTGTTTATCGATTATTTCTTTATACTTTTTTCTTCCGTTTTTTAACCTTTGAATACTCCCTTCATCCTTTCTTCTTTCTATTGCAACAACCCTTCAAAAAAAGCAGAAAGATGATTCAAAAAATTTTAGACAAAAGCAACTTTTTTGTTCTTCTCCATTTGTTAAAATTTTCGTCTTTCTTTTAGTGCTTTTTTGTGGATTGAGTTTTTTTGATGGACAACATTATGAAGCAGTGTTTGTGTTTTTTAAAATTACCGCCGCCACCGCCGCCGCCGCCGGGCAAAAATTGAGTTACCGCCGCCGACGCCGCCGCCGCCGCCAGCGGCATCCTTTGATCTGCGGCAAAACTCTTTGAACTTTTTCGATTACCGCCGCCGACGCCGCCGCCACCGCCGGCAGCGCCGCCGGCGGCGACGCCAAGCTGCCGGCGGTGGCGGCACGAAAACACTGTTATGAAGTTTACGCTTTTTTTCATTAACTAATAATTTTGTTTAAAAAAATTAGTCTTTGAAGAGATCATACTTTATTTTTCTTTCTTTCCTCTTTAAATTAATTTATAAAAGATGAGACAAGTTAAAAAAAATAGGGGAAATATTACTAGAAAAAATGTTATTTGTTACTTCAACAAAGATGAAACCAAAACCGTAATTCTGTAAGTGGTTTTAATTACTATTTATGACCATGTAAATACCGTATGACATTTTCAGCCTGCCTGAAACTCTGTGTTTTATTTGATTTTTTGATATTTTTGGAGTTTATCATTTTATTTAGACGATGCTTTGGATATTTCTTCCCTTATTTGCTGTTATCACAGTATCTTTTTCTTCAAGGGATTGTGGATTGTAATTATTGACGTATTTTCTAAATTTTATTTTTGGTGATTTTATTTATTTTATTTTTTTGTATACAAAACAATAAAACTTGGTATTACACTTTTTTGTCAAAACCTGCAAAATAAAAATAATAACCAATGTTGAAATAATCTGATGGATTTGATAGAATTTTTGATTAAAATGCTCAAAATAAAATTTGCATGATTTTTTTTGTTAAAAAAAATGCTGCAGTAATCAATTACAATTTCAGAAAAGCACTTCCAAAATGCCGACACTAAAAAAGAAGGATCAACAAGCAACAACGAAAACGGTAAGAATTAATTTATTAAAAATTACGGTAACAAAAGCTTTGCATTTTATAGGGAACAGAAAGTGGCGGAGAAGGTGATTCAACAATGGGTTCAGATGCGGATCCAACTTATAACCCTGGAAAGACTGTTGAAAAGAAGGGCATTCGAAAAGCTCTTGATACTGTAGTTAATAAGCTAAAGCCCAAAACATCTGCAATAAAGCCGAAACCTCCAGCTTCAAAGCCGGTATGTAATCGATACATAAAAATTTTTAAAAAATTAAATAAATATTAATTTCAGAAACAACCAACAAAGATGACAGAAGTTTCTGATAAAAAAAAAGTAATTCAAAAGCTGGAGCCAAAATCAAGGCAAAAAAGAAGCCAAAAGATGGTGATCGAGTTTCTAAAGAATCTTTCAATGTTAAAGTTTTGGAAGTTAAACGCCAAAAAACTGGTAATATGATAATTCTTGGAGCAGTAATAAAAAGAGAAATGTTGGTGCAAGAGCTGGAAATGAAGAAGAAATCAAAGTAAGATTTTTAAAATGCTGTACAGATATGACGTGGTTTATTCAGTGGGGAGGGTCTGAATAATGATTATGCCGCTTTGATCTTCTCTGCGAAAAGCTTTAATGTTTGATCACGTAATGGGTGGAGAGAGGAATCAAAAAAAATTGACTTTTCGATCCTGTAATATGTGAACGGCACCATGGCCCCTAATTTGTCCATAAAAACCAGTTAAATTAAATTAAAATTTTAGATTCATAAGCATAAAGAATGCCAAAATGGCGCCGAAAGATTGGTAAATTATTTGAAAGCTAAAATTTCAAAGAAGGATTCAGAGGTTGATCGTGAAAAGCTTCCAAAAATTGGAGAAATTATTGAGACAAAAACGTTTAAATATGAAGTAAGTTTTGTACAAAAACTAATAAACACATTTAATTTATTATTTTTGAGGTTCTCGCCTTTATTTCAAATAAAAATTTTGGCGGAGTTTTCAAAGTAAAGAAAGTAGATACCAATGATATTTTTGCAATGCAAGTAGCAATGAAATTAGGCAATGAAGAACTTCGACTTTCTGTTAATATTTTGCTTAAAATTGATTCTATCAAGTCTCAGAATTTCGTCACGTTAGTCGATCATGGAAAAAAGCCAAAAATGTATAATTTTGTTGTGACAACTTTGGTAAGTGTTTAAAAAAATAATTTACAAAGAATACTGTAGTTAAATTTTTAAGGGAGAAACACAACTTGAAGATCTGATTCGCGAACAGAAGAAGTTATCAATTCCAACAGCTATCGTAATTTCAAAAGAAATTCTAAGTGGAATCTTAGATTTGCATAAACTTGGCATTATTCATCGAGATGTTAAAGTATGTTGTGGAATAATTTTGGGAAAACTTTACTAGCTTAAAATAACCTAATTACAGCCAGAACATATTATGATTGGATCTTATGAAAATAAGCAACGGATTATGCTTTGTGGATTGGGTTTTGCTACAAATGTCTCAAAAACTGGAATGCTTCCATTAGAAACAAGTGAATTCATTGTCGGTAGCTTAAAAACTGGATTCCTTGCTGGATTAACAGCAAAGCAACAATATTACAAATCCGATTACGGTAAGATATTAATGATTATTTAAATGACTCTAACTGAATCAATTTCAAGAATGCTGGTTTTACATTGTTTGCATGCTTTTCCGAGTTCTTTTGCCTTGGGAAGGGAATATGAATTTATGTGAAGTTGTTCAATTGAAAGAACAATTACTTAATGAAGATGGAATTGTTAAACGAAAAATTATGGAACAATTACCAGTCGAGATTCAAGCAATTTTTAATCATATTACAACTATCGATGATGATGAGATCGCTGATAAAATGTGGATTGATAAAACATTTGATATATTATTAAAGGTACCATTTATTTCCATTTACAAAATCGAACATATATTTTTTTAGATTCATAAAGTACCGAAGGCATTTTTAGTTGACTGGGATCCTGTAAATATTTACAAACCACCTCCACCATCTTCAAGCTATGTCAAGCCTGCAAAGGATCAAGGTGCATTTTACAAGAAAGCCAAAAGCCATTTCAAGTTAATCTTTCAAGGAGAAGTCCATTACCGATGCCAATTCCTCCATAAGAAAAATGAAAAAAATTCAATTGTTGTGTAAAAGATGTAACTGTTTTTCGATGTGGCGTTGAAATAAATTAAAGCTATTCTTACATCATTTCTTAAAAAATGTAAAATATTCAAGTTTTTTCTTTGTATTTTTATGACATTTCCTGTTCACACCTGCAAAAAATATAAAACTATATTGCAAAAAAAGTATCGAAAAAAGATCGTCCAGATATGACGTCATGAGGGAGGAAGACCGCCTTTGATGTGCGGCAAAAAGTGTCTTTAATTTATAGGGGGTAAGGCTGATTTTCGGATGACGTCATATCTAGACGATCCCAAAGGTGCACTTTTTACAAAATTCTGAAAGGTAGAGGCATTTTAAACAAGAATTGATGGTTTTGTCGAAAACGTGTTTTAACATATTTGTTCTTCATTGATTTTTGTTGGCTAAAAAAATTGAAAAACAATTACGTAAAAGCGAAACATTTTGTCTGTCATTTAATTTAAATTTTTATAAAACTATATTAGTGCAGACTTTTGGCTAACAATTTTATTTTTCTTTGAATTTTTTAATCCAAGTAAGTAAAACGTAATTAACTAATCTGTCTATTTTGAACATTTGTTCGCAAAGATCGTAACGCCCGAAAACAATTATGTGGATGCCTCGTTTGTTATAAAAGGTAAAAAATTTATTATACATCAAAAAAGGATAAAGTTCGAAATAAGGAAAGTTTCGCATTCATCCCAATCAATTAATCGGCACACACACAATTTTTAACCATTTTGGCAATGTTTAATCAGGTATTCTTGCCATGACTTTAAAAAAACTTGTATCTTACAAATATTTGTGGCAAAATTTTAAAATTTTTATTTACTCTCTGTCTTCGATGAGTATGTAAAAATAGACATATAAATGTTATTTTTTAGGACTTGAAATCGTTACATTTTTCTGTGAATTTTTGATATGTTCTGGAAATTCATTTTTTGAATAAACGTTTTTTGACTTTATTGGCAAAATTTACCGTTACAATACTAATTCAGAATTTTACAGTATTAAATATAAAAGTGTTTATCTTTCCTTCATGGAATTAAAAAAACTGAAAAGGGGATCATTTTGTTTTCTGCTGTAATAAAGACACATTTTGCCAAGCTTAAATAAATTCAAGAAGCAGCTTCGACAATCTTTTGCCCCAAAAATTTGTTCTTGCAAGCATTTGTTGTTGGAATTTTTTTTTTTTTTTCTGACTTACTTGAGTTAACTTAATTATATGTTGCCGTATTCAAGGATCATTATAAGCCAATTGTGCTAGTTTAGAATTTCAGTTGTACCGTGATATTTATACTTGTTAATAAAAAAATTTTGTCTCTTAATTTTTTGTTTGAATTAAATCTCTCTTTGTGGTTTGATTTTGTGTATATTTTTGTTTGTGTTTGCGTTATCGGAGTTATGAAATGAACAACACTAATAATTTACACATATTTTAAATTTAACTTGTTTCGGGATTATTAGTATTCGATATCTTTGTTTTTGACTAATTATCAGCAGCTTTTTTCATTAATTAATATTACAGAACTATAAAGATGGCTTCCCGTGATATCTTGAAAGA